>CM035846.1:298919285-299303489 GCA_020510985.1 Pholidichthys leucotaenia
TGCCAAATGGCACAGTTTGGAAAAATGTCTGTAACTTTTGAATAATTCAATGTAGAATCTTCATTTTGGGCTCTAATGAAAGGTCACATTCAGGGCTGTGTCTGTGTGTGTGTGTGGGGGGGGGATTGTCCCTCCCCCGCAACAAAGGACGGAGTTCGGCCCTCGCTACATGACGGATTACACTCCTTGCATGTTTCCACAGCAGCGCTGTCACAGCGCCCCCCCCCCTCGCTACTGTGTGTGTGTGTGTGGGGGGGGGGGGGTTTGTTCCCCCCCCCTCGCTATAGAAGAAGGCCATCGCTACATGATGGAATAGACTCATATGCTTCCCCCCGCGGATTGGGGGCGTTCTGACCGTGAACGCCCCCCCCGCTCCTCTTCTGCAGTGGGGGGGGGGGGGCGTTCACGGTCCGAACACTGCAAATGAACCGTTTATCGCGGCGCACGCACTTTGTACTTCGTGCGCGGTACAGTTGTAATTTACCGATCGGTCAAAAGTCATTTTTGGATTACAGTTTTCAGGGAGAAATAATAATTTAGCTTATAACACCTTACCTCTTCACAGCAGCAGAGTCCTGGCGAACTTCTTTTCCCCATTGTCAGACGAATGCGACGCTGGTCCGCTCGTGGATCCCGATCAAAACATAATTCCATTATTGCGGTTTTGGTGAATGATTTACGACCTTTGTCGTCGGCCTCCGTCGGTTTATGATGATGGAAGAGAATCCTAATCCTATTCTGCTGGAATGAGTGCAGGTCCCACTTGTGGGTGTTCTCCATGCTGCTGGGTGAGCCTGGGTCTGTAGCAGGTTCGTCCAGCGTCCTTTGTTTTCATCTGCTGCAACAGTAATATAAGATTAATATAGACCACACCACACATTTTTTATGTGGCATGCTTCTTTGTGTGTGTGGGCTTGTTTGTTCATTCATTCATTCATGAATGAATAAACACCCCCACACACACACACACAGAGCCCTTCACCTTTCATTAGGGCCCAAGATCAAGCTTCTATATTGAATCATTCAAAAGTTACAGACGTTTTTCCAAACTGTGCCATTTGGCACAATTTGGCACAGTTCAAAAACGCCTGGGAACAACCTAAGAAAAAAGCTGTGTAATATATTCATTTTTTGTGGTATTGTTACAAAATTTTGACCTCAGCTGGATAACACTTGGTTCTACATTTCTGTTGCATTTTCCAGCCCGGATCTGAAGTTGTGTGTTATTTGCAAGCATTTGTATCCAAAAAAACACCCAGGCCAAATTTATTTTCTTCAAGTTCAGTATGTTTAGATGACTGTTACTCAGTGGCAGGAGCACTTAGAGAGATTATGACTGTTTTGCCAAAAAATTCAAAGTGTTTTCTTTTAAATGAGACCAACCCAATGAAGATGCTGCAAAGGGTTGAAGAACAGCTTTTGATTTACTTTGGGTATGTTATTTTTAGGCGTTTTTAGGGAAATTGACCAGAGTGCAAGGGATTAAAAAGTTTGAAAGCAGCAGAGCTAAAGTGATACAAGTTGCTATGACATCAAAACAGATTGTGTCATGAAAAGTGTGTCTAAAACATTATTTGAAAAAAAGGTTAAAATTCTTTGTTTTGGCTGTTCTTTGTTCTGCCAAATAACTTTAAAGGTCCCATTCACTGAAAATTTGTGTTTATGTAGGTTTTAACCTTCTGAAATGCCTCTATTGTTCACAAGATAGTGGAGAAAACATCAAAACGCTCATCCTCTTTAAAAAACACACAATTTGGCTTTGACCAAACGAGGAAACCCAGCCTTGATCTCACCTCTTGCTCTCTTATTGCCCACAATGGCCAGCCTACCTGTCTGTCTGTAAGCAAAGCAGAGTTCAGCATCGGGAGTTAGCTTACCATGCGTGGTTGTATTGTAATTTTCTTTTCAGTCACGCTAATAGACATCCCTTTTCCTAGCTGGTTAACTAATCCACAGTCGATAGTATAACTCATGTCATTCTGGCTTATTTTGCTATATTTTCGCTGTGATGCTACATCGATCTGTTAGCATTAGTTTGGCTAGGTGGTCGACATCGGTCAGTAACATAGCTTTAGGAGCTCATCACAGAGGGCAGGAGGTGATGGACAGACTGCCTGACATTAGCTTAACTGTCAATTTGCTGGATTTGACCTCTATTTTCTATATATTGTATTCACCCCCACATGCAAAAAACATGCAAGTTAGGTTAACTGGCATCAAAACTGGGGATTCTAAATTGTCCTTAGGTCTGACTGTGAGAGTGAATGGTTGTCTGTCTCTCTGTGTTGGCCCTGCGATGGACTGGCGATCTGTCCAGGGTGTACCCTGCCTCTCACCCAAAGATGCTGGGATAGGCTTCAGCCCCCCCACGACCCGAAAAGGATTAAGCGGAAGAAGATGGATTGATGGATGGAATCCTTGTTTATCTACAACACTTGATCATATATGTTGCTCTTAGACATTGTTTGAGCTTATTGTAGTGTTCTTTCTAGCTGGGACCAAAGGCAGCAACAGTTTAGCCTCTCATTCACAAATATTTCTGTGCTTATTGTACTCCAGGGACTGGTCATTTAAGCAATATTACATGAGAGTGAGTACAGTATCAATGAATATTTTAACTGGTAGTGATCCGTCGTACTACGACTCACCGCTAGTTGAGATATTCACCATACCGCAACAAGCTTGAGTGTAATATTGCCCTTATACAGCAGTTCCACAAGCACATTTTATTAAATGACAGCAATACGGGACAAAATATTATGAATTGTTTGTTTAACCAGTTATTTTGCACAGATGAGAAAAAATAGTCCCTTCTAAATGTAGCCAGTAACTGTTGCTAAACATCTCAATCAGCATGAAGACGTCTATTGTCATTTCATACACATGTAAATTAATTAAATATTGTCAAGTGCAAAAGTAAGTGTTTATAATAGAGAATGGGCATTGACCTTATGCTGCGCTGCATTCTGGGCCATTGTCGTTATCGTCATGGTCTGGCTTCTTTGTTTATCTGTAGTCTAGGCAACTGCTAATGAACAGACATATGTGCAATGGAACAGAGCAAACAGAAAATTCAAATTCCTTATTCAGAGAAGCTGAATAAGGAAGCAAAGGAGCGCTACCTCTAAAAAAAATTAAGAATGAAATGGGATTGATCAATATCAGCACAAGAAATGGACCACGGACCAACTGCCTGGAATCATACTGTCAAATGTGTTTGCCTACCTGGTTTGTGGGGTGAGCACATACGCCCATGAGCAATTTAAAAACTATAAATCATTAGAGGCTCATGTTCAGTTCGCCAATGGATGGGTCCAGCCACCTCAAATCTTCCTGGTGAATGACCATTTGCAGGTGAACGACCGTTTGCACAGAAGTAAGCAGTCATTGTTTCTACACAGTTTTCTGCAGCATGTGTCCCTGAGTCTGCAACTACAGACATTTCTAACTCCCAGCAGTGAAATGTTGGATTTTTGTTCAAATTAGTCATATGATGCTTTATAAGTATATAGACATTTTTACCAGCAGGACATGAAATACTAATCCAGCAGTGCGATTAAACCCAATGGTCTCACCGAAAAAAATTACCAGTATAATTAAGTTAAGTTATTCCCATGCCAATGACGTAGGCTGGCGTCTATCTCCTTTTCATGACCCTAGGCCACACAGCTACTGTAAGTAGCTACAGTGGGGGGGTCAGTCCTCTGGTAGCTTTGTGTGTTAACTTTCCTTTCCCCATTTTATTATGCTGAGCACAAAGCTAGAAGGCAGAAAGTACCATTTTTACCTGGTTTTAGGTATGACCCAGCCAAGATTTGAACCTCAGCCTCCCGGGTGTGGGACAGATGCTCTACCAACTAGGCCACCACTCCGGTAACTTGGCCAGCGTGGTGGTTCCACCGTGGTACCACAGTATAATTGGCCACTGTAAGAACATCCTAAACCAGGACAGTGACGTTTTTATAGTCACCTGAAAGAAGAGAATCTGCTTAATTTAACAATACCAAACATTCTATGGATTTCAGTCCCCAGCTGATATTAAATCCATGCATAATGAAGGAAATGTGCATCCTTCCAGTGCACACAGAAGGGGAACCCCAGTGCTGCGTAACGGTTTGTGTCCCAGTTTTGTTTTTTTTTGTGATAGTTTTATCACCATAATATAACAGCAGATAGTTTTATGCATTGCATTATGTACCTGTGAGCTCTGCTCTACAACAACTGATGGTGCAGCTTCACCATCTCTGACGGCTCAGTGTGTGATTTTTTTTTTTACTTCCTGACTGAGATGTAATGATGGCTTTTTAAATGTCCGGTTAATATTTGGATTAAATAACGAACATGTCTGAACACGACACAGAATGCCAAAATGATTAAATTAAATTTCAAGGACTATATTACCATAGGTCTGGAATATATGTAAATGTGTACCGCTGGTTGACTTGATGTTACTTGTTCCCATTATAACTTATGTGCTATTTGGGCCTTTTGTGTAACATTAGTTACTACAAGATTGGCCACTTGTCGTTAAATATTAAAATAAAATGATTTAATTGATTTTTGGAGCATTTGGTGGGTTTTTGGTGTTCCATAAAAAATGATTTTGAATTTATTATTTGGATGTTTTCTAGGAGGTTGGGGTCCTGTTCGGTCCGTTTGGTCCCGTTTGCCATTTAGTCCAACCAGTCTGAGGAAGGGCAGGTGGCCCGAAACGTTACTGATAAATAATAAATACTTAATGGGAGATTTTTGGTGTGCGAATCATCTTTGATTTTTCTCATATGTTTTTTGGGGTCCAGCACCTGAACAGGTGGTCTGTGTGATGTGCATATTATCTTTTTTATTTTTTAAATCACAACTTACCTTTGTGAAAATGCTGTGAACACACAACCATGTGTGCAGGAAACACACATGGTCATTGTCGGAGCTGATGTCCTTCCTCCATCCGATGCCTCTTTGTTAGCTCTGAGACCCGATTCTCTTCACTTTTCTTCCAAGTCGGGAAGTTAAAAAAAAGCGTACGCCATTATCAATCTTTTTCCACACCAACCATCAGAGCAGTTTTTGCATTTGATAACCCAGCAAAACTTCTTCATTCTTATGCTGCATGGAATTCGGAAGAATAATAATTTGATTGAAAGGACCACATTGGAAATAAATGTTTTCACTTTGATGTGTTATCCTGGATTTTGTCTGACGTTTTATATGTATATTTAAATTTCTTTTCTTTATGTACCCAGCCTACAGAAAACAGCTGGAACAAACAAACCCTGTCATTAAGCAAATTAAGTGCTGGACCCTAGAGACTGAGAGCACCCTACAAGACTGTTTTGCCTGCACGGAATGGGATGTGTTTAAAGCTGCAGCCACCCGAAAGGACCCTTCTGTAAACATACAGGATTACGCTGAATACGTACGTGACTGGGTACATCAGCATGTGTATTGATACCATTGTACCCACCATACAGGTCAGGAATTTTCCCCAACCAAAAGCCCTGGATCAATATTCAAGTACATCAGATGCTGTGTGCTCGCTCTCGTGCATTTAAATCAGGCAATGAGGTTGAGTACAAAGCTGCAAAGTATGGACTGAGAAAGGCTATAACAACAGTCAAGAGGCAGTACAGAGAAAAGCTGGACAGCCTCTACTCCACTCCTGACCCGGGGGGCATGTGGCAAGGCCTGCAACACATCACAGACTACAAGAGGACCAACAGCAGCACCACTAGCTCTACAGACAGCCTGCCAGATGATCTCAACATCTTTTACACCTGCTACGAGACTATCAGCCACAGCACAGAGAAGAGACACACACTCACCCCCTCCCCCCACTAAGAGTCTCACCAGGCTAGGTAAGCAAAGCACTGAGGAATATCAACCCTCGCAAGGCAGCAGGACCAGATAACATACCTGGGCGGGCCCTCAGAGCATACGCTGCCGAGCTGACTGATGTTCTCACAGCAATCTTCAACCTCTCCCTCAACCAGATCATAGTCCCCTCCTGCTTCAAAATGACAACCATCATCCCCCTCCCCAAAAGGAGCCCGCTGACCTGTCTGAACAGACCGGTAGCACTCACTCCAATCATCATGAAGTGCTTTGAGAGAGTGGTGCTGCCCCTCATTCAGGACAGCATACCGGGCACCCTGGACCCCCTGCAGTATGCCCAACTGGTCCACTTCAGATGCCGTCACTGCAGCACTTCATTATTCTCTCTCCCATCTGGAAGATAAAGACTCCTTATGTCCTTAAGACATTAGGATGCACTTTGTCAACTACAGCATCGCCTTCAACACGATCATCCCCCGCAAACTCACTGACAAACTGTCTTCACTTGGCCTGCACCCCACCCTCTGCGACTGGCTACTGGACTTTCTAATTGGCAGGCCCCAGTCAGGGTGGGTAATAGGACCTCAGCCAGCATCATCACAAACACAGGTGTCCCACGGGGTTGTGTTCTCAGCCCCATCCTCTACAGCCTCTTCACCCATGACTGTGTTGCCTCCCACAAGGGCAATATCATCCTAAAGTTTGCGGATGACACAGCAGTGATATGATGCATCACTGGTGATGACGAAACATCCTACAGGAGGGAGGTGGCCAACCTGATGTCATGGTGTGAGGACAACAACACGGACAAGACAAAGGAGATGATAGTGGACATGAGGAAAGGGAGGAGGAGACCCCATCAACTGCTGTTCATCCGGAAGCTTGAGGTGGAGATGGTGAGCAGCTTTAGATACCTGGGCATCCACATCAGCAAGGACCTTAAGTGGACACACAACACCACAGAGCTGGCTAAGAGAGCTCAACAGCAACTGTACTTTCTGAGGAGGCTGAAGATGTTTGGCATGTCCTCCGGGATCCTCAACAATTTCTACAGTTACATCATCAAGAGCATCCTGACCAACTACATCACTGCATGGTACAATAGCACTACAATCCTGGACCGCAAACACCTGCAGAGAGTGGTGAAGACAGTGGAGAAGATCATCAGGACTCCACTCCCCTCTCTGCAGAGCATCTACCACCGCAGAGTCCAAAGAAGAGCTGACGCCATCCTCCGGGACCCCACCCATCCCCAACACAGAATGTTCACACTTGTACCCTCAGGCTGGAGGTACAGAAGTGTGAAATGCCACTGCCATCAGACTCCTGAACAGATAACAACTCCCAAAAGTCCGTAACACAGCTTTGCATATAGGAACTCACACACCGGCTGCTAAATTTGCACACTGTTCGTCTGTACAGTAGATATAGTCTCACCTGTCTGATGTCCATATCATCTCTGCTGCTAATTATCATCTCTGCTGCTACTTATCATGCACAGTCTACTGGTACTACCGGTACAGAAATTAGCACCGGGTGCTAATTTGTAATTATACACTGCTCGTTGCACAATGCTCATTTGCACACTGTACATAGGTTCATGCCATCTCAGGTTCACATCATCTCTGATATCAATATACCACTATCACTTTAGTCATCCAGTGAATATTCAATTTCATTCCTCTTGTCTGACTGCTTTAACTGCTTTAACTGTCCAAACTGCCTAGTGTGTGTTATTAGTACTCATTAGTTTTAGTATTTAGCATCAAGGTGTGCTTAAGGAGTCCTAACTGCCAAACTATGTGTTGGTGTGTGTTTTTAGCATCCATTAGTATTAGGATTGAGTTACTGTGTTAGTGTGTCATGACCCTATTAGAATTGTTGTTTCTGTACCTATTACCTTGACGTTCGCTCGGGGAGCAAAGTAAAAATTTCATTGCTCAGGAAATTGAGCATTTCTTAACTATGCACATGATAATAAAGCCTTTGAATCTTGAATCTTGTACAGACGTGGACAAAATTGTTGGTACCCCTCTGTTAATGAAAGAAAAACCCACAATGGTCACAGAAATAACTTGAATCTGACAAAAGTGGTAATAAATAAAAATTCTATGAAAACTGACCAATGAAAATCAGACAATGCTTTTGAATGGTGGCTCAACAGAATTATTTTAAAAAACAAACTCATGAAACAGACCTGGACAAAAATGACGGTACCTCTAGAAAAGATTGAAAACTAGAAAAACACTCGGAGAGCGCAGACCTCCGCCAAGTGCCACAGTTCCCCCCCATACAGTGTTTGTGTGTACGTTTTCAGATTCCTTGACCATGAAAACATATGACTAGCAATTGGATTCACAATGATAGGATTTGTGGTTCAGTAGTAAAAGCATTACCTCCTTGGCGGAGGTCATAAACTCAAGTGTTGCTGTTGTGTCCATCTCCTCCCTCTCCAAACTCCCAGGCTGCGAGCGTTGCAATTCATCGCACAACCACGTACAACCCACAGGCCAATGGGTTATGCGAGCGTTTTCATAGATCACTGAAAGCAGCACTCAGGGCTTCACTGACGGATGCAAATTGGGTAGACAGGTTGCCGTGGGTTTTATTGGGGTTGCGCTCCGCGGCAAAAGAGGATTTGGAATCTTCCCCAGCAGAGAGCTCGTCTTTGCACAGCCACTATGGCTGCCCGGGGAATTTCTGCCAAATAATCCGGCGCTGGACAGCTGCCCGTCTCAGCTTTTGCAGCGTTACACAAACACAGGCACGCTGGCGGGCCCTGCTCACGACTGTTTTCCGCTTGCTTTTGTGCCTAAAACTTTTAAGAACGCGGATTTTGTGTTCGTCAGAAACGAGGACCAGCGCCCTCTATTGCCCCTGCACACATGTTGAAAATGGCCGTATCTCACAATGTTAAAGAATCCTTTAAAAAAATCCTGTATCCAAACGGTGATCCAGATCATCCCCAAAATTTAATCAGTTCTTCCTTGTACCATTTCCAACAACGCCTGAAAGTTTCATGGAAATCCGTCCAAAACTTTTTGAGTTATCTTGCTAACCAACAGACAAACAAACAGACAGACAGACAAACAGACAGACAAACGCTGGCAAAAACATAACCTCCTCCTGGCCTCTGGCCTGGCGGAGGTAATAATGTGACCATAGGAACATGTTCAACCAAGATGTGTCCTCTATTTAACATCACAGGTGTCTACAAACTTGTAATCAGTCAGTCGGCCTCTTTAAAGGGTGACAAGTAGTCACTGTGCTGTTTGTTGACATGGTGTGTACCACACTAAACATGGACCAGAAGAAGCAAAGGAGAGAGTTGTCTCAGGAGATGAGAAAGAAAATTATAGACAATCATGTTAAAGGTAAAGGCTATAAGACCATCAAGCAGCTTGATGTTCCTGTGACTACAGTTGCACATATTATTCAGAAATTTAAGATCCACGGGACTGTAGCCAACCTCCCTGGACGTGGCCGCAGGAGGAGACGGATAATATGAATGGTAACAAGAGAGCCCAGAACAACCTCTAAACCCATTCATGGTGAACTCCAAGGTCAAGGTACATCAGTGTCAGATCACACCATCCGTCGTTGTTTGAGCCAAAGTGGACTTCATGGGAGACGATCAAGGACGACACCACTGTTGAAAACAAATCATAAAAAAGCCAGACTGGAATTTGCCAAACTACATGTTGACAAGCCACAAAGCTTCTGGGAGAATGTCCTATGGAATGTCCTGGAACTTCTGGCAAGGCACATCAGCTCTATGTTCACAGACGCAAAAATGAAGCATACCAAAAAAAGAACACTATCCCTACTGTGAAACATGGAGGAGGTTCTGTTATGTTCTGGGGCTGCTTTGCTGCATCTGGCACAGGGTTTCTTTCTTTCTTTCAAAGGTCTTTTTATTATTGTTAATTGAAGTATCAATACAATACAAAGTATTAGAAATTTTCATTTTTGTTTCAACCAAACAGTAAAAAACTAGAACTTAAAGCCAACAAATGTAAATGCTTCAAAGCACAAAAACCTTTAAATAAACAATAAAAAAAAAAAAAAAAATACAAAGAAAAATTGTGTGTGTGAAGTGGGGGTGGGGTAAAGGGGATATGAGCTACTCAGAAACTATAATCGTGGGTCTTTCAAAGAAATCAAGAAACGGGCGCCATAATTTATAGAATTTGTTTTCAGAGCCACAGACTGTATATCTGATTTTTTCTAAATCCAAACAGGACATTATATCTTTTATCCACTGTAAATGTGAAGGGGGCGAAGAGTCTTTCCACTTCAGTAATACAGCACGTCTGGCCAATAATAATGAAAATTTGAATACTTTTAATTTGGAACTTGGCAAGACAAGTTCTGGAGCCACACCAAAAATGGCGCATAATGGATCAGGTTTAATTTGATATTGCAGGACTTCAGACATAGTGATAAAAACAGAATGCCAAAAATTCATCAATGCAGGGCAGGACCAATACATGTGAAGCAAAGTGCCAGGAGCGCTACCACACTTTTCACAAGTTGGGTCTATATCCGAGTAAATACGCGCTAACTTAACCTTGGACAGGTGCATCCGGTGTACAATCTTAAATTGAATAAGAGCGTGACGAGCACACATTGATACAGTGTGAACCTGGCCAAGAATAGAGTCCCACAGTTCATCAGTAAAAGTAAAATTAAGATCTTGTTCCCAGTTCAATTTGATAGCGGCCAGAGAAGAAGATTGTAAATTTGAAATTAAATTATATAAAACTGACATTACCCCCTTAGAAGTTGGTTTAACTAATAAAAAATCATCTAGAGGATTATCAGAAGGTTTTTGAGGGAATTGTTTTGTCATGGTTTGCACATAATGTCTGACCTGGAGGAAGCGGAAAAAATGTGTAGAAGTGATGTCGAATTTGGTGGAAAGTTGAGGAAAAACTTGCAAATTGACCATCAAAATATAAATCCGCAAAAGATTTTAAACCTTTTCTGTGCCATATATGAAATGCACTATCAATAGTTGATGGGGTAAATAAATGATTTGCGGCAATTGGACTTCTAATGGAAAAAAACTGAAGACCGAAATTTTTCCTGAATTGAGACCAAATTCTAAGAGACTGACGAACTACTTTATTATTACCCAGTGTAGACAAAGCAAGGGGAAGTGGGGAATCTAAAATTGCCGGTAGGGAAGTTTGATTGTCCACATGTGACTCCATAAGGATCCAAATAGGTGATTTGGGTTCCAGATAAAAATGTTTCCAATATAACATGCACCTGATATTTGCTGCCCAGTAGTAATATTGAAAGTTAGGCAGAGCCATGCCACCTACTGATTTGGGTCTTTGAAGAAAAACTTTCCTCAATCTCGGATGTTTACCATTCCAAATAAATGAGGTAATCAGAGAGTCCAAAGACTTAAAAAAGGATTTAGGAATAAAAATGGGGAGACATTGAAACAAATATAAAAACTTTGGAAGTAACATCATTTTTACAGAATTGATTCTGCCAATTAAAGACAAGGATAATGGGGACCATTTGGAAAGTATTAACTTGCACTGGTCAAGTAAGGGGAGAAAATTATTTTTAAACAAGTAATTAAATTGTTTAGTGACACATATCCCAAGATAATTAAAATGATCAATAACAACCTTGAAAGGAAAATTTTCAAAATCCTGAACTTGAATCTTTTCATTAATCAGAAACAGTTCACTCTTATTAAGATTAATTTTATAACCAGAAAACCTACTAAAACTATCCAAAATATTAAGTATAGCGGGTAATGAAGTAAGTGGGTTGGAGAGAAATAATAAAAGATCATCAGCATAGAGTGAAACCCTATGCTCAATGCCACCCCTACGAATGCCTAGAAAGTCCCGGCTCCCACGGATTGCAATAGCTAACGGCTCAACTGCCAAGGCAAAGAGCAACGGGCTCAAAGGACAGCCTTGCCTCGTACCACGGTAAAGTCTAAAATAGTCAGAATAGCGACAATTAGTTAACACTGAAGCTAAAGGACTAGCATAGAGAAGTTTAATCCAGGAACAGAAGGAAGGACCAAAACCGAACCTCTCCAAAGTAAAAAACAAATACTCCCACTCAACCCTATCGAATGCCTTTTCAGCGTCCAAACTAATAAGACATTCAGGTATGTTGTGGTGAGGAGTATAAATAATATTAAACAACCGCCGCAAGTTAAAAAAAGAATGGCGATTTTTAATGAAACCGGTTTGGTCCTGTGAAATTATAAAAGGAAGAATCTTTTCCAACCTTGAAGCTAACAACTTTGACAAAATTTTAACATCGGTATTTAACAAGGAAATAGGCCTGTAAGAAGCACAATCAACAGGATCCTTATCCTTTTTAAGCAACACAGTGATACAGGCCTGATAGCATGAAGGAGGAAGTGTACCAGAGTCAAGCGACTCTGTAAAAACTTGACAAAGGAAAGGGGCGAGGTCATCAGAGAATTTTTTGAAAAAATCAGCGGAAAACCCATCAGGTCCTGGAGATTTTCCTGATTGCATGGATGATATTGCCAGCTGAATTTCTTCTTTTGTGATGGGAGCTTCTAAAATTTGCCGAGATTCTGAAGAAATCGAAGGAATATCAATAGAATCAAAAAAAAATTCCAAATCCTTTAAGTTTGTTGTATATTCTGAGGTATATAATTTGGAATAAAATGACCTGAAGATATCATTAATCGCTTGTTGGTCAGATGTCACCTCTCCTTTATCTGTCCTAACTCCAGTAATAATTTGCTTAGCTCTAATACCACGTAGTTGATTAACTAGAAGTTTACTGGTTTTTTCGCCATGTTCATAAAATTCACTCTTGTTCCTTATTAAATAACCTTCAATTTGTCGAGTAGAAAGTAAATTAAGTTTAGTTTGTAATGTCATACGTTCCTTGTACAGAGCGGGTGATGGAGATTGAGCATATTGTCTGTCAATGTCCAGGATTTGATCTAAAATAGCCTTCTGTTCCTGTATTAAGGATCGTCTTTTAAATGCTGCCAATGAAATAAATTCCCCCCTAAGAAATGCCTTCATGGCCTCCCATATCGTTTTATTTGACATACCAGGAGTTTTATTTTCTTTCAAAAAAAAATTAATTTTAGAAGAAATATTCGCAACCAATTTTTCATCTGTAAGTAATAATGGATCCAATCTCCAATGCTTTCTCATGGAGTCACATCCATGGAGGATCATTTTAAGTACAAGAGGGGCATGATCAGAAACCGAGATGCTATCATAACTGCAAGAGCAAAGGTTATTAATTAATAAATTGTCAACAAAAAAATAATCTATTCTGGTATAAGTATGGTGTACGTGAGAGAAAAAAGAATAGTCCCTGCCGTTAGGATGTAAAAAACGCCAAGGATCTGTAAGGCTATATTCCTCAAGAAAAGACTTAACATAAGTTGCAGATTTATTAACACTAGCAGGTTTTGAAGATGAGCGATCTAAGATCGGATCCATATACAAATTAAAGTCACCCCCAAGAATTAGAGAATGAGTATTTAAATCTAGAAGTTGCGAAAAAAGGTTGCGAAAAAAGTGCACATCATCAAAATTCGGTGCATACAGATTAGCCAAAGTGACATGTTTATCGCCAAGTTTACCTGATACTATTACAAATCGTCCATTTTTATCTGATACAACATTAGAGGGAATAAATGGGATATTTCGATCAATAAGAATAGCAGCGCCCCTGGCCTTAGCTTTAAAATTTGAATGAAAAAATTGTCCTGACCAACATTTTGACAAACGCAAGTGGTCGGAATCCTGCAAATGGGTTTCCTGCAAAAACAATACCCCAGGCTTAAATTGCTTTAGACATGACATGACTCTCTTTCGTTTAATTGGATGGTTCAACCCCTTCACATTCCAGCTTACCAAAGTAAGATTACTATTCATTCAAAGAGTAAAATTTATATATTATGTTGTGTAGCCCAAAGAAGAATAAAGTGAGGTACGGGTAAAAAAAAAAAAAAAAAAAAAAAAGGAAGGGGTAAGGGGGGTGTAAATAAAACCATAACAAAAAAACAAAACAAAAAAAAATAAATTAAAAAAAAAAAAAAAAAAAAAAAAAAATCCAACAACCAAACCTATAACAACACTCCAGCCGGTTGCAAAAAAACAGCAACCGCTCCATCTCCAGCTCTATTTTCATCCTAACAGAATGCTCCCATACAACTGGCTTCAATCCTGCATAATATGAACGTTTTACCCTAAAAAAAAAAAAAATAAATAAATAAGATAAAATTAAAAAAAAGAATTAAGTAAACAACAACGTATAGGGAGCCAATTTTACCTTGTTTTTAAACATCTGAAAATGCATCAATGTCCAGTCAGTGCAGCTTCAATGAAGTAACAAGCAGCCCAGCGCGGCAGCTGGTCAACCCAGAAATGTCCAGTTCAAGGCGAAAATTGCTGGTTTCTCTCCATAGTTTGCATGAAGCAGGTGGCCTCCGAGATGGACGCCAGCCACTGGTTTTTGCCGTCTGGAAGAGTTATCCGGAGCCTGGCGGGGAAAAGAAGAGAAGGACGAAAACCTCTCTTGTACAACTCGGACATAACCTCCTTATATTCGGCTCGTTGCTTCTGAACGTCGGCGTTATAATCCTCGTAGAACTGAAGTTTATGCCCACGATATTCCAAAGTCCCACGGCGTCTCCGCGCTTCTCTCATCACCAAGTCTTTGGTCCGAAACCGGTGGAAACAAATAATGACAGTGCGCGGCTTCCCATTCGGACTCGGCTTGGACATGAGGCTGCGGTGGGCTCTATCCAGCTCTGGGGGAGATGGCAAAGTTTGTGCGCCAAAGACGTCCACCAACAGCCGAGAAAAAAATGCAGATGGCCGTGGACCCACATCAAAGGACTCCGGCAGACCCACCAGACGAATATTCAGCCTCCTGCTTCTTCCCTCCAGGTCAGAAAGTTTGTTTTTCAAAAGTTTGTTCTCCTCCTGTATTGACTCGCATGTAACTTCAAGCGCCGCTAGGCGCTGGCTGACGTCCTCCGCGTTGTTTTCAAGGTCGCCAATGCGTTGCTCCTGGTTAGCCACATCTGCTTGAATTTTGTCCAGCTTACCATTAATAAGTTCAAATGAAGCTTTGAAGTCAGCAGCTATGGACATTCTGTGTTGCTCAAGCAAGGCAACAAGTGCAGGGTTAAGGCTGATACTAGCATCCTCAGCTAAGCTGGTGTTAATATTGTTCCCTGCTGCCTCCTTTTCAGTCTGCTTTCTTGTTTTGGACATATTTCAAAACAGATTCTGCACGTATTAAATGTCCAAAACATTAACAGCTTACAGCAAAATAGGGTTTAAAAAGTAAAGAAAAAAATATAGCAGGAGCCAGCAACGCACACACCTACTCCATTGCCAGCACACAGGGTTTCTTGAATCTGTGCAGGGTACAATGAAATCTCAATACTATCAAGGTATTCTAGAGAGAAATATGCTGCCCAGTGTCAGACAGCTTGGTCTCAGTTGCAGGTCATGGGTCTTGCAACAGAATAATGACCCAAAACACACAACTAAAAACACCCAAGAATGGCTAAGAGGCAAACATTGGACTATTCTAAAGTGGCCTTCTATGAGCCCTGATTTAAATCCTATTGAACATCTGTGGAAGGAGCTGAAACATGCCATCTGGAGAAGGCACCCTTCAAACCTGAGACAACTGGAGAAGTTTGCTCATGAGGAGTGGGACAAAATACCTGCTGAGAGGTGCAGAACTGGAGCTTACCGGAGTGGTGGCTCAGTTGGTAGAGCATCCGCCCCACACCCGGGAGGCAGGGGTTCAAATCCCGGCCGGGCCATGCCGAAGACCATATAAAAGTGGAACTTCCTGCCATCCAGCTTGGTGCTCAGCAAAAATGGAATGGAGGAGGGAAATTTGTGGCGGCGCCTTGCATGGCAGTGGCCCTCTGATTCTACACTTGGGGTGTGTGTGATTGACACGGTGGATAGGTAAAGCACAATCTCGTTCTGCTATACATGAATGGTTGTACAGTTGAATGACAATAAAGGGTAATTTAATTTAATTTAGAAGTCTCATTGACAGTTACAGAAATCGTTTGATTGAAGTGATTGCCTACGCATCTTTTCTAGGGGTACCATCATTTTTGTCCAGGCCTGTTTCATGAGTTTGTTTTTTAAAATAATTCTGTTGAACCACAATTCAAAAGCATCGTCTGATTTTCATTGGTTAATTTTCATAGAATTTTTATTTATTACCACTTTTGTCGGATTCAAGTTATTTCTGTGACCATTGTGGGTTTTTCTTTCATTAACAGAGGGGTACCAACAATTTTGTCCACGTCTGTATACCATATTCAGTATCATTTTTATCTGAGTAAATAAATGAATGAATTAATTTTATTCAGTAATAATAATAATAAACACATACAATACAATAAGAACACCCAAAGAACAACTGAAAGGGTGTAGGCTGAAGCTAGTGCTTATATAGTGCCTACCCCGTTACAATTTTAAAATTAATAACATAAAAATTTAAGTCTTACCCAAAATCAACAAAGAAAATAAAATAGAACAAGTAGGCAAAAAACCCTGTAAGTTATTACAAATTTATCTCCCAGCATTTACAATGAGATACTGGGAGATTTTCTCATCTTTGTACAGTTTTTTGAATTGCTTCAGAGTTGAACATGTTTTAATATTTTCAGAGCAACAGTTCCACATTTTAACTCCAGTGACAGACATGTAATGATACTTTGTATTTGTTCTAACCTTTGGCTTATTAAAAACAGAGTTACCTATTAGCTCATATTTGCTTTCCCTTTTTTTAAACAGTCTCTGAATATTTACAGGTAATTGGATATTATTTGCTTTGTACATGATTTGATTGACATTCTAATCTACATTGGATTTGTTGGTTCACGGTAAGGTTTCTTCGATACAATGTAAAAACATTAAGTTTTTTAACATTAAGTTTTTTAAGTAAAAAGATTAAGTTTGTGTTTGTTTTACATGTGTTTCCCCAGATCTCCACACAGTATGTTATAAAAGGAACTATCAGTGAATTATATAAAATGCAAAGAGATTTCTGACACAGGATATCCTTAACTTTATACAGTCGTCGTCGGCCTCCGTTGGTCTATGATGACCATGGAAGAGAATCCTAAATGTCTACTCTGCTGGAACAGCACCGCCTGTGGCTGAACAGGCCGATGCGCGAATGGCAGTCCCTGTCACACAGGTCGCACTTGTGGGTGGTCTCCGTGCTGCTGGGTCTGTGGCGGTTCTTCCTGCGGGTCCTTTTTTCATCTGCTGCAGCAGTCAGTCTCTCTTCACCCGCCTTGAGCTGTCTGGTCAGGGTGCCTCTCCATTTGGAGCGGTCCGTTGCAAGGTCCTCCCAGCGCTCTATGTTGATCTCCAGGGCCTTCATGTCTCTCTTGCAGACGTCTCTAAAGCGCAGCTGTGGGCGGCCAATGTCTCTCCTGCCAGTTGCCAGTTCTCCGTAGAGGACGTCTTTGGGGATTCTGCCATCCTTCATACGGTGAACGTGGCCTAGCCAGCGGAGCCTGCGTTGCCTGAGTAGAGTAAACATGGAGGGAAGGCCGGCGTGGGACAGAACTTCTGTGTTGGGCACTTTGTCCTGCCAGGATATGTCCAGGATGTGGCGAATGCACCGCAAGTGGAAGGAGTTCAGTCTCTTTTCCTGCCGGGCGTATGTTGTCCACGTCTCACTCCCATAGAGCAGTGTGCTGATGATGCAGGCATTGTACACTGCCATCTTCGTCTTGACAGAGAGTTTGGGATTCTCCCACACTCGTGTGGTGAGGCGAGCGAGTGTGAAGGCTGATTTTCCAATCCTCTTGTTGATCTCTGTATCAAGGGAGAGGTTGTTGCTGATCGTGGACCCCAGGTATGTGAACTGATTCACGACCTCCAGCTCGTAGTCGTCGATGGTGATGGTTGGTGGTGCTTCCGTGCCTTGCGCCAAGACGTTAGTCTTCTTCAGGCTGATGGTAAGCCCGAAGTCCTTGCATGCCTGGGAGAAACGGTCCATCAGGGTCTGAAGCTCCTGCTGTGTGTGGGTTGTGACTGCAGCGTTGTCTGCGAACAGCATGTCTCTGATTAGAGCCTTGCGTACTTTGGTTCTGGCTTTCAGGCGGGCGAGGTTGAAAAGCCTGCCGTCAGATCTTGTGTGCAGGTAGATTCCCTCTGTTGCTGTGCTGAAGGCATGCCTCAGGAGCATAGCAAAGAAAATCCCAAAGAGGGTTGGCGCAAGTACACAGCCCTGTTTCACTCCACTGTGTATGTTGAATGGCTCTGAGACATTGCCATCGTGCTGCACTATCCCCTGCATGTTGGTGTGAAACGATTCAATGAGGCTTTGCAACTTTGGTGGGCATCCTATCTTTGGCAGGATCTTGAAAAGGCCCTCTCTGCTGACCAGATCGAATGCTTTGGTGAGGTCGATGAAGGCGACGTACAGGGGCATGTTCTGTTCTCTGCATTTCTCCTGGAGTTGGCAGATGGAGAATATCATGTCTACCGTTGATCGCTCAGCGCGGAAGCCACACTGAGACTCTGGGTAGACTCGTTCGGCAAGCTTCTGTAGACGATCGAGAACAACTCGTGCGTAGACTTTGCCAACAACGCTGAGGAGGGAGATGCCCCTGTAGTTGTTGCAGTCACTTCTCTCCCCTTTGTTTTTGTAGAGGGTGATGATCTTGGCGTCCCTCATGTCCTGTGGTACGGCACCTTCTTTCCAGCACTGGCAGAGGACGTCATGCAATGGCAGCAGTAGGGCGGTCTTGCAGTGCTTGTTCAGGTCAGGGGGTATGCCGTCGTTGCTGGGTGCCTTGCCAGTGGCCAAGCTATCAATGGCCTTGCTGAGTTCGTCGATGGTTGGCTCGGCGTCAGGTTCGTCCATGGATGGCAGGCAGTCGATGGCATCAAGGGCTGACGGTGTCACGGTGTTCTGTCTGGAGTAGAGGTCGGAGTAGTGTTCCACCCATCTCTCCATCTGCTTGTTCTTTTCTGTGATCATCTCCCCAGTGGAGGATTTGAGGGGGGTCGTCTTGCTCTGAGCCGGGCCAAGTGCTTTCTTGATGCCATCGTACATACCACGGATGTTCCCTGTTATGGCAGCGGTTTGGATGTCTTGGCTGAGCTGAGTCCAGTACTCGTTGGCACAGCGCCGAGCAGTCTGCTGAACTTTGCTTCTCGCAGCCCTGAGAATCTGGAGATTCTTCTCGTTTGGGTACTTCTTGTACTCAGCAAGTGCTGAGCGCTTGGCTTCAATGACGGGGGTCATCTCGGTCAACTTGGCATCAAACCAGTCCTGTGACTTCGAGGTCTTCCTCCCAAAGGTAGCCAAGGCTGTGTGGTGGATGGTGTTTCGCAGCTCTTCCCACTTCTGCTTTGCAGATTCTCCTTCTTGTGGTACACCAAGTTCCTTCTCAAAGGTGGAGGCAAACTGCTCAACAAGTTCTGGTTGAGCCATCTTTCTGGTGTCAATCCGTGCCTTTCCAGGTTGTCTAGCATGATGGAATTTCTTCAGCTGCAGCTTGACCTTGCAACACACCAATGAATGGTCTGTGTCGCAATCTGCACTCTGGAACGAACGGGTGATTAGCACATTCTTCAGTGAGGTGCGCTTGGTCAGGATCAAGTCCAACTGGTGCCAGTGCTTTGAGCGTGGATGTTGCCAGGAAACCTTGTGTTGGGGCTTGGTCTTGAAGAACGAGTTTGTGATGCACAGATCGTGATATGTGCAGAACTCGAGCAGCCGCTGTCCGTTGTCATTCATTCTGCCCACGCCAAAAGGTCCAAGACAGGAGGGCCAGGAGTCGTGGTCAGCACCCACTCTGGCATTGAAGTCTCCAAGGAGAATGAGTTGTTCAGAGTTGGGGATGGTCCTGACAGTTGTTGCGAGATTCTCGTAGAACTCGTCTTTTGCCTCTGGTGTGGCTGTCAGTGTTGGGGCATACACACTGACGAGGGTGACTTGGCCTTGAGTGGTGTTCAGGCAGAGGGTGAGGAGTCGTGCAGAGCCAGTGCTGCTCGGTTCCACCATCTTCAGCAAGGTGTTCTTCACTGCAAAGCCCACTCCGTGTTCCCTGTGTTCGTCACTGCCCTTTCCCTGCCAGTAGAATGTGTAATCCTTCTCTCTCAGTGTGCCTGCGTCAGCCAACCGTGTTTCCTGGAGAGTGGCGATATCCACTCCCAGTCTCTTCAGCTCATTATTGATGATGGCAGTCTTCCTGGTGTCGTTGATGTCCTTGAGGTTAGCAGTGAGTCCTGTCATCATAGTGCAGACGTTCCAAGTTCCCAGTTTTAGAGTTGGTCTCTTTTGTTTTATTGTCTTGCCTGGTGCGAAGGTTCTCAGCCTGCTGTTCGGACTTCTCCTCATCCCCATACACCCAATGAGGAAAGCAAGCTGTGGTGGGACAACACCTTATTGGCTGGGGGCTGCCCAGCTTGAGGTGGGCGGTATCTGTCCAGTGAGATCCGATGATCCCTCCCACTGTCGGGAACAACCCCTGGCACTGCGCTCTACGCCAATTGAGCAATGGCTTATAACCGGTAACTGTCATTCCCCGTGTTTTGTCTATGCCAAAGGTGAAGCTGGAGTGTCCTCTCCAGTGATCCGGTGTTCTACCTTCCAGCGTTGGCCGTTGGTAGGATTCAAGCCTGGGCAGGAAGATATGGAGGACAAGATGTTGCCCATGCAGCATGTCCCCCCTCTCCACGTCACTGATGAATCCAAAGGAACAGCAGGGCTGCTACAGTTTGGCACCAGCGCCGTTGCAGGAGCTGCCAGAATGATGTTGAGCACAACATAGAACTGCCTTAGGGGCTCTGACTCCGGATTTTTCCTCAGGGTTGACTCCCGAAGCCTTTCCCGTGACCGGGTATGCCGCAAGGCAGCGGAGGTTTGAAATCAGGGTTTACCTTCCCTAGATGGCCTACCTTCCCAGGTTGACGAGCCACCATCTACCCGAAGCATCTGGTTTTAAGGCGCCAGAGATCCGCCCTCGCCCCTTCTCCTATTAGTAAAAGCAGTTCCGCCAGGCTTAGAGACTAAACCACACGGGCAGGCTAGGAGTTGGACTTAGTTGTCAGAGGCTTTTCGAGACGCACGCCATAAGGAGCATTTTATGAGCACTGGGAGCTTAACCCCAGTGCCGCTCCTGGCTATGACAACCTTGGAACCAATGGATTTAGACATTTTAGTTTTGACATAATTTATGTGTGATTTTCAGTTTAGTTTGTTATCAACAATGACCCCTAGGAACTTGGTTTCGAAAACTGTGTCAATTTCAACATTATTTTAATTTTTCTGTGATTATATAATTTGCGGTTTCCAAATATTATACATTTTGTTTTTCCAAGGTGAATAGATCATTTATTGGCAGTGAACCATTGACTGATTTGTTTAAGTTCATTTTCTACTGAATTCAGAAGATGCTTAAGATTTTCTCCACTACAAAAAAAAGTTGTGTCATCTGCAAATAAAATACACTTGAGCATTTTAGACACAGAACATAAATCATTAATATACAAAATAAACAGCAATGGACCAAGCACAGAACCCTGTGGTACCTCACACGTCATCTTCAGCATCTCAGAGTCTGTATTATTCACATGAACATATTGATATCTGTCTTTTAAATAGCTGTGTAACCAGTCAAAAGCAATTCCTCTGATGCCATACTTATGTAATTTACTGAGGAGTAATTTATGGTCAACTGTATCAAATGCCTTTTGTAAGTCCAGAAATATTCCAACTGTGTATTCTCTTCTATCTGTTGCATCCGTAATCTGTTCAACAAAGTCCATGAGTGCCAGTGAGGTGGTCCGGTTCTTCCTGAATCCATACTGTTGTTCACAGAGTATATTGTGCTTATCAATGAAATCATTTAGTCTCTTAACAAATATTTTTTCCAGTATGTTGGAGAACTGAGGTAACAAGGAGATGGGTCTGTAGTTTGACAATGAGTGTTTGTCACCAGTCTTAAACAGAGGAATGACTCTTGCTATTTTCATTTTCTTAGGAAATTTACCAGGAGTAAGTGACATGTTGCATATGAAAGTGAAGTGTTTAACAATACAATCAATAATACATTTAACCAAGAACATACTGAAATCATTACAATCAGTTGATTTTCTTGTCTTTGAATTTGTTAACAATGTCAAGAATTTCTTTTTCATCTGTTTTATAAACATTGAGTAAGCGTTTATGTTGACAACATTGTCAGCACCACTTATATTTGTTGATGATACAGTGGAATTGGCAATCTTTTTTTCTATATTAACAAAATATTCATTAAACGTGTTGGAGATCAAGCTATTTTCATTGATTATTCCATTATCTGAATTTAAATAAGAGATGTGGTTGGAATTTAGTTTTCCTCTCTTTGTTATATTATTTAACACCTTCCATATATTACATGTAGGCCTATTAGATTTTTTTTTTTTGATTTTGTATACTTTATTGATCCCCAGAGGGGAAATTGAGGGCATCCACCTGGATGGATGAAGCAGCCACGGTACGGTATCCCTTAACCATTCACACACATTCGCCCTAGGGCCACTTTATAGTCTCCAATTAACCTAACCTGCACGCTTTTGGCCTGTGGGAGGAAACCGGAGAAATCCCGGAGTAAACCCACGCAGATACGGGGAGAACATGCAAGCTCCACACAGATCACTGTTGGTCAGGGGCTGGGATCGAACCAGGGATCCCATGGCCAAGGGTGAGTTGCTATGCTGCCGCAATGCTAACCACTGCTCCACCGTACCGTATTAGTTTTATTTTCCAATAATTTACTGTAATATGTTTTTTCACTTGATGTTAAAATACTAATGAGTTTATTTTTATAAGTCTTGTATTTCTTTTCTGCTTCCACAGTTCTTAATTTCAGAACTGTTTTGTATAACAAGTTTTTCTTTTTACAAGCATTTTGGGCAGCACGGTGGTGCAGTGGTTAGCACTGCTGCCTTACAGCTAGAAGGTTCCTGGTTCGAATCCCCAGGCTGGCAGGGGTTGGAACCTTTCTGTGTGGAGTTTGTATGTTCTCCCTGTGCTGCGTGGGTTTACTCCGGGGGCTCCAGTTTCCTCCCACAATCCAAAGACATGCATGTTAGGTTAATTGGCTGTTCTAAATTGTCCCTAGATATCTGTTTCCTATAGGCCCTTAGAATAGAGGATTAGTACTAGTGAAAGTGCTTTGAGTGGTCTTTGTGACTAGAAAAGCGCCTATATAAGTGCAGGTTAGTTAGCCCTTGGTGATCCAAGGCTTATCTCTGTATTTAACTTTAGTTTCCTTTACCACTAGAGGGCAGTGTTTATTATATACAGTAGTTGTGATAAAATAGAGACAAATTCTCCATATGCTGTATCAATGTTGTCAACATAAACACCGCTCCAGTCTTGTATTTTTAGATCATTTCTAAGATTGTTGATTGCGGTTTCTGTTACAAGTCGTTTAAAAACCTGATCTATTTCAACGTTATGTGTTACACCAGTGTGTGAAGAAACAAAAACAGGCAGATGGTCTGACACATCATTGATAATAAGACCAGCAGTTACATTCCCCTCAGTGACATTTGTGAAAATGTTATCAATAAGCGTTGCTGAATGTGTTGTTATTCTAGTGGGGTATGTTATTGAAGGGTAGAAACCCATACAAAACATGGAATTTATGAATTCACATATTTGGATATGGTCATTTGGATTTAATAAGTCAATATTGAAGTCTCCACAAATAAATATCAGCTTCTTATTACCTACTGCACTGAAAAGCTCAGACAATTTTTCTTTGAAAATGTCAATATTGGTACCCGGTGCTCTATAAATGCAACTTATTATGATGTTTTTTGTAGTTGTAATTAATTCTACAGTTACACACTCCATGATGTTTTCCATTTCAAAAGACATATTATCGACAACTTGGCTTTGGTAGCAGGACCTGATGTATAAAGCAACACCACCACCCCTTTTTTTTTGACCTGCTTGTGGTATATAAATCATGGCCTCTCATTTGCACTGTATGAATTTGATCATTTTTTAGCCAAGTCTCAGAAACTGCAACAGCAGAACAATTTGTGTTATATTGCAACAAACTGTCCTGGATTTTGGAAAAATTCATGTTTAGACTTTTACTATTTAAGTGTGATTATTGACAATGATTGGTCAGAAATTGTATTTTTTAGTTGGTTTGAGCTAAAGTATTTACACTGATGTTTTATACCGTTGAAAAAGTGATTTTCAGGATCGGTTTCATATTCAACACTGTGTGGCTTATGCTCAGTGTATTTGTACCCTTTAAAAATGAAGTTGTTTCCTATAAAAGTTTGGATCTTAATTATTCCAGTCAATGGAAACAATTGCACAGTTTATATCTCTGAGTTGATAATGAAATGTCAATCATTTCTGGTTGATTTTTGGCTCCATTGATTTTGGTGTACTGTTACGGGGATGTCATGGGTGAATAATGAGTCTGTCATACCTTAAGTAGGCTATGTCCCCCCATGTTCTTGCAGCTTTCAGCTCTGGCATTAATTCTTTTCTCTTCCTTCTTACCAAATCAGTGAAGTCCTCATTGATGAAGATTTTTGTTCCTTTGAGGGACTTGGCTCTTTGAAGAATGGTCATCCTGTCCTTGTGCCGCAGGAACTTGACCACAATGGGCCTCGGACTTTCTCCTCCAGGTTTCTCGGTGTGGTGGGCTCTCTCCATCTCGATCCCTGGTGGTAACTGTAGTGTCTCCATGAGAATATTTTTAATCTTTTCCTCTGTGTCTGCCAAGGTCTGTCCTGGTGCCTCCACAACACCATCAAAGACTAGATTATTTCTCCGGGATTGTCCTTCCAGATATTCAAATTTGTCGGTGACAGTCAACAGACTGTCACACACTTTAGAAACATCTGATTGCAGCACATTGTTGCGGTCTGCTTGTTTAGATAAATCGGCTTTTATGTCATCTACGTCTTTTTGAGTGAACTGTAGACTGGTTTTAATGTCCTGCAACTCTCTCGTCATCGTGTCCACTCTTGCATTAGCTGAGTCCATGATCACTTTGATGAGGCTTTTGAAAGTTTCCTGTTGTTGGTTTAACAATGCAGAAAACAGTTCTTTTTGCTGTTGCAGTAAGTCATTTACCTGTGCGAGGGACACATATTCCTCCTCGGATGTGGCCTCTGCTTTTGGCTTAGGTGGCATTTTGCTGCAGTTTTGCAATAATTTGCAGTGGACAAGGAGACAAGAGTCTGTTTACAAGACTGTTTCAGTGTTGATGAAAAATTCAAGCAGCAACAACAATAGGAATGCGTGTAAGGCCTGGTGCCAGGCCTGAAGCCTGATGGTCGTGGCTGCTGGCCTGGTGATGGTAACTGCTTGTGAGGCCTAGTAGTAATAAAATACAAATAAATACAAAATAAATAAATAACAGACTGAAGTAACCCTCTCAAAAACTTCAGCTTAACCGCATTCGTTGCTCACTGCCAAACACAGACAGGCAGAACACTTTTCCCACAATTCCTTGTGATGATCCAAGATGGCGCCCACAGTGGTTGCCATGGTGCTTCGCTGCACTTTTTTTTGTTTGTTTTTGTTCGTCAATTGTGTGTCTGCCTGCTCTTACACCCGTGAAGAGCTACTAAATATCAGGACTTTCACTCCCACGGACCCACTCCCAGTTTTTTTGGCTCCTGCTGCCGATCTGGCTCACTTTTTAGCCCAAAAAGTGAGACGGCGAAAGAGAGGAAGACGAGCGGGTGCCCTGGTGCGGCTTCGCAGGAGAGGCACGCGCATGGCTTTGCCTGGGATCTTTCTGTCCAACGTCAACTCACTTTATAACAAGGTAGATGAACTGAGACTGCTGATGCGATTTAAGAACCTCTCCACCTTGTGTGCCCTCTGCTTCACTGAGACCTGGCTCAAGGAAAAGACACCAGACAGTGCGCTCCTCCTCCAGGGATTTCAGCTGTTTCATGCAGACCAAGACACGGGGCTCTCCGGCAAGACCACAGGCGGAAGAGTCTGCTTCTACATCAACAGCAGCTGGTGCTCCGATGTAACTGTGATCTCCCAACACTGTTTTCCTGCTCTGGAATATTTATTCATCAACTGCAAGCCATTTTATTCCCCACGTAAGTGTAGCATCATCGTTCTCCTCAAACCAAGACAGAAGATCACTTCTCTCCAGTTTACAGGAATCTCATTTTATTCATTACACAGGAATATCACTTTTCTGCCTTTTCAGGAATATCACTGGCTTTTATGTCGACTCATGCAGGCTTCTTCCAGGCCTGACCAAAGATGCTTGCTTTCCCAGGACCCCAATGTAAACAGTTGCCTCTTGCAGAGATTGTAAGGATCAGAATTTGCTTTTAAAGGCTCAAAGGAACATAAAACTCAGGAGACCAGACCTCTCAACGTGAACACTGCATTTGATAACGTACCTTTTCACAGGAAACCAATGTTCTTAAAAGAGTCATAAACCACTTAATCTGACAGGTTTATAGCCAATGCTGTCCAGGTACCTTCGCCCAGATACTAAAGGAAATCATCTACAGCTCAACAGTACCTCCTAGCGGATACCTACGGAATGTGTTTTCAGTATGTAGGATGACTTTTAATTTGTTCTAAATATTAAGTTTCTTTCAGCTTATCCTCTGGATCCTAAGGACACTGAAAATCATCCCTCTTTTATCACCAACCATGGTTTGCTGCATGTTTTGCTGCAAGTTGATCTAAATGTGAATGCATGTATTATAATTATGTATAAGAAATGTTATATTCATGAGTGTTATTCAAACACATATTGGAGTAGTGATATAAATGCATGATCACCAAAATATTAGCCAAGTCATTTAATTTAGTTAGATTTTATATTGAGCATTGATTTCATAAGAACTGACTGAGTGTTGATTTTCCCTCTGAAATTTCATGGGATGGTGTCTTCATTTGATTGGCTGCTCTCAAACAAAGAAGTGTTCTCACATTGGATAGCAGCCATTTCAAACTGCTTCTGAAAAAGCCGATTGGTCAGTCTTGCGACTACATCATCAGTTTTATGACCCGGCAAGGTAACTTTAAAAGAGAGGTTAGATTTGAGTTTAGTCAGAGATCAGCACAGTAGAAAAAGGGTAGAAAAAGGAACAGGCAGGAAGCTTAGCTAGAAGTAAAGTAACAATGTAACAAGTAGCAAGATAAGATTAAGAATTAGAAACACAGAAAGAAGAAAGAAAGATTTTGAGAAGGATTAGGAACTAAATTAAGATTAAAGAAGCAGAATAGTAATCTAGATCTCAGAAGAAGATTTTATTCCACCGTTTCAAGGCCCTGTGAAGTTTTATTTTATTCTCTGTGTGTTTGTCAAGTCTTTCGTTATATTCTGGTCACTGAGGAGAAACCATTTTTCTTTAGAGCTTGTCCCTTTTAGAGAATCAAATTCTCAAACTTTTTCCTTCACCTCAGAAGCCATTCCTATCCTAGTAAATGTTTTTCTAACATTTTTTTTTCATGACTTTTCACGTCATTAAAGTGGACCTTTAATTTGCCTAGTTTAAAGTGAACAGAGACTGAGAAGATTTTCCTTCAGTTTTTTTGGTCTATCCCGCTACAAGAGACCTCAAAATTTGGATTCTTTTCCAAGGACTTTTCACGCCGCCCTGAGACAAACCACCCACGGCTGCAACTGTCTGCCCCCCAGCTGAGTTGTCACCTCCACGGCCGTGAGGATAGCAGCCGCTTCCTCCAACGTCCTAACTTCAAAACCCAGCGGTACCGACCCGCGGAAACTTGGACCTACGGCTGTGTGTGAGTGCAACTTTTATTTCTCCTATCTGCTGGGTTAAAACGTGATGTCCTAACAATTAAATTACGATTGAATATGGCCCGTATTTCAGGGCTCAATTAGTCTCTCAGCTGCAGGATGGAACTGTAAACTGAAGGAAAACTCTTAGTCATTTTTAAGTAACTGCCCTTAAATTTTGTAGATTAATTCAGGAGTCATTTTTAGATAATTAGCTTATGAATTTTCCCCATAAAATTGCGTTGTTTTGTTAAAACATTCCAGCCTCATTTACCGTTGAAACATAAGTCTAGTTTCTCCTTGGTTCTGCAGAGGTGTAACGCTGGATTTTATGTTCAGGAACCCAATATCAGTTGATGTGATATTTTACGCTGTCATCATCTGAATCTGTTTATTCATCATTTGAACGCCATGTCATGTAACCTGAATGAGTTTAATAAAAGAGTGAATGAGAGCAGTTGAAGCGTTTTCCTTTCGCATATACAGTTTTCCTAATCACGGCAGGACAAAAACTCACTGAAACTTTGAGACTGATTCATTAAGTAATTTAAGGTACAAAGTTAATTAAAATTAAAAGTTAATATTATTGTCCGTTAGGACTGGTGCCCCTTTTACGAGTGCTTTTATTTAATTTTTGCGGGTGTAGAAGTGACAGTTTAACTCCGCCCCCTTTCATACCCACTATTAAATAAAATAAATAATTCTTGTACCTTATGACAAATAATTTTATAGGCAATTCACCCTACATAAGTTTGCTTCATTCATTCTGGCCGCTGTCTACATCCCGCCCGACGCGAACGTGCGTGAAGCTCAGCGCGCGCTCGCGGATCACATTCAGCAAGCAGAGCGGACTTTCCCGGACTCTCTGGTTATTGTGGTTGGCGACTTTAACCAGAGCAACCTGAGCCACGAATTTCCCCGGTACAAACAGTTTATTAAATGCCCCACCAGAGGAGAGAACACGCTGGATCACTGTTACACTACAGTTAAGGACACGTATCGTGCTGTTCCCCGCGCTGCACTCGGACTATCTGATCACGTGATGGTCCACCTGATCCCCACATACAGACAGAGACTGAAGCTCACAAAACCTGTTGTGAGCACTATGAGGAAATGGACCAGTGAAGCTGTGGAGGAGCTGCGCATGTGCTTGGAAATAACTGACTGGGACATGTTTAAAGGAGCCACGCATGATCTGGATGAGTACACGGACACTGTGACCTCATATATCCACTTTTGTGAGGAGTGCATTCTTCCATCACGCACCAGGGTGAGTTACTCCAACGACAAGCCCTGGTTCACAGCTAAGCTCAGACAGATCAGGAAGGAGAAGGAAGCACCGTTGAAAAGTGGAAACAGGGACTGCTACAAGGAGGCCAAATACCGGTTTACCAGAGAGCTGAGGAGAGCTAAATCTGTGTATTCTGAGAGAATCCAGCAACAGTTCACTGCTAACGACTCTGCTTCTGTGTGGAGCGGACTGAGGCAAATCACCAACTATCGGCCTCAGGCTTCTAAGGGACAGGAGGACAAAGCCCTTTGCCAAAGACTGTCCCAACACTATGCCCGTTTTGACACCTTGTCAGCTGTGTCCAACTCCCCCCCTCCCCCAGCGTCACTGCCTCCATGGTCCCCACTACATCAAAGGCGGCCCCCCCTCCCCCCCTGCCCTTGCCATCAGTGAGCAGGATGTGCACAGACAGTTCTCCAGACTGAACCCGCGCAAGGCCCCCGGTCCGGACGGCGTGTCTCCCTCCACCCTGAGACACTGTGCGGAGGAGCTGACTCTTGTCTTCACAGACATTTTTAACACCTCCCTGAAGTCATGCCACGTGCCAGCCTGCCTCAAAACCTCTACCATCGTCCCTGTCCCCAAGAAGCCATGGATCACTGGACTTAACGACTACAGACCTAACTAACTAACTAACCTACGCTTATATAGCACTTTTCTAGTCACAAAGACCACTCAAAGCGCTTTCATTAATACTAACCCTCTATTCTAAGGGCCTATAGGAAACAGATATCTAGGGACAATTTAGAACAGCCAATTAACCTAACATGCATGTTTTTGGCATGTGGGAGGAAACCGGAGAAATCCCGGAGTAAACCCACACCCAAGACCTGTAGCGCTCACCTCTGTAGTCATGAAGTCCTTTGAGCGCCTGGTCCTGCCCCACCTCAAGACCATCACCACTCCCCTCCTAGACCCGCTGCAGTTCGCCTACAGAGCCAACAGGTCTGTGGACGACGCAGTCAACCTGGCCCTCCACTCCATCCTGCAGCACCTGCACTTCCCGGGAGCCTACGTCAGGATCCTGTTTGTGGACTTCAGCTCTGCATTCAATACCATCCGCCCCGCTCTGCTCCAGGACAAGATGTCCCTGCTCAACGTGACTGACTCCCTCTGCAGGTGGATCACCGACTTCCTGACGGACCGGAGGCAGCATGTGCGGCTGGGAAAGACGCACATGCTCGGGCTCTGTAAGCATCAGCACCGGATCACCCCAGGGCTGTGTACTTTCCCCCCTGCTCTTCTCCCTGTACACCAACTCCTGCACCTCCAGCCACCAGTCTGTCAAGCTGATCAAGTTTGCGGACGACACCACTCTCATCGGGCTCATCTCCAACGGCGACGAGTCCGTCTACAGGAGAGAGGTGGCCCGGCTGGCGTCCTGGTGCAGCCACAACAACCTGCAGCTGAACGTTCTGAAGACAGTGGAGATGATCGTGGACTTCAGAAAAGTCACAGCCCCTCTGCCCCCCCTTACCCTCACAGACTGTCCCATCACCACTGTGGATTCCTTCCGCTTCCTGGGCACCACCGTCACCCAGGACCTCAAGTGGGAGCCGACCATCAGCTCCCTCATCAAAAAGGCCCAGCAGAGGATGTTCTTCCTGCGGCAGCTGAGAAAGCTCAAGCTGCCCACCAAGATGTTGGTGCAGTTCTACACGGCCATCATCGAGTCCATCCTCACCACCTCCATCACTGTGTGGTACGCAGGAGCCACCGCCAGGGACAGACTAAGACTGCAGCGCTGCTGAGAAGGTGATCGGCTGCAAGCTCCCATCCCTCTGGGACCTGTACATCTCCAGGACCCGGAGGCGTGCAGGTCGGATCATAGCCGACCCTTCACACCCTGGACACACTCTGTTTGCCCCCCTCCCCTCAGGCAGAAGACTTCGGTCCATTCAGACTAAAACCTCCCGCTACATGAACAGCTTCTTCCCCTCTGCCATCAGACTGCTGAACACTAAGTGACTTATTAGATTCTCGTGCACTATGTACAGCAGCTCAGCCGAACTCATGACAATTATCACTTGTTTTCTTTTTGCACTACCGACTGCACTATGTGGAACTCCACAGTATCTGCTGCTTGTTAATATATTTAAAAATTGCATAGATTAGTATTACTTATTCTTATTCTACCTTTTATTGCATGCATAGTTTTTTTTATCTTTAGTGTTACTCCATGTTTAATGTTGCAGCATTGCACCGAGACAAATTCCTAGTTTGTGTACTACATGAACAATGGCAATAAATCTCATTCTGATTCTGATTCTGATTCTGATTCTGGTTTTTCCATTGGGTGACGTCATGCACCCATTCTTACATACCGGTCACCTGTTCAGTCAGTACTGCAGAAGGGTTGAGATCAACATGTGACCGATGCCGGGGGCTAGTTAGCATGCTAGCGATTTGGCTTCAGCACAAAAGGTATTGTGTTTTTAATTGAGGCAATAAATTCAACTCTAGCCATGCATATTTATTTTAAACAGACGTCAAATAGCTTAAAGATGTTTACAAAGGTAGACAAACTGAATAAAGTTTTTTTTTTTTTTTTAACTTCCGGGTCACCGCAATGACTTTTGCAACAGTGCCTCTCTATGGAAATTAAGGTGTCCAACACAGTGTTGACCGGAGTGGTGGCTCAGTTGGTAGAGTCCCCGTGGGGGTCTTCCACACCGAGGGGCCCTCGCCAACAGCACTTGCTCATCCGCCACCACAAAAACGGGTTTGAGTCTGTTTATGCCAACCTTTTCCCTCCTACCCCCCAAATCTAGCAAAAAATACTTGTCCCCTGTTTCCAGCACTCTGAACGGTCCATCATAAGGTGGTCGCAGTGGGGGGCGATGTGCGTCGTGTCTGACAAAAACAAACTCCGCGTTTTTCAAAGTTTTAGGCACAAAAACGCGTGGAAAACTTTGGTGAACAGGGCCCGGCAGCGTGCTTGTGTCTATGTTACGCTGCAACAGCTGAGACGGGGAGCTGCCTGGCGCAGGATTATCTGGCAGAAACTCCCCGGGCAGCCGAAGTGGCTGCGCAAAAACGAGTTCAGCCGGGGAAGCTTCCAAATCCTCTTTAGGCGCAGAACGTAACCCCAATAAAACCCACAGTAGCTTGTCTACCCAATTTGCATCCGTCAGTGACGCCCTGAGAGCTGCTTTCAATGACCTATGAAAACGTTCGCATAACCCATTAGCCTGTGGATTGTACGCGGTTGTGCGGTGAATTGTGACACCCAGGCTGCGGGCCATTGTTGACCAAAGTTCGGAAACAAATTGAGGGCCTCCGTCGGACGTAATGTCCGACGGGACTCCAAAACGCGCCACCCATGCTGTTAAATACGCGCGCGTCACCTCCTCGGCTGTGGTTGACGCCAGTGGAACCACTTCCGGCCAGCGCGTGGTGTGGTCCACCATTGTCAGAAGGTGCGTGCACCCCTGTGATGGCGGGAGGGGGCCCACGAGGTCCACGTGAACATGGTCGAACCTCTTAGGCAGGATGTGAAACGGCTCCAAAGGAGCTCTCATGTGTCTGTGTACTTTGGCTCGTTGGCACGCCATGCAGGCTGCTGCCCACTCTTTAACTTGTTTGCGAAGGCTCGGCCACACAAATTTCTCTCCTACCATTTTGACCAACACGCGCACTCCCGGGTGTGCCAAAGAATGAATCGAGTCAAAAACGCGGCAGCGCCACGCGGCCGGTACCAGGGGATGCGGTCACCCGGTGGAGACATCGCAGATTAGGGGGGGCATACCATCTTGCAGCACCCTGCTCTCCAGCCTTAACCCTGGTGGTCCAGACTGGAGCGCGCGCACATCCGTGTCACTAACCTGCTCCGCGGCCATGGCTGTGTAATCTATCCCCACGTGGACTGGGGCCGCCACGACGCGCGAGAGGCAGTCTGCCACTACATTCAGTTTACCCGACACATGCTGAATATCGGTAGTAAACTCTGAGATCGCGGCGAGCTGTCTCTGCTGCCGGCCCGACCACGGCTCTTAAACCTTGGCCATCGCGAATGTTAGTGGCTTGTGGTCAACGAACGCGGTGAAACAGCGCCCTTCCAGCCAGAACTGGAAGTGGTGAATGGCCAAGTGGAGAGCTAGCAACTCCCTGTGGAACGCGCTGTATTTACGTTCACTATCGCGCAGCGTCCTGCTGAAAAAAGCGAGGGGCTGCCAAGCCCCGGCTACATGCTGCTCCACGACCGCCCCTATGGCCACATCTGATGCGTCAGTAGTGAGCGCTATGCGGGCCGTTGGGTCTGGATGTGCCAACAATGCAGCATTTGCCAGGGCTGCCTTGACTTCCGAGAACGCCCGCTCTCGCTCCGGGGACCATTCGATCTTATTCGTGGGTTTCTGTTTTTTGAGCGCGGCATACAGTGGTTGCATGAGCTGCGCTGCGCGGGGGAGGAAACGCTTATAAAAATTCACCATTCCCAAAAACTCCTGTAACGCCCTGACCCTTTGCGGCTGGGGAAAATCTACTACCGCGTGCACTTTGTCAGGCAGCGGAACCGCTCTTTCGGGAGAGATGCGGTGCCCCAAAAAATCAATCTGTGTCACCCCGAACTGACACTTCGCTGGGTTGATTATTAAACTGTGCTCTCCCAACCTCCGGAAAACCGCCGTGAAGTGGGTTTCGTGTTCGTCTTCGGACGCGCTGGCTACCAAGATATCGTCCAAGTAGACGAATACGAAAGGGAGATCGCGCAGCACTGCATCCATCATGCGTTGGAACATCTGTGCAGCCCCTTTAAGCCCGAATGGCATGCACAAAAACTCGAATAGACCAAACGGAGTTATCACCGCTGTTTTGGGTATGTCTTCAGCGCGCACTGGGACTTGGTGGTAACCGCGGACCAAGTCTATTTTAGAAAAAACGTGCACTCCTGCCAAGTGAATGGAAAAATCCTGGATGTGAGGAATTGGGTAGCGGTTGTTCGCTGTGGCGTTGTTCAACCTGCGGAAATCCCCGCAAGGTTGCCACGAACCGTCAGCTTTAGGGACCATGTGTAGCGGGGAAGCCCATAGGCTGTTTGAACGCCTGATGATGCCCAACCTTTCCAGTTTGGCGAACTCCTCACGCGCTATGGCCAGTTTAGCTGCGTCCAAGCGCCGAGGTTTTGCAAAAACAAAAAAAAAAAACAAACAAACAAAAAAAAATGCTCCACCCCGTGTTTAGTGACGGCTGCCGAAAATGTCGGGACCGTGAGTGCTGGGAACTGAGTGAGCAGTGTGTGGAACTTACCGCCTGCTGCTGTGATGGCTTGTGCTGTTGGCCGGACCGCTCGAGCTGTACAGGGAATAGAATCAAAAGACAGTGCATTAACCAGGCGCCTGTTAGCGACATCAACCAACAAACCATGTGAGCACAAAAAATCAGCCCCCAATATATTGAAATTCAATGCTGCTATGACAAAAGTCCACTCGAATGCACGGCCGTGTAGAGACAGAAGCAGAGTCCTCTCACCAAAGGTCTTAATCTCCGAGCCGTTTGCTGCTGCCATCTTGGGGCCGCTGGATCTTTCCAGCCGGTCGGCGTAGGACGGCATGATGAAACTCAACTGGGCGCCGGTGTCCACGAGGAAATGCCTCCCCGAGCGTGCGTCCGTCAAGTTCAGCAGCTTGTTCTCCTCCCCGAGGGCCGCAGCTGCTACCGACCCCCGGTCTTGGCGTTTCCCGAGCGCTTGAACTGGCACGGTGGTATACATTTGCGTGCCTTCTCTGCAAAGCGGCGGTGGTAGAAACAAAGGATGTCTCCTCCGCGTTCCTTGGCCCCCGCCGCCGCTGTCGTCGGTGGTTCTGCTACCGCTGTCAATGGCTCCTCACCTCCTCCGGCCGTCGCGCTGAGCTCCGTCGCTGCCGCCGTGAGCTCTCTGCTGGCCATGATGATCCGGTGTGCTTCTCGCGCCAGCGCACGGTAGTCCTGCTCGGCCAGCAACGGCGAATTGGCCAGGGTCACTCTCGTCGCTGACGGGAGGTTCCGGAGGAAGAGGTGGGTAAAAATGAAGTGGTCATCGCCCAAGCCCTTCCATCTCAGCATCTTCTCCATCAGGTCAATAGCCGTGCCATCTCCTAACCCGGTCTGCGTCAGGAGCCTCTCTGCTCTCTCCTCAACCGAGAGTGTGTAGTGCTGGATGAATGCAGCCTTCAACGCGCCGTATTTGTCGCTGGTTGGTGGCTGATCCAGCAGGCTCTCCACATGCTGAGCCGTGTGGGTGTCAAGCTTTGCGACCACATGGTAGAATTTCGTGTCATCCACCGATATCCCCCGGAGGACGAACTGCGCCTCAACCAGGTGGAACCAGGAGCGCGGATTGTGCTGCCAAAAATCCGGTAGCTGGACTGCAACAGCATATGCTTGGCTGGGGGCTCCCAACGAGGCTTGCTCCGGGGATCTCTCTTCGTGTTGCATGATTCGTCTTGGGTCACCAGTGTGGAGTGTGTAAATGACGAGGCGGCTTTGACTCAGACAGTTTATTACACATCTCACACGTAAGCACAGTCAGAAAGAGAGCATCTCAGACAAAACTCTTCCCTTAAATACTCAGGCCTTCCAACAGCAGCTTCTGCACAACAAAGGTCACATAGCATTCACATCAAAGGTCACATTGCATTCACTTCCTTAATCCCTTAACATCCTCCTAGCAGTCTCTGATACACAAAAGATCTTCCTAGCAGTCTCTGACCCACAAAAGATCACACTGCTTTCATCCCTCACAACTTCCTGTTTTCTCCAAGGAAAACTCTGCTCTTTGTTCTTATCTAAGATGCTAGCCATTATGTTCTCCCCATGTGCGGCCACACTCTAAGAAAAATTTACAGTAGTTGGCTCAGGCTCAATTCATCATAGAAGCTAGCCCGCTAAGATTAGCAATCATGATGTAAAAAGGGAGAGTAGTGTTAAATGTGGTTGTGGTATTTAAAGAGCCATGCACTGAAACCAGCTGTTCTGAGAAAGGCTGCAAAAGATGATTCATAATGCTGCAACAATTAATTTATGGCACTTTGAACAAAATCTGTGACAAACATTTCATTAAGAAATGTTTGTCACATTGGTTCTACATGTCTGTTCTTTTCTTCTTCTCTATCCCCTCACCCCCCAGCCAGTCGCAGCAGATGACTGCCCCTCCCTGAGCCTGGTTCTGCTGGAGGTTTCTTCCTGTTAAAAGGGAGTTTTTCCTCTCCACCGTCGCCAAGTGCTTGCTCACAGGGGATCGCCTGATTGCTGGGGTCTTTCTGCAACTGTGGGGGTCCCCCCCTACAGTTGATAGTGCTATGAGATGACTGTTGTTGTGAAATGGCGCTATATAAATAAAGTTGAATTGAACTGAATTAAATTAAGACCCATGGGAGCTGTCAAAACGTGGGAAAAAGGCACTGAATGGGACCTTTAAAATCAAGCTGAAAAAGGAGATGCTTGGAATTCACTTAACTTTTTTTTTTTTTTACACAAATACAGCGGGGAAAATAAGTATTAAATATTTCAACATTTTTCTGATTTAACATGTTTCTGATGGAACCATTAACCTGAGATTTTCCATCAGATATCAGCAACTACCCATGAAATCCATCCATACAAAGAAAGGCAACTGTGTTCACAAAACAAGTTATATTTAATGAAGTGGAATGACACAGGGAAGTACTGAACACGCTTGGTAAAATTAATTTAATATTTACTAGAAAAGCCTTTGTTGGCAATAACAGCTTCTAGACATCTCATGTATGGAGAAACTAGGCACAGGCATTGCTCAGGAGTGATTTTAGCCCATTCTTCCACACAAACTGTCTTCAAATCTTGAAGGTTCCGTGGGTGTCTTCTATGAACTCTGATCGTCAGTTCGTTCCATAGATTTTCAATTGGATTTAGATCAGGTGACTGACTGGGCCATTCTACCAGCTTTATTTTCCTTCTCTGGAGCCAGCTGAGAATTTCCTTGGCTGTGTTTGGGATCATTGTCTTGCTGAAATGTCCACCCTCGTTTCATCTTCAGCATCTTGGCAGATGGCAACAGTTTCTTATCAAGGATGTCAAATGTACATTTGTCCATTCATCTTTCCATCAGTTATATGAAGTCTGCCTGTACCATGTGCTGAAAAACACCCCCATACCATGATGCCCCCACCTCCAAACTTCACTGTTGGTATGGTGTTTTTGGGGCTGATGTGCAGTGCCATTTTTCCTCCAAACATGCTGTGTGTTGTGACATCCAAAAAGTTCAATTTTGGTCTCCTCTGACCAGACTATATTCTCCCAGTATTTTACTGACTTGCCTAAATGTTGTGCAGCAAACTTTAAATGAGCTTCAACATGCTTTTTCTTCAGCAATGGAGTCTTGCGAGGTGAGCATGCATACAGCCCATGTTGGTTGAGTGCATTACTTGGTTACTTGGCTGCACGGTGGCGCAGTGGTTTAGCACTGTGGCAGTACAGTTTTACCCTCGGCCGGGGGATCGCGGGGATCATGAGATCGTGGGTTCGATCCCAGCCCCCGACCAACAGTGAGCTGTGTGGAGTTTGCATGTTCTCCCCGTGTTGCGCGGGTTTACTCCGGGATTTCTCCGGTTTCCTCCCGCACACCAAAAACATGTAGGTTTAGGGCGCTCGCGCACGCAGCGACCAGCAGCCGGTGGCTTGTGACCAGACTGCAAACCAAGTCTACCTACGAGTACAAATAAGTAACAAAAAAAAAAAAAAAAAAAAAAAAATTACTTATTGCTTTCTTTGAAACAGCAGTACCTGCTAACTCCAGGTCTTTCTGGAGCTCTCCACAAGTGGTCTTTGGCTCTTGGATAACTCTTCTGATAATTCTTTTGATTCCTCTGTCAGGAATCTTGTGAGTAGCTCCTGGTTGTGGCTGGTTTATGGTAAAATGATGTTCGTCCACCTCTGAATGATGGCTCCAACAGTGCTCACTGGAACATTCAGCAGTTTAGAAATGCACCTGTAACCAATGCCATCATTATATTTTACATCAATAATGTTGTGAAGGTCTAGAGAGAGCTCTTTGCTTCTACCCATCATGAGTTCTTTGCGGTGTCAGCGAGCATAGAGCCCATGTCGGCTGAATGCATTACTTATTGTTTCTTTGAAGCAGCAGTACCTGCTAACTCCAGGTCTTTCTGGAGCTCTCCACGAGTGGTCTTTGGCTCTTGGATAACTCTTCTGATAATTCTATGAACTCCTCTGTCAGAAATCTTGTGAGGAGCTCCTGGTCGTGGCCGGTTTATGATAAAATGATGTTCTTTCCACTTCCAAATGATGGCTCCAACAGAGCAACATGCAACAGTGGAACATTCAGCAGTTTAGAAATGTTTCTGTAACCAATGCCATCATTATGTTGTATAACAATAAGGTTGTGAAGGTCTAGAGCGAGCTCTTTGCTTCTACCTTTCATGAGTTCTTTGTGGTGTGACAATCTGACATTCATAGACCTTTTTAAAGGCTATCAGTCAGGACTTAACCAGCTGAAATTTATTTGCACTGTTGGGGAATGGGATGGTTTCCTAAATTCTGATGGATTTCAGCTGGTTTCTTGGCTTTCTATGCCTTTTTGAACCTCCTTTTCTTCATGTATTCAATAATCAGAATCAGAATCAGAATCAGATTTATTGCCATTGTTCATGTAGTACACAAACTAGGAATTTGTCTCGGTGCCATGCTGCAACATTAAAAACATGATGAGATAAAGAGATAAACTAAAAAACTAAAGGACTAAAAACATGCAATAAGTGTAGAAAAATAAGTAATAATAATAATAATAATAATAATAATAATAATAATAATAATAGTAATAATGAGTAATACTAGTCAAGGCAGTTTTAAATAAATTAGCAAGTAGCAGATAATACGGGGTACCACAGTGCAGTTGATAATGCAACAGAAAAACAGTGATGAATGTCATGAGTCTGGTTGAGCTGCTGTATATAGTGCACGAGAGTCAATAAGTCACTTAATGTTCAGCAGTCTGATGGCAGAGGGGAAAAAGCTATTCATGTGCCGGGAGGTTTTAGTCCGAATGGACTGAAGTCTTCTACCTGAGGGGAGGGGGGCAAACAGTACGTGACCAGGGTGTGAAGGATCGGCTATGATCCGGCCAGCACGCCTCCGGGTCCTGGAGATGTACAGGTCCTGGAGAGATGGGAGCTTGCAGCCGATCACCTTCTCAGCAGTGCGCACGACGCGCTGCAGCCTTAGTCTGTCCCTGGCAGTGGCTCCTGCATACCACACAGTTATGGAGGAGTTGAGGATGGACTCGATGATGGCCGTGTAGAACTGCACTAACATCTTGGTGGGTAGCTTGAGTTTCCTCAGCTGCCGCAGAAAGAACATCCTCTGCTGGGCCTTTTTGATGAGGGAGCTGATGGTTGGCTCCCATTTGAGGTCCCGGGTGATGGTGGTGCCCAAGAAGTGGAAGGAATCTGCAATGGTGATGGGAGAGCCTGTGATGGTGAGGGGGGGCAGGGGGGTTGTGACTTTCCTGAAGTCCACAATCATCTCCGCCGTCTTCAGAGCGTTCAGCTGCAGGTTGTTGTGGCTGCACCAGGACACCAGCTGGGCCACCTCTTTCCTGTAGACGGACTCGTCACCGTTGGAGATGAGCCCAATGAGGGTGGTGTCGTCCGCAAACTTAATCAGCTTAACAGACTGGTGGGAGGAGGTGCAGGAGTTGGTATAAAGGGAGAAGAGTAGGGGGGAAAGTACACAGCCCTGGGGTGATCCGATGCTGATGCTAACAGAGTCCGAGACAGACTTCCCCAGCCGCACATGCTGCCTCCGGTCCGTCAGGAAGTCGGTGATCCACCTGCAGAGGGAATCAGGCACATCGAGCAGGGACAGCTTGTCCTGGAGCAGAGCGGGGCGGATGGTGTTGAATGCAGAGCTGAAGTCCACAAACAGAATCCTGGCGTAGGTTCCCGGGGAGTCCAGGTGCTGCAGGATGGAGTGGAGGGCCAGGTTGACTGCGTCGTCCACAGACCTGTTGGCACGGTAGGCAAACTGCAGCGGGTCCAGGAGGGGAGTGGTGATGGACTTGAGGTGAGACAAGACCAGGCGCTCAAAGGACTTCATGACTACAGAGGTGAGCGCTACAGGTCTGTAGTCGTTAAGTCCAGTAATCCATGGCTTCTTGGGGACAGGGATGATGGTGGAGGATTTGAGGCAGGTCGGCACGTGACATTGCTTAAGGGAGGTGTCAAAAATGTCTGTGAAGATAGGAGCCAGCTCTTTCGCACAGTGTCTCAGGGTGGAGGGAGACACACCGTCCGGCCCGGGGGCCTTGCACGGGTTCAGTCTGGAGAACTGTCTGTGCACGTCCTGCTCACTGATGACAAGGGCGGGGGGGGAGGAGGAGGAGGAGGGGGGGACCGCTTTTGATGAATTAGGGGCCGAGGAGGCAGTGGAGCTGGGTGGAGTGGGGGAGTTGGACACAGCTGACGAGGTGTCAAAACGGGCATAATGTTGGGACAGTTTTTGACAAAGGGCTTTGTCATCCTGACCTTTAGAAGCCTGAGGCCAATAGTTGGTGATTTGCCTCAGTCCTCTCCACACAGAAGCCGAGTCATTAGCAGTGAACTGCTGCTGGAGTCTCTCAGAATACACAGACTCCAGCCAATTGTCATTCCACTTTATTAAATATAACTTGTTTCGTGGACACAATTGCCTTGAGTTCTTTGTATGTATTGATTACTTGAGTTGTTACTGATATCTGGTGAAAATCTCAGGTCAATGGCTCCATCAGAAATATGTTTAATGAGAAAAATGTTGACGTGTTCAATACTTATTTTCCCCACTGTATGTAGTGACTTCAGTTTGTATAGTTTGCACAAATGCCTCTATCATAATGCTGTTTAAATTTTGCTTTACACACATATTAAGCAGAAGTGAACAAGTTTAACTTGGTTTATTTGTATCAAAGCTCCTAACCTGTTGAAAATGGCCCTTGGCCACTTAAACATCTATTCATTTTTGAGTCAGTAGCCTGACTTTGCTGTCAAAAGTCATTTGCAAATTCTTAACGATCCTTAAACACTCTCTGTAGATTTGGAGGACCTAGAGGAAATCCCTAAAAAAGGTGTCATTTGGATCAGATTACTCCAGATTACAGAGTCAAGAAAAACAGTAAGAGATGAAGGGGAAAAAACAGAGTCACATGATGAACTATCTTCAAAGTAAAGCAGCATATACTGTAGATTTAAAGAAGGATCCCCACGTGGCAACATGATTAACTGTTACTATAGTCTGAGAAGCTAACTGATTTAGCAGCTGATTGCTACCATCCTTCCACAGCCAACCGCAAATGACTATTCTGAAGACAAAGAGATCATTGCACTAAAAAAATCTAAATCTTTAGAGAAAAACATTTATAAAACCTTCTCTAATTGCTTAACCACAACATGAATAAAGATAATGAAAATTGAATATGTAATGAAATTGATTCACAATTTGGGGGTAGTGAAACACTAACCATTCTGAACTGTGCCGAGTAAATAGTGGATTTTGCATTCACTTGCAGGCATCCTCACATATCACTCGAAAACTGAGTGAGTTCTGAGTTCAGGCCACCACTTTGCATTATTGACTTGGATGAATGACTGATTTCTACCTGATAAAAGCTTATGAGCCTCTACAGAGGGAGCTGCATTGCATCTGCAGCAGGGGTGAGGGAGCAGATTAAATTTGTTTTATGGTTCAAGGGAGCACACATATTTTCTGTTCAATGGTTTTAATTGAAACAAACTTTGAGAAGTGGCCCCAATTTGTGTAAAATGTGGCACTGTTAATAAAAAGGACTTTGCCCAGGTTTTCTTGGCGATGTCACACTGATGTGTCTGTTTGGCTCTCTGCCTGGCCTCCTCGAGATCAGCTCACATCCAGGCAAATATTCCTCCATCACGCCTATTGAACAGGGAGCCATGATACTAATGAGGCTGCCACTGAATAACGCAATAGGCTTTTTGTCCGTAGCAGCAAATCCCTGCAGGTGCTGCCACTGTAAATCATATGTGCTCTGAGTGTTTCTGCATGGAGACTGTTAACCTTGGCAGCAACTAAAGGCCAATGTATTCACATTGCCGGTAATAAGGTTGACGTGAGAAGCGTTCAGTTCTCACTCGTTATCACTGACTTTCATTAACACATGCCAGGAGCACATGAGTGCAGAAGCACAGGCATATAACTCACTATTCCATATTAAAGTAGGCTATATTTACTGAAATGTGCTTCAGATGGAAGTTCATGTGAAGCTAGTCCAGCGGATCGTAACCATGGATGTGTGTTTCCACATGACAGCCTCTGCAGCCTGTGTTTTGCGCCTGCCTGTTCTAATCCTTCCCACAGGGGATGTCAAACGTGATAAAACACTGCAGCTCTATCAAAGCTTCTTATTCCACATTTAGTGAGATTTTGCATGGTCTTTTATCAGTTCAGGAACCTTAGGCATTTGGAACTCATTCGTCTTTCAACTTGGGAGCAGGCTTCATTTCCATCAAACCCAAGTAAAAAGTATTTTAACATTTGGGTGTATATTATGCGGACAGTATGTTTTTTTGACATGAGAGCTCCGCTGATGTTTTAATTGACAAAGTTAAAGGGGTCAATGACTGCACTTTTCCCACATTTTAACAGCTCACACATCTTAATAAAATGTTTGTGACATATTGTGTTCACATTTTCTTTATTTTTTTAATTATTGAGGCAAATTTGTTTTGTATTTTCCTCACCTTTCTTGAAAAGCTCTGATTTAAAGCCTGTCACTTTAAGAAACATCCTTCACCTATTCAACTCCACTCTCCCTCTTACAGGTACATCTCAAAAAATTAGAATATCATGAAAAAGTTTAATTTAAATTTTGATGATTATGGCTTAGAACCGATGAAAACCCCGAATTCAGGTTCTCAAAAAATTAGAACATTACATAAAATCAATTTTAAAAAATAGTTTTTTAATAGAAATGTTGATCGACTGGAAAGTATGTCGATGTACACACTCAATACTTGGTCGGGGCTCCTTTTGGATTAATTACTGTATCAATGTGGCGTGGCATGGAGGTGATCAGCCTGTGGCACTGCTGAGGTGTGACGAAGGTCCAGTTTGCTTTGATAGTGACCTTCAGCTCGTCTGCATTGTTGGGTCTGGTGTCTCTCATCTTCCTCTTGACAATACTCCATAGATTCTCTGTAGGGTTTAGATCAGGATGCCATGGCCATTAAACCAGGTTTTGCTACTTTTGGCAGTGTGTGTTTGTGTGTGTGTGTGTGGGGGGGGGGGGTGCCAAATCCTGCTGGAAAATGAAATCAGCTTCTCCATAAAGTTTGTCAGTAGAGGGAAGCATGGAGTGCTCTAAAATTTCATGGTAGATGACTGCACTGACTTTGGTCTTGATAAAATACAATGGACAAACACCAGCAGATGACCTCTGTTCAGATAAAAGTAAATTTTGCATTTCATTTGTAAATAAAGTCCCAGAGTCTCGACAAAGAGTGTAGAGGCACAGAATCTACGTTGCTTGAGGTTTAGTGTGAAGTTTCCAAAGTCAGTGATGATTTGAGGAACCATGTCATCTGCTGGTGTTTGTCCACTGTGTTTTATCAAGACCAAAGTCAGCACAGTCATCTACCAGAAAATTTTTAGAGCACTTCATGCTTCTCTGTGCCGACAAGCTTTATGGAGAAGCTGATTTCATTTTCCAGCAGGACTTGGCACCCCCCACACTGCCAAAAGTATCAAAACCTGGTTTAATGACCATGGCATCACTGTGTTTGATTGGCCAGCAAACTCTCCTGACCTAAACCCCATAGAGAATCTATGGAGTATTGTCAAGTGCCACAGGCTGATCACCTCCATGCCATGCCACATCGATACAGTAATTAATCCAAAAGGAGCCCCGACCAAGTACTGAGTGTGTACATGGACATGCTTTTCAGTCGATTAACATTTCTATTACAAAACTATTTTTTAAAATTAATTTTATGTAATATTCTAATGAATCTATATAATATATGGATTTCATTTTCTGAAATGAGTGACAAAACATATTAAACTTTTTAATGATATTCTAATGGTTTGAGATGTACCTGTATGTAAGTTAGCCATTAGCTGACTAGCTTCTTTAGCTTTAGCATCCTTCTAGTTCGGATGAGGTGCTTTGGTTCACTGATCCACAGTTGATGCCGCAGCATGTGCCACCTTGACCCAAACCCCTAACAACCTCACTGTGAACAACCTCACTGTGATTCCTCAGCAAATTGTCAGCACCACGTGCCGGTCAGCCCCCCCAGTCGCCGCAACCGACCCGGTTCGGGATGTCAGGCTGCCGACCGGAGGCCGAGCCGAGGCATAGCTTGCTGAGCCATGGGATCTCAAAGGGCAGTATCCTGCTCCATGGGCTTATCCTCTCCCAGCCAGCTGGGGAACATCCCCTCATGAGGTGGCTGCCCTTCACTACCCACGAGAGCAGAGTCACGTAGAGTCCTGGAGGATGGTGGTGGAGATCGCCGTGACAGCCAGCAGCCTCGGGTTCTGGGCCAGGCTCGCTGCAATGACTGGTGCACTAGTGCTGCCGATCTGCCGTGGAATCACAACAAAATCACTGGGAGATGGGCCGGAGTGACACGAGGCATACCATCGACTGGACTGGTGAACCAGGTGGTAACAGGGATGGCTATTAGGTTAGATAAGATAAGGTTAGATTAGATAAGATAAGGCTTATCTTATCTTATTAGGGTGACTAAGATCTGAAGAAAATAATATAAGCTGCGCTTGGAGCAAACCTCCCGGAACCAGTGCTAGCTTGGGGGCTAATAAGTTACATTTAGCCCCCCACCCCCCATCTACATGACAGACAGCTAGGCGGGCCAATAATAGAGCAGTGGGAGGGTCTCAAGGATGACGGTGGGTTGGCTTTTTCTAATCATAACGTATATGATTTACTCTGAAGAGTCAAAAATGTTACTGACGTTTCTGGCAGAGAAAAACAAAATAAAGGTTGTGTGTTAAGAGTTGTGAATTTTTTTTTGATCATTACATGACTAGTAAACTCATTTCAGACAGTTAAAACCTGCAAACAGACCATTTTTCAGTCAATGACCCCTTTAAAGCATCCTGACTTCAGTCTAAATTGTGATCTACCATTTTTTTTCCTTCTTTTGGCTGCTCCCTCTAGGGGTCTCCACAGCAGATCAGCAGATCCTCCATCTCACCCTGTCCCTTCATCGTCCTCTGTAACACCAACCCTCTCCACATCCTCCTTCACTACATCCATGAATCATCTCTGTGGTCTTCCTCTTTTCCCCCTGCCTAGCAGCTCCATCTTCAACATCCTTTGCTCAGTATATCCACTATCCCTCCTCTGCACATGTCCAAACCATCTCAGCCTTGCCTCTCTTACTTTGTCTCCAAACCGCTCAACCTGAGCTGTCCCTCTGATATACTCAGTTCTAATCTTGTCCCTCCTAGTCACTTCCAATAAAAATCTTTCATCTTCAACTCAAGCTACCTTCCTGTGTTTTTGTCAGTGCCACCATCTTCAAACCATACATCATAGTAGGTCTTGTAAATCTTATCTTTCATTTTTGTGTTTTAACTTGTTTTTGCATTTTTTGTAAACTTTGTTGTTAATGTCTATTTTTATTGTCTCTACCCAGTTTTTTATTGTTTTGTTGTACAGTGCACTGGTACAGTGTACTGGTCCTGGGTGAAGGGCCAGACTAAGAACGCTCCAACAGACTCTCATGATAAATTGTATATCAAGGATTCAGTGTACCCCGCCCGGTATGGGGTTACCGGGGCCCCACCCTGGAGCCAGGCCTGGGGGAGGGGCTCGAAGGCTAGTGTCTGGTGGCCGGGTTTCGATCCATGGGACCCGGCCGGGCTCAGCCGAAGGAGTTACATGGGTCCTCCCTCCAGTGGGCTCACCACCTGCAGGAGGGATCATGGAGGTCCGGTGCTATGTGGATTAGGTGGCGGTCAAAGGCGGAGACCTTGGCGTACTGATCCCAAGCTTTCTAAACTGGCTTTTGGTACGTGGAATGTCACCTCTCTGGTGGGGAAGGAGCCTGAGCTGGTGTACGAGGTTGAGAGATACCGGCTAGATATAGTCAGTCTCACCTCAACACACAGCTCCGGTTCCGGAACCAGTCTCCTGGAGAGGAGCTGGAGCTTGGCCTTTTCTGGAGTTGCCCCGGGCGAGAGGCGACGAGCAGGGGTGGGTATTCTTGTATCGCCCCACCTTGCTGCCTCTATATTGGAGTTTTCCCCGGTGGACGAAAGGGCTTCTTCCCTGCGTCTTCGGGTTGGGAAACTGGTCCTGACCATCATTTGTGCCTATGCACCAAATGATGTTTCAGAGTACCCACCCTTTTTGGAGTCTGTGACTGGGGTGCTAGAGGGTGCTCCTCTTGGAGACTCCATTGTGCTACTGGGGGACTTCAATGCGCACATGGGCAACGACAGTGAAACCTGGAGGTGGGTGATTGGGAGGAACGGCCTGCCCGATCTGAACCCGAGTGGTGTTCAGTTATTGGACTTCTGTGCTAACCACAGTTTGTCCATAATGAACACCATGTTCAAGCATAAGGGTGTCCATATGTGCACCTGGCACCAGGACACCCTAGGTCGCAGGTCAATGATCGATTTTGTTATCGTATCATCAGACCTGCGACCGTATGTCTTGGACACCCGAGTAAAGAGAGGTGCAGAGCTGTCAACTGATCACCACCTGTGGGTGAGTTGGATCTGATGGCAGGGGAGGAAGCCATTCAGATCCAAACGTATAGTGAGGGTGTGCTGGGAGCATCTGGCTGAGGTCCCTGTCCGGGAGGTCTTCAACTCCCACCTCCGGAAGAACTTCAACCACATTCCGAGGGAGTCTGGAGACATGGAGTCTGAATAGGCCATGTTCTCCACCTCTGTTGTTGAAGCGGCGGCCAAGAGCTGCGGCCGTAAGGTGGTCGGTGCATCTCGTGGTGGCAACCCCCGAACCAAGTGGTGGACACCAGTGTTGAGGGAGGCCATTAAGCTGAAGAAGGAGTCCTATCAAGCTTGGTTGGCTTGTGGGACTCCCGAAGCAGCTGAGGTGTACCGGCAGGCCAAGCGGAGTGCAGCTCGGGTGGTTGCTGAAGCAAAAACCCGGGTATGGGAGGAGTTCGGTGAGGCCATGGAACAAGACTTTCGGTCAGCCTCAAAGAGATTCTGGCAAACTATCCGGAGGCTCAGGAGGGGAAAGCTGCTCCCCGTCCACACTGTGTATGGTGCGGATGGGACACTGTTGACTTCGACTGGGGATATCGTCGGGCGGTGGAAGGAATACTTCGAGGATCTCCTCAATCCCATTGATACACCTTCCACAGAGGAAGCAGAGTTTGGGGACGAGGGGGATAACTCGCCTATCACAGGGGCCCCGGGGGTGGACGAGGATCGCCCTGAGTACCTCAAGGCCCTGGATGTTGTTGGGCTGTCATGGTTGACACGCCTCTGCAACATTGCGTGGAGGTCGGGGGCAGTGCCTTTGGCATGGCAAACCAGGGTGGTGGTTCCTCTCTTCAAAAAAGGGGACCGGAGGGTGTGCTCCAACTTTAGAGGGATCACACTCCTCAGCCTCCCTGGGAAGGTCTATGCCAAGGTACTGGAGAGGAGAGTCCGGCCGTTGGTCGAACCTCGGATTCAGGAGGAGCAAAGTGGTTTTCGTCCTGGCCGTGGCACATCGGACCAGCTCTTTACTAACTAACTAACTAACTAACCTGCACTTATATAGCGCTTTTCTAGTCACAAAGACCACTCAAAGCGCTTTCATTAATACTAACCCTCTATTCTAAGGGCCTATAGGAAACAGATATCTAGGGACAATTTAGAACAGCCAATTAACCTAACATGCATGTTTTTGGCATGTGGGATGAAACCGGAGAAATCCTGGAGTAAACCCACGCAACACGGGGAGAACATGCAAACTCCACACAGATCACTGTTGGTCGGGGGCTGGGATCGAACCCACGATCCCACGATCCCCACAATCCCCCGGCCAAGGGTAAACTGTGCTGCCACAGTGCTAACCACTGCGCCACCGTGCAGCCCTTTACCCTCTCGAGAATTCTTGAGGGCTCGTGGGAGTTTGCCCAACCAGTTTACATGTGTTTTGTGGACTTGGAGAAGGCATCTGACCGCGTCCCTCGTGGATTTTTGTGGGGGGTGCTTCGGGAGTATGGGGTATCGGGCTTGTTGTTATGAGCTATTTGGTCTCTGTACGACCGTTGTGAGAGTTTGGTTCGTATTGCCAACACTCGGTCGGAGTCATTCCCAGTGAGAGTTGGACTCCGCCAGGGCTGCCCTTTGTCACCGATCCTGTTCATAATTTTTATGGACAGGATTTCTAGGTGCAGCCAGGGAATGGAGGGTGTCATGCTTGGTGACCATAGGATCTCATCTCTGTTGTTTGCAGATGATGTTGTCCTGTTGGCTTCATCCAGCAATGACCTACAGCTCTTGCTGGGACGGTTTTCCGCTGAGTGTGAAGCGGCTGGGATGAGAATCAGCACCTCCAAGTCCGAGTCCATGGTCCTCAGCCGGAAAAAGGTGGATTGTCCTCTCTGGGTTGGGGACAGGCTCCTGCCCCAAGTGGAGGAGTTTAAGTATCTTTGGGGCTTGTTCACGAGTGAGGGGAAAATGGAGCGAGAGATCGACAGACGGATTGGAGCAGCATCTGCAGTGATGCGGACGTTGTATCGGTCTGTTGTGGGGAAGAGGGAGCTGAGTTCTAAGGCAAAGCTGTCGATTTACCAGTCAATCTACGTTCCTACTCTCACCTATGGTCATAAGCTTTGGGTAATGACCGAAAGAATGAGATCGCGGATACAAGCGGCTGAAATGAGCTTTCTCCGTAGGATTGCTGGACTCACCCTATCTCTGAGGAGCTCAGTCATCCGGGAGACTCTCAGAGTAGAACCGCTGCTCCTCCACATTGAAAGGAGTCAGTTGAGGTGGTATGGGCATTTGATTAGGATGCCTCCTGGACGCCTCCCACTTGAGGTATTTCAGGCACGTCCCACTGGGAGGAGACCCCGGGGCAGACCCAGGACACGGTGGAGAGACTATGTCTCCCAGCTGGTCTGGGAACGCCTTGGTATCCTCTCTGAAGAGCTGGAGCAGGTGGCTGGGGAGAGGGAAGTCTGGGCTTTTCTGCTTGAACTGCTGCCTCCGCGACCCGGACCTCTGGAAAAGCGGTAGAAGATGGATGGATGGATGGATGGATGGATATACAGTGCTTTGTGACTATATGTCTGTGAAATCAGTCTTGAACCGTCATCCTTGAACCGCTGGCTGTCTGTGTGGTGTCCTAAAAATGACGTGGGCTACATTGACAATTGGAGCTTTTTTTGGGGAAAACCTGGTCTTATTACTAAATAGACGGTTATGCTGTTTCATCCCACCTAGCAACAATGCTCTGCACTGTGTGTGTTTATATATTTACATATTTATTCCATCTAGCTACAATGCTCTGCACTGGGTGTGTTTATATTTATATATCTATATATTTATTCCATCTAGCTACAATGCTCCGCACTGTGTTTTTATATATCTACATATTATTCCATCTAGCTACATTGCTCCGCACTGTGTGTGTTTATATACTTGCATATTTATTCCACCTAGCTGCAATGCTCCATACTGTGGGTGTTTATATATTTACATATTTATTCCATCTAGCTACAATGCTCTGCACTGTGTGTTCATATATTCATATATTTATTCCATCCAGCTACAATGCTCTGCACTGTGTGTCTGTGTGTGTGTGTGTGTATATATATATTTTATAGTAATATGTACATATGTATATTAGCTGCTCTTGCTTGCTTGTTTTTTCTTGCCTTCTGATTGTTGCTCTGAGTGTTGCTATCCCTGTGCTGTTGCAATCCTGGAATTTCCCCGTTGTGGGACTAATAAAGGCTTATCTTATCTTATCTTATCTTATCTTATGAGACGAGACAGCATTCATCCCACTTTGGATGGTGCTTCTCATTTATCTAACAATCTGGCATCTTTTTTATCCAAATTTCCAAAACCCTGACTACTCAGAGTTGGGACCAGGAAGCAGAGTCGCAGTCTTACACGCCTCTCTGCAGCTCCTCTTCATCCGCCACCCCTCAGCTTAGCCCCTGACTTCCCTATCAGAGAATCGTTGTCTGCTCCCTCCAAAGTAAATAAAAATATAATGCATAAGCATCCCAAAGTGATAAAGCAAAATATTGGTAAAACTCAAATTAAACATAAAGCCTCTAAATTGAATGATTTGGCCTCTGTTCCTCCTCATAATTTAAAAATTAAATGTGGTTTATTAAATATTAGGTCTCTAACTCCCAAGTCTCTGTTAGTCCATGATCTGTTAATTGATCATCAGATTGATTTAATTTCCCTTACAGAGACTTGGTTAGGGCAAGAGGATTATGTTGGTTTAAATGAATCAACTCCCTCTGGTTATTTAAACTGTCAAAATCCCAGAAGTTCTGGTCATGGAGGAGGAGTAGCAACAATTTACCATTCCAAATTATTAGTTAACCACTTGCACTCCGGGCAATTTTCCTAAAAATGCCAAAAAATAACGTGCCCAAAGTAAATCGAAAGCTGTTCTTCAACCCTTTGCAGCATCTTCATGGGGTTGGTCTCATTTAAAAGAAAACACTTTGAATTGTTTGGCAAAAAAAAACATAATCTCTCTACGTGCTCCGGCCACTGAGTTACAGTCATCTAAACATACTGAACTTGAAGAAAAAAAATTTGGACACAGTGTTTTTTTGGATACAAATGCTTGTAAATAACACACAGCTGTCCGATCCGGCTGGAAAATGCAACGGAAATGTAGAACCAAGTGTTATCCAGCTGAGATCCAAATTTGGTAACAATACCACAAAAAATGAATATTTTACACAGCTTTGTTCTCAGGCTGTTCCCAGGCGTTTTGGAACTGTGCCAAATTGTGCCAAATGGCACAGTTTGGAAAAACGTCTGTAACTTTTGAATGATTCAATGTAGAAGCTTCATTTTAGGCTCAAAGGAAAGGTTACACTCAGGGCTGTGTCTGTGTGTGTGTGTGGGGGGGGGATCGTCCCCCCCCCGCTACCAAGGACAGAGTTCGGCCCTCGCTACATGACAGATTACACTCGTTGCATGTTTCCACAGCAACGCTGTCACAGCAGCTCCCCCCCCCCTCGCTACTGTGTGTGTGGGGGGGGGGGGGGTTGTCCCCCCCCCGCTTGCTACAGAGGATGGACTTTAGCCATCGCTACACAACGGATTAGCCTTATGTGGTGATGTAGGACAGCAGTGCAGTCACCGCGGCCCCCCCCCCCCTCGCTGCATAAGAATAGCGGGGGTGGGGGGGCGTTCACAGCCTGTACACTGCGAGCAACCCCTTGTACCGCGGCGCACGAGCTTCAGACTTCGTGAACCGCACAGCTGTAATTTACTGATCGGTCAAAAGTCATTTTGGATTACAATTTTCAGGGATAGAGAATAATTTAGCTTATAACACCTTACCTCTTCACAGTGGAGTCTTGGCGAACTTGTCTTCCTCATTGTCAGACGAACGCGACGCTGGTCCGCTCTGGTTCTGGTCTCGCGACTCGATCAAAACATAATTCCATTATTGTGCTTCCATGATTGCGGTTTTTGGCGAACGATTTTTCAAAACAAATAACAGTAGTAATTAAAAAAAAGACTGGCGAAGGCGTGTGTGTCACTCAGCCTTCGTCGTCAGCCTCCGTCGGTCTATAATGACCATGGAAGAAATCATAACGTCTACTCTGCTGGAACCAATACAAAATAAGCACCGCCTGTGGCCGAACATGCCGATCCACGAATGGCACTCCCTGTCACACAGGTTGTATTTGTGGATGGTCTCCATGCTGCTGGGTCTGTGGAGCTCTTCCTGTGTCCTTTTTTGATCCGCTGCAGCACCCAGTCTTCACCCAGCCTTAAAAAAAAACAGCTCACGAACTTCTCTGCTTCAATTGGCTCACTGCATTCAAAGCGTTGGGAGGCGGGTCCTCCTTCCTAGGTTTTCATTCATTGGTTCTTCAAGGTTTCAGAAACCCAATTCAAGGCTCTTATTAGTCGAATGAGAGGTCAATCAGATGAACTAATCTGTTCGGGGCTGTGTTTGCAGATATTTTTCCCAGTGCCGCTTGGAGGCCAGCACCATCTCCATCTGCACCATCATCAGTATATCATGCGTCATGCGTCCGAGCGCGCACTAGTGCGCTCTTGTGCGCCCTCGTGCGTCCTAGGATGCAGAGACTTGCCCGCCCGCGGAACAACGGAGTGCAAGTGGTTAATGTAAAGCAAAAAACATGTTATAATTCCTTTGAGGGCCTGGTCCTCAGTATTGGGCACTTTAGCAATTTTATGTTAAACCCAATTTTATTTGCCATAGTTTATCGTCCCCCATCAACCTACTCAGAATTTTTATCCGAATTTGCTGATTTCTTAGCTGAGTTAGTGCTGAAATCTGATAGAATAATTATAGTAGGGGACTTTAATATACAGTACATGTGGATGTAAATAGTGACTGCCTTAATGTGGCTTTTAATTCAATATTAGACTCGATTGGGTTTTCTCAGAAAGTAGGAAATTCTACTCATTACCTCCACCATACATTGGACCTTGTTCTGACATATGGCATAGAAATAGAAAATCTTGTAGTGTCTCCTCATAACCCTGTACTGTCAGACCATTGTCAGTTAACCTTTGATTTTACTATTTCTGACTATTTGGCTCCTAAAGAAAAATATTATCACAGTAGATGCCTCTCAGATGATGCTGTTTCCAAATTTATGCAGATTGTTTCCTCTATGCCATGTGTCAACACAACGGAAATAAGCTATAGACAGCTTGCTCCTTCTGTAATTGATAACATGGTGGATAGTGTTTCAGCTTCTCTGCATCAGGCTCTAGACTTGGTGGCCCCCTTAAAAAAGAAAAAGTCTTGACCTGTGCGAAAGCACGCTCCTGGTCCGGGGACCACTCGACCTTAGATGCAGGTTTTTGTTTCTTTAATGCTGCGTACAATGGGTGCATGAGCCGTGCCGCGTTGGGGAGGAAACGGTTATAAAAATTGACCATCCCCAAAAATTCTTGCAGTGCCTTAACTGTCTGCGGTTGGGGGAAATCCGTTATCGCGTGCACTTTATCCGGCAGCTGGACCGCGCCCTCTGGAGACATGCGGTGTCCCAAAAAATCGATTTGCGCTACCCCGAATTGGCACTTCGCTGGGTTAATGATCAGCCCGTGCTCTGTCAGCCTCTGAAAAACGGCTGTGAGGTGGCATTCGTGCTCGGCTTCGGATGCACTGGCTACCAAAATATCATCCAAATAAGCGAACACGAAAGGGAGGCCGCGCAGCACTACATCCATCATGCGTTGGAACGTCTGCGCGGCGCCTTTGAGGCCGAAAGGCATGCGCAAAAACTCGAAAAGCCCGAAAGGGGTTATAACTGCCGTTTTGGGTATGTCTTGCGCGCGGACTGGAACTTGGTGATAACCACGCACCAAATCTATTTTGGAAAAGATGCGCGCCCCCGCCAAATGTGCCGAAAAATCCTGGATGTGTGGAATCGGGTAGTGGTCGTGTGCTGAAGCATTATTTAATCTGCGGAAATCACCGCAAGGGCGCCACGAGCCGTCAGCCTTGGGCACCATGTGCAGGGGTGACGACCAAGAGCTGTTCGAGCGCCTAACAATGCCCAGTTTTTCCAAGTTGGCGAATTCCTCGCGCGCGATGGCCAGTTTAGCTGGGTCCAAGCGCCGAGCTTTTGCAAAAACAGGGGGGCCAGAGGTAGTTATGAAATGCTCGACCCCGTGTTTGGCAACTGACGCTGAAAATGTTGGGACCGTGAGTGTTGGGAACTGGTTGAGTAATGCATGAAACTTACCACCCGCAGCTGTGACATTGGGATGTGCAGAAGGCAGGGCCACCCGAGCTGTGCAGGAGATAGAGTAGAAAGACAGTGCATTTACAATACGTCTATTAGCAAGATCAACTAACAAACTGTTTGAGCATAAAAAGTCAGCACCTAGCATGTTGTTGTTAACTGCAGCTACAACGAAGGTCCACTCGAAGGTGCGGCCGTGGAGGGACAGGAGGAGCGTCTTCTCCCCATAGGTTTTGATCATGGAGCCGTTCGCTGCTAACACCAGGGGTCCGCTGGCAGGCGTCAGCATGTCCGCGTAGGCAGGCTTGACAAAACTTAGCTGGGAGCCTGTGTCCACCAGGAATTCTTTCCCTGAATTCGCGTCTGTCACGAAAAGCAGCTTGTTCTTCGTGCCGAGAGTCGCAGCTGCTACCGGCTCCCGGTCTTGGCGTTTCCCTGGCACTGGTACCGGCACGGTGGAATGCATCTGCGCGCTCTCTCGGCGAAGCGCCGATGGTAGAAACAGAGGGTGTTGTCAGCTCCGCTTCTCCTGGCCTCTGCCGCTGCTGCCGTCAGTGGATCCGGTGCCGCAGCCTCTGGTCTCCCCTCGTCTCGTGGGGGGGCGTTCAGCTCTGCTGCTGCCGTCGTGGCTGCGTGCCATCTATGGGCATCGACGAGCCGCTGTGCCTCCTGGCCCAGCTCGTGGTAGTCACGGTTGTTGAGTGACTGCGAGCAGGCCAGGGTGACTCTCACTGCTGGCGGGAGCGTTCTGAGGAAGAGATGGGCGAAGATAAAGCTGTCGTCATCCTCGCCTCTCAGGCTCATCATCTTCGCCATCAGATCTGCCGGCCTGTCTGCTTCCCCTTCTGTCAGCGCCAGGAGCTTCTCTGCTCGCTCTCCCAGCGAGGGAGTGAAGGCTCGAATGAGGGCGGCTTTCAGTGCGCCATACTTGTCGTCTCGGGGCGGGTGGTTGGTCAGGCTCTCCACCCGCTGCACTGTGAGGCTGTCCAGCTTCGCGACGACATGGTAGAACCTCGTTGCGTCCGCTGAGATTCCCCGAAGGTGGAACTGCGCCTCCACAGTGGTAAACCAGGAGCGCGGGTTATGTTGCCAGAAATCGGGCAGCTGTAGTGTGGTAGCTGCGTTAACCCGGTTGGCTCCTGAAGAGTCCGGTGCGGAAAGCTCGCCGTCACCGGCCATGGTTTGCCGTAGGTCACCAGTGTAGAGGATGCCTTGACAAACGAGACTGAGTTTATTTCTCAGGAAAGGTTTATTTGCAGTCTCATCCTCTAACAGCAAGTATCTCAACAAAAGAGACAGGACAATCTTTCCTCACAGCTCTTATACCCCCAGAGACACAAACCCCCCCACATCAAATATCACACCTTCAACCCACAGTCCTTCAGTAAACATATGAACCCAAAGTCCTTCAGTAAACATATAGCCTCCGAGGCTCGTTGGCGTCTCTATTGTCTCTTCTGCCTCGGGGGCTCCTGCTGGGACATTCTCTCTGACTTCCCGTCTCTCCAGAAACCACTTCACACCTGCCGAGGTCTCTGCCGGGTCAGGTCCTTTTGGACGTTTGAAGTCTGTAGAGTATGCACCGTCATGCCTACTAAATACATGTGAGAGAAAATGCGTACCATACAAGCATGCCATATATGCGCCCTAAATGCGCGCCATAATAGACCTATTCTATGATGCTGATTGAGGTGCTTAGCAACAATTAACTGGGTACATTTAGAAGGGACTGTTTTTCTCGTTGAAGCAAAAATAACTGGTTAACGTCTTGCGCTCCGTTGTTCCGCGGGCGGGCAAGTCTCTGCGTCCTAGGACGCACGAGGACGCACTCCTACGCCCTTGTGCGCACTCGGACGCATAGTCCAGATTGTGGTGATGTAGGTGGTGTTGGCGTCCAAGCGCCACTGAAAAAAAAAGCTGCAGCCACAGCGGCGAACAGATTAGTTCATCTGATTGACCTCTCATTCGACTAATAAGAGCCTTGAATTGGGTTTCTGAAACCTTGAAGAGCCAATGAATGAAAACCTAGGAAGGAGGACCCGCCTACTGTGAATGCTGGAGCCAATTGAAGCACAGAAATTCAGGCTGGGTGAAGAGAGACTTACTGCTGCAGCAGATGAAAACAAAGGACGCTGGACGAATCTGCTACAGACCCCGCAGCATGGAGACCACCCACAAGTGGGACCTGCACTCATTCCAGCAGAATAGACGTTTAGGATTCTCTTCCGTCATCATAGACCGACGGAGGCCGACGACAAAGGTCGTAAATCATTCACCAAAACCGCAATATTGGAATTATGTTTTGATCGGGATCCACGAGCGGACCAGTGTCGCGTTCGTCTGACAATGGGGAAGAGAAGTTCGCCAGGACTCTGCTGCTGTGAAGAGGTAAGGTGTTATAAGCTAAATTATTATTTCTCCCTGAAAACTGTAATCCAAAAATGACTTTTGACCGATCGGTAAATTACAACTGTACGGCGCACGCACTTCGTACTTCGTGCGCCGCGATAAACGGTTCATTTGCCGTGTTCGGACCGTGACCCCCCCCCCCCCGCTGCAGAAGAGGAGCGGGGGGGGCGTTCACGGTGGGGGGAAGCCGCGCTGACTGCGCAGCGGTCGTCACATAGACATATGAGTCTATTCCTTCATGTAGCGATGGCCGTCCTCTGTAGTGGTGGGGGGGGGGTTGTCCCCACACACACACACAGTAGCGAAGGGGGGGGGGAAGCCGCTGTGACAGCATTGCTGTGGAAACATGCAAGGAGTGTAATCCGTCGTGTAGTGAGGGCCGAACTCCGTCCTTGGACGACCCCCCCCCCACACACACACACACACAGACACAGCCCTGAGTGTGACCTTTCATTAGAGCCTAAAATGAAGATTCTACATTGAATTATTCAAAAGTTACAGATGTTTTTCCAAACTGTGCCATTTGGCACAATTTGGCACAGTTCCAAAACGCCTGGGAACTACCTGAGAACAAAGCTGTGTAAAATATTCATTTTTTGTGGTATTGTTACCAAATTTGGATCTCAGCTTGATAACACTTGGTTCTACATTTCTGTTGCATTTTCCAGCCGGATCGGAGAGCTGTGTGTTATTTGCAAGCATTTGTATCCAAAAAAACACCGTGTCCAAATTTATTTTCTTCAAGTTCAGTATGTTTAGATGACTGTAACTCAGTGGCCGGAGCACGTAGAGAGATTATGGTTTTTTTTGCCAAAAAATTCAAAGTGTTTTCTTTTAAATGAGACCAACCCCATGAAGATGCTGCAAAGGGTTGAATAACAGCTTTCGATTTACTTTGGGCACGTTATTTTTTGGCATTTTTAGGAAAATTGCCCGGAGTGCAAGGGGTTAAACAAACAAATCATAATATTTTATCCTGTATTGACATAATTTTATGAACTGTGCTTGTGGAACTGTAGTATAAAAGCTAAAGATGAGCCGATCCAATCTGCCGTATCGGTTTCAATCCAGGCAAAATGGCTGGATTGATATTGGTAAGGAATAAAAGTAATTTACCGATCTGATACTTTTATTAAAATCTGATTTTTATTAAAATCTGATAATAGTATTAAAATAAAATGAAGGTATGATCACGTTCTCAGCCGTGCTGTGTGTGGCTTCTGTGATCAGAAGGAACAAGTGTCACTGGAGCTCGTCTGTGGGACTCGCCTCGGTATTGTTATGGATGGCTCTCACAAGCCATCAGTGAGACGCTGTAGGCAGCCGTGAGTTTGTACTTTTATTAAATAAGGCACAATGACAAACTAACAAGCCCCATGGGGCAAAACACAAATAACGACAAACATATGAATAGTGAGGGTGGAACCTGGACGCTGGAAAGAACTGAACTTCAGGGTTAAGGAAGCCAGACTGGAAAGCAGATGTAGGTCGCAGCCCTGAGCAAACAGAGCTGCTCCCTTAAATAGGGCTGAACAGATTAATCAGCTGATGAAGGGTCATCAGCTGATTGGAATCAGGCTGTTCAGCGGAGCTCCACTGACAGCCGGAAGCCCAGCCGAGACACTGTCATAATAAGGATCGTCACTTCCTTGTGGCAACGTATCGTCACTTCCTGTTTTGCTGTCTGCCTGTGTGGTTTGCTCTCCAGTCACTAGCTAGCCACTAGCTATGGCTACTAGCTCTCTTTCCTCTCCTTCTCTGGTGTGCTCTCTCTGTCAGATGTTTAGCTACACCTCTGCCTCTTTTAGTGATAACGGTAAATGTAATAAATGTTGTCTTTTTGAGGTGCTCGAGGCAAGGTTGTCTGATTTGGAATCCCGCTCCGCTGCATTGAAACACCGTCTGCGCCAGTTAATCTCGACGGACGCCCCATAGCTGCAGCGGAGCTAGCTAGCTTAGGCCCCCCTGTCAGCGGTTCCCCGGCTCTCCTCAGCAGCGAGGAGACTGGGTGGGTGACGGTGAGAAGGAAGCCTAGTCGCAAAGCCCCGGTAACGATTAGAAACGATTAGGAAAACGTTTCTAATCGTTTTTCCCCGCTCAGCGACACACCCGCTGAGGAAAAAACTCTGATCATTGGCGACTCTGTAGTCAGAAACGTGAACCTAGAGACTCCAGCGGCCATAGTCAAATGCATTCCTGGGGCCAGAGCAGGCGACATCGAGTCAAATTTGAAAATGCTGGCTAAAAGTAACTGTAAATATTCCACAATTGTTATTCATGCCGGCATTAATGACATCCGTCTCCGGCAGTCGGAAGTCACGAAACTTAATGTAGAATCGGTGTGTGACTTTGCAAAAATGATGTCTGCCACTGTAGTATTCTCTGGGCCCCTCCCCAATCTGACCAGTGATGACATGTTTAGCCGCTCGTCATCCTTGAACCGCTGGCTGTCTGTTTGGTGTCCTAAAAATGACGTGGGCTACATTGACAATTGGAGCTCTTTTTGGGGAAAACCTGGTCTTATGAGACGAGACAGCATTCATCCCACTTTGGATGGTGCTTCTTATTTATCTAACAATCTGGCATCTTTTTTATCCAAATTTCCAAAACCCTGACTACTCAGAGTTGGGACCAGGAAGCAGAGTCGCAGTCTAACACGCCTCTCTGCAGCTCCTCTTCATCCGCCACCCCTCAGCTCAGCCCCTGTCTTCCCCATCAGAGAATCGTTGTCTGCTCCCTCTAAAGTAAATAAAAATATAATGTATAAGCATCCCAAAGTGATAAAGCAAAATATTGGTAAAACTCAAATTAAACATAAAGCCTCTAAATTGAATGATTTGGCCTCTGTTCCTCCTCATAATTTAAAAATTAAATGTGGTTTATTAAATATTAGGTCTCTAACTCCCAAGTCTCTGTTAGTCCATGATCTGTTAATTGATCATCAGATTGATTTAATTTCCCTTACAGAGACTTGGTTAGGGCAAGAGGATTATGTTGGTTTAAATGAATCAACTCCCTCTGGTTATTTAAACTGTCAAAATCCCAGAAGTTCTGGTCGTGGAGGAGGAGTAGCAACAATTTACCATTCCAAATTACTAGTTAATGTAAAGCAAAAAACATGTTATAATTCCTTTGAGGGCCTGGTCCTCAGTATTGGGCACTTTAGCAATTTTAGGTTAAACCCAATTTTATTTGCCATAGTTTATCGTCCCCCATCAACCTACTCAGAATTTTTATCCGAATTTGCTGATTTCTTATATATAGTAGGGGACTTTAATATACATGTGGATGTAGATAGTGACTGCTTTAATGTGGCATTTAATTCAATATTAGACTCGATTGGGTTTTCTCAGAAAGTAGGAAATTCTACTCATTACCTCCACCATACATTGGACCTTGTTCTGACATATGGCATAGAAATAGAAAATCTTGTAGTGTCTCCTCATAACCCTGACAGTACAGGGTTATGAGGAGACACCATTAACAGACAATGGTCTGACAGTAGTCAGACCATTGTCTGTTAACCTTTGATTTTACTATTTCTGACTATTTGGCTCCTAAAGAAAAATATTATTACAGTAGATGCCGCTCAGATGATGCTGTTACCAAATTTATGCAGATTGTTTCCTCTATGCCATGTGTCAACACAACGGAAATAAGCTATAGACAGCTTGCTCCTTCTGTAATTGATAACATGGTGGATAGTGTTTCAGCTTCTCTGCATCAGACTCTAGACTTGGTGGCCCCCTTAAAAAAGAAAAAGTCTAATCAGAGATTTCTAACTCCTTGGTTCAACACTGAAACTCGTAGCTTAAAACAGAAGACTCGTCAATTAGAAAGAAAATGGTGCTCCACTAATTTAGATGAAATCTATTTAGCTTGGAGAAATCATCTTTTAATTTATAAAAAATCTCTTAGAAAAGCTAGAACGAGTTATTACTCTGCATTAATAGAAGAGAACAAGAATAATCCCAGGTTTCTTTTCAGTACTGTAGCCAGGTTGACAAAGAGTCAGACTCTGACAATCCTAGCATTCCCTTAGAGCTTACTAGTCAGGACTTTATGAACTTTTTCAATAATAAAATTTCATCCATCAGATTCTTCCCACAGTTAACTTAAATACTGTAACTACTACAACTCCTTCTATTGATGTCTGTCTTGATGAGTTTACTCCAATCGACCTTTGTGAGTTAGACAAAATAGTTTCTTCATCCAAACCTTCAACTTGTCTTTTAGACCCTATTCCTACCAGGTTATTTAAAGAAGTCTTCCCACTTATTGGTAGCCTTATTCTTCATATAATCAATTCTTCATTAACTTTAGGCCATGTACCGCAGGCTTTTAAAACGGCTGTAATTAAACCCTTACTCAAAAAGCCAACGCTAGATCCAGGAGCTTTAGCTAACTATAGACCAATCTCTAATCTCCCTTTCATTTCAAAAATCTTAGAAAGAGTTGTTGCTATGCAATTATTTGACCACCTTCAGGGAAATGGTTTACTTGAAGAGTTTCAGTCTGGGTTTAGAATCCATCATAGTACTGAAACAGCCTTAGCGAAGGTCACTAACGACCTCCTCATTGCATCTGATAATGGACTAGTTTCTGTACTTGTCCTTTTAGACCTTAGTGCAGCTTTTGATACTATCGATCATAATATTCTACTTGATAGATTAGAACACTTTGTTGGACTTAATGGAACTTCGTTGCAGTGGTTTAGATCTTATTTATCTGATAGGTTCCAGCTTGTTCATGTAAATAATGAGTTTTCTTTCAACTCAAAGCTCAGTCATGGAGTTCCACAGGGATCTGTGCTAGGCCCGACTCTTTTTAGTTTATATATGCTTCCGTTTGGCAACATTATTAGAAAGCACTGTATACATTTTCATTGTTATGCTGATGACACACAATTATACCTGTCAATGAAGCCAGATGATAGCAATCAATTAGCCAAGTTAGAAGCCTGTCTTAAGGAAATCAAAGCTTGGATGACTTGTAATTTCCTGCTATTAAATTCAGATAAGACTGAAGTCATTCTTGTTGGTCCAAAAAACCTTAGAAATTCCTTTCCAAATCAAACTTTCAGTTTGGATGCAGTTACTCTTTCTCTTAATAGCTCTGTGAGGAACCTTGGAGTTATTTTTTGATCAGGATTTGTCCTTCAATTCACATATTAAATTTGTTTCTAAGACTGCCTTCTATCATTTGCGTAATATTGCCAAGATTAGGAGCATCTTGTCTCAGAGTGATGCTGAGAAACTGATCCACGCTTTTGTTAGCTCGAGATTAGATTATTGTAATTCTTTATTATCAGGCTGTCCTAAAACATCTTTAAAAAGTCTTCAGCTGATCCAAAATGCTGCAGCAAGAGTTTTAACAGGTACTAGAAAGAGAGATCATATCTCTCCGGTTCTGGCCTCCCTTCACTGGCTTCCCATAGAGTTTAGAATTAAGTTTAAAATCCTTCTTCTTACTTACAAAGCTCTAAACAATCAGGCTCCTTTTTATTTAAAAGATCTGATACTACCGTATTATCCTAACAGAGCACTACGCTCCCAAAATGCAGGATTACTTGTAATACCTAGAATCTCCAAAAGCACAATGGGAGGCAGAGCCTTCAGTTATCAAGCTCCTCTCCTGTGGAATCAGCTGCCAATCTGGATTCGGGAGTCAGACTCGATCTCTGTTTTTAAGAATAGGGCTAAAACCTACCTTTTTGATATAGCCTACAATTAGGGAGGGATTATGTGTTTCTGAACCCTCCCTTAGTTATGCTTCTAATAGGTTTAGTCAGCCGGGGGACCTCCAGTAATGCACTGGGCCTCACTCCTTTTCTCACTCTCAATGAAATATTTTTTTTGCTGGTCATTAACATTTGTTTGTTCTCTCCCATAGATTGAGTCCCCATCGTGCTGTTTGCTCTCTACATGTCTGTTCTTTTCTTCTTGTCTATCCCCTCACCCCCCAGCCAGTCGCAGCAGATGACTGCCCCTCCCTGAGCCTGGTTCTGCTGGAGGTTTCTTCCTGTTAAAAGGGAGTTTTTCCTCTCCACCGTCGCCAAGTGCTTGCTCACAGGGGATCGCCTGATTGCTGGGGTCTTTCTGCAACTGTGGGGGTTCCCCCTACAGTTGATAGTGCTATGAGATGACTGTTGTTGTGAAATGGCGCTATATAAATAAAGTTGAATTGAATTGAATTGAATTGAATTGAAAATACATAAGAAATATATAAACAAACTTTACTTACTTAACTTGTTGTTAAATTAGGCAGAAACATCCACATTTTGAGTATGGCATTTAATCGTGAATAGTCCATAACCCATCATATAAATATTGCCTTTTGTACACTGAAAAGTATTCAGTTTTTGACTGTTTTGATGCAGGTGAAACCATGGAAACAGTGGGTGTAGCTGTTCTAGAGCCTAAGCAGCCACTGATTGTCTAACATAAGAAAAAACCCAGCCAGCATGTCCATGTGTGCCCCACCAAAGGTTAAGTCTGGACTGTCTTATGCGTCCCATTGGGTTTGTCTGCAGTTTCTGTGTTGGTCCCATCTGTGTTTGCCCACATGGACTTAAACTGTGGCACCAGTGTCATTGAAATCTGCTTACCCGCTTTAAACCTTCATACTGTGACGTAGTGGGGGTTCACACAAGAAAGGAGAGATGACTGTGACGAAACAGGCTTTATTTAAACACGCTTCCTCAACACAGACAGGAGAGGAGGTCATTTCCACAGACCTCCCCGCAGCGGAAGCACCCTTCCTCGCGCTGCCGTGGCCGTCTTCTCCGTGGGCACGTTGCCGTGGTCTGGCGCAGCTCCTCCTCCTCCTCCTCCTCGCTCTCAGCCGTGGCCTGGAAGGTTCTCTGTCTCAGTGCCGATGCATCAGCTTTACAATCCATCAGCAGTTCGACCCGCTCTGCTTCTGCCACAGCCGTCTCCCAGCTGCTCGCGGCGTGAATCTGGATGTGGCTCTTGAGCTGGGCTGGGCGGAGACCCCGGATGAAGTTCCGGAGGGCGAGCTTCTCCACTACCTCTGGCTCAAAATCCGGGTAGCTACGTCATGTCATCAGCTGTATGTCCGCTGCGTAGGCTCCCAGGCTCTCTCAGCTGCCCCGCCGGTGGTTGGCGAGCTGTTTCTCGGCGTGCTCAGCATTGGCCGCTCTCCCAAAACCGCCTCCGGAGCGCTCCTTGCAGCGCTGGACAGCTGTGACGTTCCTTGGGCCAGAGATCGGACAGCGTGCGGAGAGCCCTTCCCTCCAAGGGCAGCGCGACCTACACAGCGGTCTCTTCAGGTGGCCAGCCGTTTGACGCAGTGGCCAGCTCGACCTGGACCAGCTAGTGGTCCAGCAGGGTTTCACCGTTAAAGCGGGGAACTTTGGCCCGCTGCTGGATGGGTGGGATGGTCGCCTCTTGGTCGCTCGCCACCCCTGGTCACAGTGGAATCGCCGGCCTGTCCTGCCCTGAAAAGGGCGGGGAGTGGGCCTGATCTACTCTGTTTAGCCCGTCCTGCCTTGAGAAAGGCAGAAGGCAGGGTACGCTGGTCCCGTCGGGTCCGCTGCTCTGTTCATCCCAGCGAGCAACTCTGGGGGTCAGTGCACCAGCTCTGTTGTCCATTCCCAGCTGAGCGATGAACTGCTCCAGCTGCTGAATCTCTGCTCTGATCCTGTCTTCCATCTGCTCCATAGTCCAACTTCTGACACCAGTGTGACGCTGTGAGGGTTCACACAAGAAAGGAGAGATGACTGTGACGAAACAGGCTTTATTTAAACACACTTCCTCAACACAAACAGGAGGGGAGGTCATTCCCACAGACCTCTGTCTCACTGAGGGTGACATAAACGCATGATCAGTCACTGCTCTGATTCTTCTTATAACACTGCAGCAATAACACTTTAGAACACACGAATGTTTGAATCCGCCACTGCCAAAGCATGCTGGGAGAATCCCCGCCCCCTTAACACAGCCCCGACGTTACAATACTGTATGTGAGGCCATATGGGGTTAAAGCGTATAAGCAGATTACCTTCTTACCTTTGCCATAGGTAACATCCATGTGGGCAAACATTGATGGGACCAACATGGAAACTGCAGACAAATCCACAGATCCTGTTAGATCATTTTGGCTTTAATGTATTTTACTGCAGGCGCTGAAGATCTGATTGCATGTATTCTTGGTTTGATCCCCCCCATTGCATTTAAGTAAGCAGAAGAATCATCTCAGGATCAGACCAAAACACTGAAAGCCTGTTTTTCTATCATCAGAAAATCACCAGATGGGGGCATGATTGCTCCACAGCAAAGCACACTCTGCTTTCTACTTTGCTGTGAACCTTATCTGGGACAGAGTGACATTAGAAGAAGCACTTAAAGGTTAACTACTTTTCTCATGGGGGTTCCACATAGTCCCTTGCCATACGTTAAAAATCCTCCTACAAGAAGCTGCAGTACCTGCAGCCCACTGACCGCTGCTTCACCATGCCGTAACATCTGGACTGCTGCAATTCAGTTTTAGGATTTTATGCTAATCTCTTGGCTCAGGCTCATGTGGAATTATTGTGCCAGAAATGTTGACTGTTGAATGATGTGTTAAATTTTTGAGAGAATTGAAGATTAGGAACTTTTTAAGGCTGATAGACACAGCATAACTGTTTACTTCTCAGCAAACACAAATCCCCTACCACCTGAAAAATCCTCTATGTTCAACACAGTGGAACAACACCTCCTCAGCTATCACAGCGCTGCTAATTAAAAAGACATTAAATGCAAGGGGGTGTTGGAGCCTACAGATCTACAGTTAAGGTATACCCTCACAGGCAGAAAACTAAGCCAGAGCAACACTAGAGGAGTTTTGCCTGCTGCTCATGTTCCTGCTATATCTGCTGGCATTTAAAGTGGTAGTGATTTGATGTCACTGTGATATTCAGAAAAAGTTTAGAATTCAGTCTGTTTCTTTCTCTGCTGCTTACGAAGCCATCCTGTTAAAAGCAGGACGTTCTTATTCCAAGGTGTTAATTGGTGATGGTCTGTCAAAATTATTCAGTACGTACTTTGCAGGGACACATCAAGGACAGAGTGTAAAAACCTATCCATGTAGTTTTGCTACTGAACCAGCAAGTTAAAAAATGATCAAAACAGGGCTACCAGGATCACTCTGCAGTCCTTGGACCACCAACAGTTCTGGCTCCCTTCCTGTTCACCCTCTACACTGCTGATTTTTCACAAAACATGCCACACTGCCACCTGCAGAAGTTCTCTGATGACTCTGTGATCATTGGCCTCATCTCTGATGAGGAGGACTCAGAGCACAGAGGACTGACCAATGACTTTGTGAACTGGTGCCTGCGGAACTGCCTCCAGATCAATGCTGGGAAAACCAAGGTACGGGTGGTGGACTCCCACAGGTGTAGACTGGCAAACATCCAGGAAACAGACATTGAGATTGTAACATTTTACAGGTACCTGGGTGTTCACCTGAACAATGAACTAGACAGGTCACACAACAACAATATATTTTAAAGAGTTGACAGAGCAGGCTGGTTCTTCTGAAGCGACTCAGGTCTTTTGGAGTGCAGGGAGCACACCTGAAGACCTTCTCTGACTCTGTGGTGGCATGAGCCATCCTGTATGGTGTGGTCTGCTGGGGCAGCAGCATCACAGCTGCCGACAGGAAAAGAATGAACTGGCTGCTATCCCCTTTGTTTGCAAAATGACCGGAAATCATTCCCCCATCCTCATCCCCAAAAAGAGTGCAAGGATAGCATGGTAACAAGTTACAGTGATGAACTCAAGTAGCTTTTTTTTTTAAATTCTACATTCATGATTTATGTGTGGAGTTTGTATGATTTCCCTCAAACTAACATAAGAGGAAACTATCACAAATTGTTGAGTACAGTAGCTGGAGATCTACAAGAAAATTGTTGAAAATTTATGAGAGAGGAATTTTAGCTGAGAAAAGTGTCAAATTTCTGAGTACATCTTTAAAAATTTATATGGATAAAGGTATAAAATTTCAAGATTCAAAGCTTTTATTTGTCAATACTACTGTACAGGACATACAGGAGAATTGAAATGCTGTTTCTCTTTTTTCAGTGGTGTGTGCAATATATATATATATTGCACACACCACTGCACACACACACACACACACACACACACACACATATATATATATACACTACCGTTCAAAAGTTTGGGGTCACTTAGAAATTTCCTTATTTTTGAAAGAAAAGCACTGTTTTTTTCAATGAAGATAGCTTTAAACTAATCAGAAATACACTCTAATATCTAATATACATTGCTAATGTGGTAAATGACTATTCTAGCTGCAAATGTCTGGTTTGTGGTGCAATATCTACATAGGTGTATAGAGGCCCATTTCCAGCAACTATCACTCCAGTGTTCTAATGGTACAATGTGTTTGCTCATTGCGTCAGAAGGCTAATGGATGATTAGAAAACCCTTGTGCAACCATGTTAGCACAGCTGAAAACAGTTTAGCTGGTTAGAGAAGCTATAAAACTGACCTTCCTTTGAGCAGGTTAGTATCTGGAAAAAATTATTATTTCAAATACAAATCATTATTTCTAACCTTGTCAATGTCTTGACTATATTTTCTATTAATTTTACAACTCATGGTGGTAAATAAGTGTGACTTTTCATGGAAAACACAAAATAATTGTCTGGGTGACCCCAAACTTTTGAACGGTAGTGTATATATATATATATATATAAAGAATAAGGCCGGAAAAACAACAGCAGTTTATGTACAGTTATTTTACCCATAGCGCAAATAACGGTAAAAGATAAAACCCAGCAATCCTATATACAGGAAATGTAGAGCAGTAATACTCATAGCTGCAAGTTCAGTGCAGTAGTGTAGGTGCAGACAGTGACAGACTGAACTTCACATGATCAATATTGCAATAACAGACAGCAGCAGATATGGCATTTGTGCAGATGGTTACAGTAAAGTGCAGAGACATACAGCAGCAGATGTATTACTGTTGGTGTGCTAGTCTTTCTGTGCCAACAGCTGAGGTAGTTATTGTGTGGGTAAATGTGTTACGATCCGGGAGGGGGGAGTGGACAGAGTTCAGGGTCCTGATGGCCTGGTGAACAAAGCTGTTTAGCAGTCTTGTGGGGTGAGCCTGGAGGCTCTGGTACCTTTTTCCTGAGAGCAGGGGGCTGAAGAGGGAGAGTGAAGGGTGGGAGGTGTCGCCTGCAGTGTTGATGGCTCTGCAGGTGAGGTAGATGTCCGAGAGGGGGGCAGAGGAGCACCGATGACCTTGCTGGCTTCTTTCACTGTGCGTTGTAGTGTCTTCTGGCAGAGGCAGTGCAGCTTCCATACCACAAACACAATTTATCACAAAGAGCTGCAACTTAAAAGGAAACAATTTGTTAGATTTCCCAGGGAACAGCTGTAAATTTAACAGAAAACAGAACAGAAATTTAACAGAAAAAAGTTAGGAATATCTAAGAATGTTCCAAGTTTATAAGAAAATCCTCACAAACTGACAAAAAAAAATGGGAAATGAATGAAAAAATTCCAAAATTTAGACAGATGTGTAGCTTGTGTTCCTGTAAGTTAGCAATTTTTTTGGGGGGGGAAATTTTCCTTTCCTTTTTGGGTTGGGGGGGGGGGCTTTATCCTTTTGAATTCATAATGGATTTGTAATTTTTTTCTCATACATTTCTGAATTTTTAAATTGTAAAGTAATGCCTTTTTTTTCAATTTTTGTACCTGTGTTCTTGCATTTTTTTTTAACTTAATTTACATTTATACATTTGTGCCATCCCCATAAAAATTAAAAAAATCCCCATCTAAGTATATCTATCTGCCTGTCAATATGAGGAGTCAACAACAGGCCTTCTTCTTTGTTGGATTGGCCAGCTATCAGTTATATAGCAGTATGATCATGAATGTGTGGGCTATTAACTTTCCTTTCCCATTATGCTGAGAGCCAAGCTAGAAGGCAGAAAGTACCATTTTTACATGGTTTTTGGCATGACCCGGCTGGGGCTTGAACCCACAACCACAAGCTGTGAGGTGGCTGCTCTACCAGTAGTCCACCACCCTGGTAGAACAAGTCCAATAGAGATGTGATTCTTATTTTAGTTTAAACTGTCACGCTCATTAATTATCAGTTAATGAAATACTAACACACAGTCATTTTAACCTCTAAAATCATCATTTAATACAACACATGTTGACATTAAAATTTCTTGCAAACTGCAGTGGGGGCTTTATTATATCCCTGGGTAGCTGGGACAGGAGTGCTAACTTTCACATTTTGTGAGAATTGGGTGTTGGTGGTGAAGAAGCTCATTATTCTTGTCTTGTTACTGAGGCAGCATCAAGACTGCCAAGCTGAGCAGCCATACTTTGTAATACCAGCTGTTGGGCCCACAAGCGTGCACTAATGCTCACTCTCCCGCTCCCCCCGTCTCTTTGTCCGCATCTCCCTCGGATGTTCTCATTAAGGGGCAGAAAAAAAGCAGGCTGACAGCAGCAGCAGCCAACCTTTCTTCTGCTTTAAACTGGGTGTCAATTGGGTGATGTGAGGTGAGCTATAAGCACTTGCCTTACCTTACCCCAAGAAATGTGAAGTTTCACCCTGAACTTTCAGATTGTTATAATGAGAGAGCGCAGTGCTGGAGCCGAAGTGACAGAGAAGTCTTGTTGTCTTGCTGGAAGCTGTATGTAGTGATGTCAGCTTTAGAATGACAAGGTGGGTCTAATAATTTAACACGGTGACCCAGCATTTTTTTTTTATTTTGTATACTTTATTGAGTATCACATCTTATGTGCCATCACTCACTGCTTCAGGTCCAACCAGGCGTTTAGACCAGCCACAACAGAATTTTGTAGAAAAATGGCACATGTAGAAGAGCTTGGAAGAACGAGGTGATGTGATATATAAACCAAAGTTTATTATCAGCTCCTGTAACAAGTCTCATCCTAGTGCAGCAGCAGAAGAAGGAAAAAGAGACCGAACACCTCCGGCTCTCAGAACTTATACTTGCACATAACAGAAGACATGCATATCCAAAGCTGACATCCCTCATTATCTTAATCCCCCCATTGTCTTCGTACTCCTCCTCATGGCCCTGGGGGGTCAGGGCAGCTCCTCCGGTCTCCACTGCAGTGCCTGGGAAACTCTTTGATCCTCACTGGCGGTTGAGATCTCTTTGTCCTGTTCTGAGGTGTGAAGTCGCCTTACATATGTAATCACCAAACATTCTCACATGCTTCAACATACGTATGTAGGTTATGGAATATATGATAAATATAGACCACAGCCCCCCCCAAACGACTAAGAAAAGGACAATAGAAAAATTCACAGTTTAAGATAATTATTATGACATACTAACTGCTACACCTCTTGCCACAGAAGAAACTTTCCAGCAGCCATGCTCCTAAGAGAGTTCAGTGGTAATCATAACAGCATAGTAAAATCACAAGTCAGTCCTAAACTGTTACAGCACAATTAGTGAACAACTGTTGAGTAGTTTGTATCAGTCTCTGTGCTGTCTGGGTTTTAATCTTCTCCCGAAACTGCTGTGGGTCCGCTTGGGACCTTCCTGTAAGGAATCTGCAGCTTGGGGAGGAGAGTGATTATTTGTTCCCTGCAGGGGGGGCTGAGTCTTTTCTCTTGGGGGGTCTACCCCTCCGAGGTGCTCTCGCCAACCGTGCAGGCTCGTCTTTCAACAAGAAGGCAGGTTTAAGTCTGTCAATGCTGACTGTTTCTTTTCTATCCCCAAAATCAAGCACAAAGTGTTTATCACCAGGTTCCAGCACTCTGAATGGTCCATCGTATGGTGGGCGGAAAGTTGGTTTTAAAGCTTCATGCCTAACAAAAACGAATTCAGCGTTTTTTAAAGCTTGTGGGACAAAAACCCGTGGAAAAGAGTGATGAGCCGGACCGGGGAGAGAGTCCGGTCCGTTGCTGCCTAAAAACCTCGAGGCTGGAAGATACCCTGGCTCTGGGTTCTCTGGTAAAAATTCACCTGGGAGCCTGAGAGGTTGTGCAAAAACTAATTCTGCTGAAGAGGCGTCTAGATCCTCTTTGGGTGCAGCACGCAACCCCAGTAGAACCCAGGGAAGTTTATTTACCCAATTTGTATCCGTTAGTGAGGCTCTGAGGGCGGCCTTTAAAGATCTGTGAAAACGCTCGCATAACCCATTAGCCTGAGGGTGATAAGCGGTGGTGCGGTGAATTGTTGCCCCTAAGCTGCTGGCCATGGCTGACCAAAGCTCCGAGACAAATTGAGGCCCCCTATCGGACGTGATGTCCGATGGGACGCCGAAACGTGCCACCCAGTTTGTCAAAAAAACGCGAGCAACTTCCTCCGCTGTGGTTGACGCCAGAGGGACTGCATCTGGCCAGCGCGCGGTGTGGTCTATCATTGTTAACAATTCAATTCAATTCAACTTTATTTATATAGCGCCATTTCACAACAACAGTCATCTCATAGCACTATCAACTGTAGGGGGGACCCCCACAGTTGCAGAAAGACCCCAGCAATCAGGCGATCCCCTGTGAGCAAGCACTTGGTGACGGTGGAGAGGAAAAACTCCCTTTTAACAGGAAGAAACCTCCAGCAGAACCAGGCTCAGGGAGGGGCAGTCATCTGCTGCGACTGGCTGGGGGGTGAGGGGATAGAGAAGAAGAAAAGAACAGACATGTAGAGAGCAAACAGCACGATGGGGACTCAATCTATGGGAGAGAACAAACAAATGTTAATGACCAGCAAAAAAAAAAATATTTCATAGAGAGTGAGGAAAGGAGTGAGGCCCAGTGCATTACTGGAGGTCCCCCGGCTGACTAAACCTATTAGCAGCATAACTAAGGGAGGGTTCAGAAACACATGATCCCTCCCTAATTGTAGGCTATATCAAAAAGGTAGGTTTTAGCCCTATTCTTAAAAACAGAGATCGAGTCTGACTCCCGAATCCAGATCGGCAGCTGATTCCACAGGAGAGGAGCTTGATAACTGAAGGCTCTGCCTCCCATTGTACTTTTGGAGATTCTAGGTATTACAAGTAATCCTGCATTTTGGGAGCGTAGTGCTCTGTTAGGATAATACGGTAGTATCAGATCTTTTAAATAAAAAGGAGCCTGATTGTTTAAAGCTTTGTAAGTAAGAAGAAGGATTTTAAACTTAATTCTAAACTCTATGGGAAGCCAATGAAGGGAGGCCAGAACCGGAGAGATATGATCTTTCTTTCTAGTACCTGTTAAAACTCTTGCTGCAGCATTTTGGATCAGCTGAAGACTTTTTAAAGATGTTTTAGGACAGCCTGATAATAAAGAATTACAATAATCTAATCTCGAGCTAACAAAAGCGTGGATCAGCTTCTCAGCATCACTCTGAGACAAGATGCTCCTAATCTTGGCAATATTACGCAAATGATAGAAGGCAGTCTTAGAAACAAATTTAATATGTGAATTGAAGGACAAATCCTGATCAAAAATAACTCCAAGGTTCCTCACAGAGCTATTAAGAGAAAGAGTAACTGCATCCAAACTGAAAGTTTGATTTGGAAAGGAATTTCTAAGGTTTTTTGGACCAACAAGAATGACTTCAGTCTTATCTGAATTTAATAGCAGGAAATTACAAGTCATCCAAGCTTTGATTTCCTTAAGACAGGCTTCTAACTTGGCTAATTGATTAGTATCATCTGGCTTCATTGACAGGTATAATTGTGTGTCATCTGCATAACAATGAAAATGTATACAGTGCTTTCTAATAATGTTGCCTAACGGAAGCATATATAAACTAAAAAGAGTAGGGCCTAGCACAGATCCCTGTGGAACTCCATGACTAAGCTTTGAGCTAAAAGAAAACTCATCATTTACATGAACAAACTGGAACCTATCAGATAAATAAGATCTAAACCACTGCAACGAAGTTCCATTAAGTCCAACATAGTGTTCTAATCTATCAAGTAGAATATTATGATCAATAGTATCAAAAGCTGCACTAAGATCTAAAAGGACAAGTACAGAAACTAGTCCATTATCAGATGCAATGAGGAGGTCGTTAGTGACCTTCGCTAAGGCTGTTTCAGTACTATGATGGATTCTAAACCCAGATTGAAACTCTTCAAGTAAACCATTTCCCTGCAGGTGGTCAAATAATTGCGTAGCAACAACTCTTTCTAAGATTTTTGAAATGAAAGGGAGATTAGAGATTGGTCTATAGTTAGCTAAAGCTCCTGGATCTAGCGTTGGCTTTTTGAATAAGGGTTTAATTACAGCCGTTTTAAAAGCCTGCGGTACATGGCCTAAAGTTAATGAAGAATTGATTATATGAAGAATAAAGCTACCAATAAGTGGGAAGACTTCTTTAAATAACCTGGTAGGAATAGGGTCTAAAAGACAAGTTGAAGGTTTGGATGAGGAAACTATTTTGTCTAACTCACAAAGGTCGATTGGAGTAAACTCATCAAGACAGACATCAATAGAAGGAGTTGTAATAGTTACAGTATTTAAGTTAACTGTGGGAAGAATCTGATTGATTTTATCTCTGATGGATGAAATTTTATTATTGAAAAAGTTCATAAAGTCCTGACTAGTAAGCTCTAAGGGGATGCTAGGATTGACAGAGTCCTGACTCTTTGTCAACCTGGCTACAGTACTGAAAAGAAACCTGGGATTATTCTTGTTCTCTTCTATTAATGCAGAGTAATAACTCGTTCTAGCTTTTCTAAGAGATTTTTTATAAATTAAAAGATGATTTCTCCTAGCTAAATAGATTTCATCTAAATTAGTAGAGCGCCATTTTCTTTCTAATTGACGAGTCTTCTGTTTTAAGCTACGAGTTTCTGTGTTGAACCAAGGAGTTAAAAATCTCTGATTAGACTTTTTCTTTTTTAAGGGGGCCACCAAGTCTAGAGCCTGATGCAGAGAAGTTGAAACACTATCCACCATGTTATCAATTACAGAAGGAGCAAGCTGTCTATAGCTTATTTCCGTTGTGTTGACACATGGCATAGAGGAAACAATCTGCATAAATTTGGAAACAGCATCATCTGAGAGGCATCTACTGTGATAATATTTTTCTTTAGGAGCCAAATAGTCAGAAATAGTAAAATCAAAGGTTAACTGACAATGGTCTGACAGTACAGGGTTATGAGGAGACACTACAAGATTTTCTATTTCTATGCCATATGTCAGAACAAGGTCCAATGTATGGTGGAGGTAATGAGTAGAATTTCCTACTTTCTGAGAAAACCCAATCGAGTCTAATATTGAATTAAAAGCCACATTAAGGCAGTCACTATCTACATCCACATGTATATTAAAGTCTCCTACTATAATTATTCTATCAGATTTCAGCACTAAATCAGCTAAGACATCAGCAAATTCGGATAAAAATTCTGAGTAGGTTGATGGGGGACGATAAACTATGGCAAATAAAATTGGGTTTAACCTAAAATTGCTAAAGTGCCAACACTGAGGACCAGGCCCTCAAAGGAATTATAATATATAAAATATTTTTTGCTTTACATTAACTAGTAATTTGGAATGGTAAATTGTTGCTACTCCTCCTCCACGACCAGAACTTCTGGGATTTTGACAGTTTAAATAACCAGAGGGAGTTGATTCATTTAAACCAACATAATCCTCTTGCCCTAACCAAGTCTCTGTAAGGGAAATTAAATCAATCTGATGATCAATTAACAGATCATGGACTAACAGAGACTTGGGAGTTAGAGACCTAATATTTAATAAACCACATTTAATTTTTAAATTATGAGGAGGAACAGAGGCCAAATCATTCAATTTAGAGGCTTTATGTTTAATTTGAGTTTTACCAATATTTTGCTTTATCACTTTGGGATGCTTATACATTATATTTTTATTTACTTTAGAGGGAGCAGACAACGATTCTCTGATGGGGAAGACAGGGGCTAAGCTGAGGGGTGGCGGATGAAGAGGAGCTGCAGAGAGGCGTGTAAGACTGCGACTCTGCTTCCTGGTCCCAACTCTGAGTAGTCACGGTTTTGGAAATTTGGATAAAAAAGATGCCAGATTGTTAGATAAATGAGAAGCACCATCCAAAGTGGGATGAATGCTGTCTCGTCTCATAAGACCAGGTTTTCCCCAAAAAGAGCTCCAATTGTCAATGTAGCCCACGTCATTTTTAGGACACCACACAGACAGCCAGCGGTTCAAGGATGACGAGCAACTAAACATATCATCACTGGTCAGATTGGGGAGGGGCCCAGAGAATACTACAGTGGCAGACATCGTTTTTGCAAACTCACACACCGATTCTATATTAAGTTTCGTGACTTCCGACTGCCGGAGACGGATGTCATTAATGCCGGCGTGAATAACAATTGTGGAGTATTTACAGTTACTTTTAGCCAGCATTTTCAAATTTGACTCGATGTCGCCTGCTCTGGCCCCAGGAATACATTGGACTATGGCCGCTGGAGTCTCTAGGTTCATGTTTCTGACTACAGAGTCGCCAATGATCAGAATTTTTTCCTCAGCAGGTGTGTCGCTGAGCGGGGAAAAACGATTAGAAACGTGAACAGGTTGGTGAACCGGGGCTTTGCGACTAGGCTTCCTTCTCACCGTCACCCACCCAGTCTCCTCGCTGCTGAGGAGAGCCGGGGAACCGCTGACAGTGGGACCTAAGCTAGCTAGCTCCGCTGCAGCTAATGGGCGTCCGTCGAGATTAACTGGCGCAGACGATGTTTCAATGCAGCGGAGCCGGGATTCCAAATCAGACAACCTCGCCTCGAGCGCCTCAAAAAGACAACATTTATTACATTTACCGTTATCACTAAAAGAGGCAGAGGTGTAGCTCAACATCTGACAGAGAGAGCACACCAGAGGAGGAGAGGAAAGAGAGGTAGTAGCCATAGCTAGTGGCTAGCTAGTGGCTGGAGAGCTGGAGAGCAAACCACACAGGCAGACAGCAAAACAGGAAGTGACGATACGTTACCACAAGGAAGTGACGATCAGTTATCCGAAAATTAGTCTGAAGGCTTTCAACAGGTGTGTGAAACCTTGGGAGGAAGGTAGTGGTCCCACGAGGTCGACATGAACGTGGTCGAACCTTCTAGCAGGGATTGGAAAAGGCTCCAGAGGGGCTTTTGTGTGTTTGTGTATTTTGGCGCGCTGACAAGAAATGCAAGTGTTTGCCCATTCTTTTACGTTTTTGCGCAGGCCAGGCCACACAAACTTTTCGGCGACCATTTTAACCGAGGTGCGCACACCTGGGTGCGCGAGGGAGTGAATTGAGTCGAAAATACGGCGGCACCATGCAGCTGGGACTAACGGGCGAGGTCGGCCGGTTGAGATATCGCATATTAGGGGGGGCACGCCGTTGCGTAAACTCCTTTCCTCCAGCCTTAACCCTGTTGGTCCAGACAAGAGTGCGCGCACGTCCGCGTCACTACTTTGTTCCTCTGCCATGGCTGCATAATCTATCCCTGCATGGACTGGGGCCATGTATGTGTCCGCGTTGGTGAAGAGTTCCGTGGCTGAGGTAGTATAATCTGTCTCCTCGCGCTCTGACGATGTCACAGCGCGAGAGAGGCAGTCTGCTACCACGTTAAGTTTGCCTGCCACATGTCGAATGTCTGTGGTGAACTCTGAAATCGCAGCCAGCTGTCTTTGTTGCCTGCCTGACCATGGTTCGGAAATTTTAGCCATAGCAAAGGTGAGCGGTTTGTGGTCTACAAAAGCCGTGAAACTCCGCCCTTCTAACCAGAACTGGAAGTGGCGGATGGATAAATGAAGCGCTAGCAGCTCCCTGTCAAAAGTGCTGTATTTACGCTCGGTTTGGTTTAGCGATTTGCTGAAGAATGCCAAAGGTTGCCAGATTCCGCTGACATGTTGTTCTACAACTGCCCCTATAGCTAGGTCCGAAGCGTCTGTGGTTAGCGCAATGCGGGCCGAGGGATCGGGGTGAACCAACAATGTGGCATTAGCTAGGGCGCTTTTTACTTCCGCGAAGGCGCGTTCGCGCTCCGGGGTCCATTCAACCGCGTTGGAAGCTTTTTGTTTTCTGAGTGCGTCATATAGGGGCTGCATGAGCTGAGCTGCGTGGGGAAGGAAACAGTTGTAAAAATTAACCATTCCCAAAAATTCCTGCAGCGATTTGACCGTTTGTGGCCGTGGGAAACTTTTTATCGCGTGAACTTTGTCTGGAAGTGGGACTGCCCCCTTCGGAGAAACTCTGTGTCCTAAAAAATCAATTTGTGACACGCCGAATTTGCATTTGGCTGGATTGATTATTAACCCGTGCTCTTCTAGCCTCTGAAAAACCATAGTGAGATGCCGCTCGTGTTCTTCCTCAGACGGGTTGGCTACCAGCATATCGTCGAGGTAGACGAAAACAAAAGGGAGGTCGCGTAATACTGCATCCATCATCCGCTGAAAGGTTTGAGCAGCGCCTTTGAGGCCGAAAGGCATTCGCAAAAATTCAAAAAGGCCGAAAGGGCTTATTACAGCTGTTTTAGGAATGTCCTCTGCTCGAACTGGGACTTGATGATAACTGCGGACCAGGTCTATTTTTGAAAAAATGCGCGCACCCGCCAGATGCAGTGAAAAATCCTGAATGTGAGGAATTGGGTAGCGGTCATGCGCTGTCGCATTGTTTAATCTGCGGTAATCGCGGCATGGTCTCCAAGAACCGTCGGATTTCGGAACCATGTGAAGTGGTGAGGCCCAGGGGCTTTTCGAGCGTCTAATAATGCCTAATTTTTCAAGGGTGGTAAACTCGTCCCGAGCTATGGCGAGCTTGGCCGCGTCTAAGCGCTGAGCTTTGGCAAATACGGGTGGGCCCGTTGTGGGAATAAAATGTTCAACCCCGTGTTTAGCCACTGTGGCTGAGAATTTGGGAATTGTGAGTGCTGGAAATTGGGTGAGGAGTTGATCAAACTTACCTCCTGCTGTGGTGACGCTAGCCTGCACTTGTGGTGGAGAAAGTCGAGCTGAGCAGGGAATAGAAGCAAAGGACAGTGCATTAACCAAGCGCCTGTTCGCTAGATCAACTAATAACCCATGTGCACACAAAAAATCAGCGCCCAACAAGTTAAAACTCACCGCCGCTACAACAAATGTCCATCTGTAGTTGCGGCCGTGGATGCAGAGGTGCAGGCTCTTTTCGCCAAAAGTGTCGATGGTGGAGCACTGCTCCATTGCCCGGGTGCCCATGGCCCGATCTGCTTGGGAGGGCATGACAAAACTTAGTTGAGCTCCCGTGTCGATAAGGAACCGCTTGCCGGTGTGTCCGTCCGTCACATATAAAAGCTTGCTTTTTTCGCCGAGAACCGCCGCTGTTAACAGCTCTCGGCTTCGGCGTTTTCTGGAAATTGTGAATTTGCAGGGGGGAACGCATTTGTAAGCCTTCTCGGAGAAGCGGTGGTGGTAATAACAAACGTCGCTCCGTCTGTTGCGTCCTGGCCGTGTCGCTGTCACCGCGGGCTGATTCTGCTCGGTGATTTGTGGCTCCTCGTGGCTCCGGACATCAGCGTTGAGGTCTGCGGATGCTGCTGTGGGTGTCTGCTCCTTGCAGGCGTTGACGAGCCGTTGAGCTTCGTGAGCTAGCGTGCGGAAGTCTTGCTGGGTGCTGCATCGCATGTTGGCCAGCGTCCCTCTCATGTGTGGCGGCAGCGTACTGAGGAATATGAAATGGAAGAGGAAGTTGTCATTGTCCTCTTCTTTAAGTTGCAGCAAGTCCTCCATGAGGGCCTTGGGTCTGCCTCCTCTGTGGCCGTAAACCGCCAGGATCCTCTCGGCTCTCTCCTCGGCTGAGGGGACGTAATTTGCCACGATAGTCGCTTTCAGTTCTTCATATTTGTCCTGGGTCGGCGGCCGTTGGATTATGCTCCGCGCACATCTCGAAGTGGCGGCGTTGAGTTTGGCGACGATGTGATAGAACTTTGTATCGTCAGCCGTGATGCCCGCAAGTGCAAACTGGGCTTCAGCTTGCAGAAACCACGAGGCAGGGTCTTCCTGCCAGAAGTCCAGCAGGTTGACGGTGACTGCGTTTGTGTAGACCGTCACTGCTGCGTCCGCAGGGTGAGAGTGCCTTGCTTCGGCTCTCACAGCGGCGCTGGTGCTCGGTTGAGCCCTCTCTATCACTTCTGCCGTGGGGGAACGTCGTCCATCTGTTCCCCTGTCTGCATGGGCGCTGGCGTCTGCCTGGGTTGCCACAGATGAGTTGATCGCGGGGGAACGCCTCTGGTCCATCCTCGCGTCAGGGTCACCAGTGTAGAAGAGCTTGGAAGAATGAGGCGATGTGATATATAAACCAAAGTTTATTATCAGCTCCTCTAACAAGTCTCATCCTAGTGCAGCAGCAGAAGAAGGAAAAAGAGACCGAACACCTCCGGCTCTCAGAACTTATACTTGCACATAACAAAAGACATGCATATCCAAAGCTGACATCCCTCATTATCTTAATCCCCCCATTGTCTTCGTACTCCTCCTCATGGCCCTGGGGGGTCAGGGCAGCTCCTCCGGTCTCCACCGCAGTGCCTGGGAAACTCTTTGATCCTCACTGGTGGTTGAGATCTCTTTGTCCTGTTCTGAGGTGTGAAGTCGCCTTACATATGTAATCACCAAACATTCTCACATGCTTCAACATATGTAGGTTATGGAATATATGATAAATATAGACCACAGCACAGAATATTTATACCCAATTTATATATTATAATTATACCTGAGATAATTATAAATTTTTAATTGTAATGGGGAAAAATTGTACAAATACAACAGTACAGATGAGTGCTTCATTTAAAAATAAGGTATTGCCGAACTTTTGACTTTCAACCATCAATAATTATGAACTCATACATAGCAATGCCACTAACACAACTAAATAAGTAAATCAAAAGTGGGCAAAAAACTTAACTCTCAGTTCTCCCTCTCTGGGTTGGTGATGAAGTGATGCAATATACAGTGCTGTAAAACACAATTTTCCCCCTTCCTGATTTCTTACTATAGTGGTCACACTTAAATGTGTCAGATCATCAAACAAATTTTAATACTGTATTAGACAAAGATAACCTGAGTAAATACAAAATGCACTTTTTAAATGATGATTTCAAAACCGACCTGGCTTTACGTAAAACAGTAATTCCCCCCCCCCTTGTTACATCATGAATTAACTGTGATTAACCACATTTTTTAGAAAGCTGAGTTCAATTTCACTAGCTACACCCAGACCTGATTACTGCCAGACCTGCTGAATCAAGAAATCACTTAAATAGAACCTGTCTGACAAAGTGAAGCAGGCTAAAAGATCTCAAAAAGCAACACATTATGCCACGATCTGAAGAAATTCAAGAACAGATGAGAATGAAAAACCCAGAACAACATCTAAAGAACTGCAGACCTCACTTGCCTCAGTTTAGACACTGGTCCATAGTTCAACAATAAGAAAGAGACTGGGCAAAAATGGCATCCATGGGAGAGGTCCAAGATAAAAACCACTGCTGACCAAAAAGAACACAAAGTCTTGTCTCACATTTGCCCCCCCAAAAACATCTAGATGATATTCTGTGGATTGACAAGACAAAAATTGAACTTTTTGGAAGGCATGTGTTCCGTTACATTTGGCATAGCATTTCATAAAAAGAACACCAACAGCCAAACATGGAGGTGGTAGTGTGATGGTGTTGGGCTGCATTGCTGCTTCAGGCCCTGGATGATTTGCCATAACTGATGGAACCATGAATTTTGCTCCCTACCAATGGTGATTTGAATCCTGCTCTCCCCAGCCTTCCTGCTGTTGTGTCCCTGGGCAAGACACTTTATCCACCTTGCCTCCAGTGTCCGTGACACTGGATATGAATGTGTATAAATGTTTGGTAGCGGTCAGAAAGTCCATTGGCGTGGATTGGCAGCCAGGTTTCCGTCAGTCTGCTCCAGGGCAGCTGTGGCTACAACAGTAGCTTACCGCTATCATTGTCTGGAGTGAATGAATAATGCACTCACTGCAAACGCTTTGAGATGTCACTTGACATGTAAAGCGCCATATAAATCTAATCCATTATCATTATCACAACCAGTTATTAGGTTTAGGGGGGAAATTACTTTTTCACATAGAGCCAGGTAGGTTTGAGTATTTTTTTCCCCTTAATAAATTATATCATCATTTAAAAACCGTATTTTTTATTTACTGAGGTTATTTTTTTTTTTATTTTTTTTTTTTTGATGCGTCATATTAGTACCAAATACTGATGGGTAGTCTACTTGTGTGTCTGAGATGATGACTGAATTAAAATTTATTACATAGAATAAAAACAGGTTATATAAAACCCAAGCCTACATTGTTTGACCTGTTGTGTGTACATTGGTAATCATCATCATCACAGCAGTCTGTCATGGGAGACAATGACCGTTTCATTTAGGTCTGATCAGATTCCTCCACACAGCTCTGTCCTTCACCTTCCGCTGCCAGGAACTCCTGTCTATATCCAACTTCTTCAAGTTTCTTTTTACAGTGTCGTTTAAATCTGAGCCTTGGTCTACCCTGATTGCGTTTGCCCTCGCATAACTGTGAGTAGAGTAACTGTCGAGGGAGACGTTGGTGGTCCATCCTCTCAACATGTCCAAGCCATCTCAGGTTCATCTGTATTAGCATGTCCTCCACTGATGGTAGACCAGCTCGTTTCAACACTTCTATGTTGGTTATCTTGTCTTTCCATGAGATGTTCATTATGGCTCGAAGGTGTCTCATCATGTAAGATAAGATAAGATAAGCCTTTATTAGTCCCACAATGGGGAAATTCCAGGATTGCAACAGCACAGGGATAGCAACACTCAGAGCAACAATCAGAAGGCAAGAAAAAACAACATCTAGTAAACATATGTCCATATTACTATAAATGTATATATATAGACACACAGTGCAGAGCATTATGGCTGGTGAATGTGCAGCAGAAAGTCTAAGCTCTCTCTCCGCGGATGCAGCGGGCCAGCTGGAAGTCTTTGGGCATGATGGTGACCCCCTTAGCGAAGAAGAGACCCACCAGGTGGGCCTCGCTGGTCTCCTGCAGAGCCATGACGGCGAAGCTCAGAAAACGCAGGACGGTCTTGAAGTCCTGAGCGATCTCCCTCACCAGGCGCTGGACGGGCAGCTTACGGATGAGCAGCTCCGTGGATTTCTGGTAGCGACGGATCTCTCTCAGAGCCACGGGCCTGTGACAGCGAGGCCTCTTCACTCTGCCGGTGGCCAGAGCGCCTCTCCGAGCAGCCCTGGTGGCTAGCTGTCTCCTGGGGGGCTTCTTCCTCCAGTAGATTTTACGGGCGGTCTGCTTGGTTCTTGCCATCGCTCTTTATTATTCTGTCTTATATTTCTTTCACGCCGCCTAAACTCCAGCCCGGCACCCGCGTCCTTTTCGCTACAGCTCCCGGTATGTCGAGTTTCCCATTAGCACCGGGCGGCGGCCAAGTGCTAGCTAGCACTAGCTCCTCCCCGCTGTAACGTCTCCCGCTGCAAACCGTGGCTCCGTCCGCCGACCCGGGAGACCCCCATGTACGCATGGAGTTTCTTTACCTGCACTCTGTAGACAGTCCAAGTTTCAGCACCGTACAATAAAGTAGCCAGTATTGTCGCTCTGTACACTGTGCATTTCACACGGATAGACACATGTCGATTGTTCCACAGTCTCTCCCTCAAGTTTCCAAACACAGCGCTCACTCTTCCCATTCTGAGAGATAGTTCATCCTCCAGCCTAGCATTCTCTGAAACAGTACTCCCTAGATACTTGAAAGTCTTGCACTTGCTCTATACCAATGCTAATCTCTTCTGGTAGTGATGTTGATAATTGGAACTTTGGTGGTTGATAAAGGCACTCTGTCTCCTTGATGTTGATTTGGAGGCTGAATTGGCTAGCTGCTCTTGCAAATTTCTCCACTAAAGATTGCATATCTTCCACACTGTGTGCAACTAGAGCACAGTTGTCGGCAAAGAGCAATTCTCTTACTACCTTTATCAATGTCTTACTCTTGGCTTTAAACTGTGCCACACTGAACAAGTCTGCTTCTGTTTGAATGTATACTCCTTCTGAAGGGTCTTTGAAGGCCACCTCAAGCATGGCTGCCAGATATAGTAAGAAGAGTGTAGGCACCAACACAAACCCTTGTTTCACCCCGTTGCTTACTGAAAAGTCTTTAGATACTGAACCACTCATTTCCACGTTTGCTTGCATACCTGTATGGAGTGCCGATCAGGCTGACAAACTTCTCTGTACAGCCATATTTTTTGAGTACCTGCCAAAGTCCTTGTCACGAAACAGTATCAAAGACTTTACTGAAGTCTATGAAGACTACATACTGTAACGCGGCATGTTCTGTTTGATACACTTTTCTTGAATTTCTTTCAAGCAGAAAATCATGTTCATTGTGCTTCTTCCACTTCTAAAGCTGTACTGGGTTTCCGGTAGTACATTCTGCGAGATGTGTTCATTGAGTCTGTTCAGTAGTACACGTGGGAGAATCTTAACAACAGTGGCTAGCTGTGATATACCTTGGTAATTTACACCATTTTCCTGCCACCTTTCTTGAACAAAGGCAACAATACTTGCATCCTTCCAGTCTTGAGGTACTTTCTGGGCATCCTATATCTCTTGGATGAGCTTGTGCAGGCAGTTGGTCAGCTGAACACCACCACATTTCCACACTTCTGCTGGAATTCCATCCCTTCCTGGAGCTTTACCATCATGTGTTGTCCTGATAGCTGCCATTAGTTCATCAAAATTTGATGGTTCATCCAGACTTGATACAGCTGGTCGCTGCACTAGAGCTTCTTCTTTAGCCTCTTCAGTGAGATCTCCAGGGTTGTTTAGTAGTTGGTCAAAGTGGTCTGCAAATCTGTCCAGGATTTTGTCTTTCTCCTGCAAAACCGTTTCACCATCCATAGCCTTTAGTTGGATCAGTCCTTTTGGTTTAGGGCTGTAGATTTCTCTCAAACCTGTGAAGAATGTTTTCATGTCCTTCCTGTCTGCTGCGGTTTGAAGTTCCTCCGCTTTTTCATCCCACCAGTTGGACTTCATCTCTCTGGTGTACTTCTATAGCTCACTCTGAGCCTTTGACTATTTCTTCTTCTTCGACCTTGTGTTACACTGTAGGTTTTCCTGCCTAGCTGTATTCCTTGCTTCTAGTAGTTTCTTCAGGTGTTCATCATGCTCATCAAACCAATCTTGATGTTTCCTCTCAGGGTGGCCTAATACATCACTCGCAGTCTGATACATCGTATCCTTCAGTGTTGCCCATTTCTCTTCTATGTCATTCTCTGAGGTTGCTGTCCCAGTCTTTCAAGTTTTCATCCATTTCCTGTGTAAGTTCTTCCTGCTTCTTTTGGCCTTTTAGTGCACTAGTGTTTAGCTTCCATGGTGGCTTCTCACCCATCCTGCAGTGCTGTTTTCGTCTCCAAATCCTTAATCTAGATCTCAGCATAACATGGTCAGTACCACAGGCCGCGCCTCTCATTGCTCTGGTGTCCAATACATCCCTTATGTCTCTCTGCCTGACTATGATGTAGTCTAACAAGTGCCAATGCTTGGATCTTGGTTGCATCCATGTCTTCTTGTGTGTGTCCTTGTGCTTAAATAGAGTGTTGGTTATCACAAGGTTGTACTCTCAACATAGTGCAAATGGAGAAGTTCTCCATTTGCATTTCGCTTGCCTACTCCATGACTGCCTAGCACTCCTTTCCATTTCTCAGTGTCCAAACCAACTCTGGCATTAAAATCTCCAACGAGTATTAGCCTGTCATCAGTCGGTACACGTCTGATAGTCTCACATAAATCACTGTAGAACTCTTCATTCACCTCCTCTGTGTTGGTCATTGTTGGGGCATATACACTGATGAATGTGGCATACATCTTCCACTGTAGTGGGAGTCTCATAGTCATCCTGTCATTGATTGGCACTGGTTCTGCATCAAGCATTGCTGCTATCTTCTTTCTAACTGCAAAGCCCACTCCTGCTTCTCTCCTTTTTTGAGTTGATCTTCCACTCCAAAAGAAGATGTACCCATGGTCTTCCAAGCTATCATATCCAGGCAATCTTTTTTCACTAAGTGCAGCTATGTACCTACTCATTTCCAGGGCCACAAGCGCGGTCTGTCTTTCTGGGTGCTGTGATGTTGTTCTGTCCAACAGAGTGCATACATTCCATTCTGCTACACACAAGGCTGCTGTTTTCCTCTTCTTTTGTTTTCCTGCTCCTAGCTTACTTTTCGCTGCCTGTTGGAGTGTGAACAGATCAGCGCTGACCTTGTAAGCCCGGGTGACGTCCGAGCTGGCATGAGTTGCTTTCTGATTGACCATATCATGAAACTGCTTGCAAAGTATTTGAGAACGGCTAGCTTTTGCTGGACTAGCAGCACATTCTTGGCGGAAAAAGGTATTATCAGTGGCAAGGACAAGCCAAGACAAACTGACTCCATTATCTGTTGCAGTGACTGACCAGATGATAGGTTTGTTTATCTCTGCTCTTTGTGTAGTGCATGTCACGATGCACTGACTGGCACAGTCCACCACAGACCTTGCGACAGATGTGTTTATCTGCCAGGATGTCCAGTCTCACCCCGTGTAACTGGGAGTGGTCCACCACAGACCTGTGGCAGATATTGTTTTTAGTTCTGCCAGGATGCCCTGTTTCACCTTCCACACCCTCGGAAGGGCGGAGGTGCCGGCTGAGTCGCTGACAGCCCGACCCATGAGACAGGTAGTACCAGTTTTCATAGTTATCCAGTAGCAAGCAAGCCAATGCCTGACCTGACAAAAACACATTATGTAAAGATACCATTTTGTTGTTACTTCAATCATATTTTGTATGCAGGGAAAAAAATATTACAAGCCTCACTCTGTGCTTTGATTATGTCCTTTAGCTAGATACTCTATTGTGTTTCTTTTTCCTGTTTACAACAGTTAGTTTCGACCAAGCAATTTGTTTAGACAATAAGAATTCCAGGACTTACTATATTCTGTGATAATCACACGCCAACATTTTACTGGATATGTATCACTCTACTTCAAAGGTGTTTCAGTAACTGTTAATTACTAACCATTATTTACTGTCAAGTCTGTCCACTCAAACAGTGGCTGATGAGAATTGTAATATTATGTTGGATACCTTAATTTCCACAGTGAGGTGCTGTTTGAAAAGAAATCATACCTCCATCACCCAGAAATCCTACCGTTGTAAACATCTGCAAGATATTTCACATCTTTTTTTTTTTAAATAAGCAAGGTAGAGTTGGATTTATTGACTTGATTAGCAAATCCCAATACCTTTGTGGTGATGGACTCTTTATTTAATCTGAAAAAGCCAAGAAAAGGCAAGTGAAGTGTGCCAAAGTGAGGTCGCTAGCATGGTAACTAGCCACTGGCTCAATGTCATGGTGACCACAAACTTGCTCAACAGGTAGACCAGTATGTATTATAAATGGTGACTTCTGCATATTTAATTTGCTTACGTGTGTGTGAAATGACAATAGTGTAGAGGATGCCTTCACAAATGAGACTGAGTTTATTTCTCAGGAAAGGTTTATTTGCAGTCTCATCCTCTAACAGCAAGTATCTCAACAAAAGAGACAGGACAATCTTTCCTCACAGCTCTTATACCCCCAGAGACACAAAACCCCCCACATCAAATATCACACCTTCAACCCACAGTCCTTCAGTAAACATATGAACCCACAGTCCTTCAGTAAACATATAGCCTCCGAGGCTCGTTGGCGTCTCTATTGTCTCTTCCGCCTCGGGGACTCCTGCTGGGACATTCTCTCTGACTTCCCGTCTCTCCAGAAACCACTTCACACCTGCCGAGGTCTCTGCCGGGTCAGGTCCTTTTGGACATTTGAAGTCTGTAGAGTATGCACCGTCATGCCTACTAAATACATGTGAGAGAAAATGCGTACCATACAAGCATGCCATATATGCGTCCTAAATGTGCGCCATATAACACCCCCCAAACGTCCAAATAAGGACAAGTTACACCTCAAATGCATAGAATCATGACATATCACACAGAACGAGAAAAAAATTGGCACAACAGATCATACATCCAACTGCCTGGGCTTCAACTCCCTGCCATATCTGCTGTGAGCAGGTCTCGCTCTGCCTGTGGCTGTCTCTTGCATCTGTGGATCAGAGTCATTAGCACATTGTTGTGAAAGCTTAGCAGAGTGTCTCCCCGGTGGCCTGCCGCGGCGGGGGGCCCTGGCCAACTGTACCTGTTCATCAGCTAACACAAAAGCAGGTTTCAGTCTGTTAATGCAGACTAATTCCCTCCTGTCTCCCAAATCAAGCAAAAAATGCTTTTCCCCGGTTTCTAACACTCTGAACGGTCCATCGTAAGGAGGTCTTAAACCTAACCTCTGTGCGTCATGTCTAACAAAGACGAATTCTGCATTCTTTAAGGCTTTAGGCACAAAAACGCGTGGAAAACTGTGATGAACTGGACCGGGGAGGGTGTTTGATCCCGCGTCGCTCTGCAGCAGTTGAGCGGGGGGGGGGGGGGCGATCTGGTGCGGGGTTCTCAGGAAGGAATTCTCCCGGTAACCGGAGAGGTTGGGCGAAGACAAGTTCGGCCGGAGAGGCTTGCAAATCTCCTTTAGGTGCTGAACGCAACCCTAATAAAACCCATGGAAGCTTATCAACCCAATATGTGTCCGTGAGAGCCGCTCTGAGGGCTGCTTTCAATGACCGGTGAAAGCGTTCGCACAAACCGTTGGCCTGGGGGTTATATGCAGTTGTGCGATGAATTTTCACCCCCAGGCTGAGTGCCATGGATGACCAGAGCTCGGAAACAAACTGGGGTCCTCTGTCAGACGTTATGTCTGACGGGACTCCAAAGCGCGCGACCCAAGCCGTTAAAAAAGCGCGCGCAACGTCTGCTGCTGTGGTTGACACCAGGGGAATCGCCTCTGGCCAGCGCGTAGTGCGGTCCACCATAGTTAGAAGGTGTGTGAACCCCTGTGACAGCGGGAGGGGTCCCACCAAGTCGACATGCATGTGGTCGAAGTGTTTGGCTGGGATGTGAAAACGTTCTAGAGGGGCCCGCGTGTGCTTGTGTACCTTTGCTCTTTGACACGCTGCGCAGGCTGCAGCCCATTCTTTGACCTGTTTACGCAGCCCCGGCCAAACAAACTTCTCTCCCACCATTTTGATCGACGCGCGAACGCCCGGGTGTGCCAGCGAATGTATTAAGTCAAAAACACGGCGACGCCACGCAGCCGGGACCACGGGGCGGGGGCGTACCTCTTTGATGCACCCTGTTCTCCAGCCTTAGCCCTGTTGGCCCAGACTGGAGCGCGCGCACGTCCGCATCGTTAACCTGCTCAGCGGCCATGGTTGCATAATCTAACCCAACGCAGACCGGGGCTGTGAGCGCTTCCGCGCCGCAAGCCTGGCCCGAGTCTACAGCCGCCGAGTCTGCCCCCTGGGGGCCTGGCATTGCAACTGCACGCGAGAGACAATCTGCCACTACATTGTGTTTACCCGCCACGTGTTGAATGTCGGTGGTAAACTCCGAAATTGTGGCCAGCTGTCTCTGTTGTCGGCCCGACCAAGGCTCTGAAATTTTAGCCATTGCAAAAGTTAATGGTTTATGGTCTACAAACGTGGTGAAACGGCGCCCTTCCAACCAGAACTGGAAGTGGCGGATGGCCAAATGCAGGGCTAAAAGCTCCCTATCAAACGCGCTGTATTTACGCTCGTTATCGCGCAATGTTTTGCTGAAAAACGCAAGTGGTTGCCAGCTCCCTGCTACCAGTTGCTCGACAACCGCTCCCACTGCCACGTCGGAAGCGTCCGTGGTTAGCGCCATGCGAGCTGCTGGCACCGGGTGTGCCAATAACGCAGCGTTCGCGAGGGCCGATTTGACCTGTGCGAAAGCACGCTCCCGGTCCGGGGACCACTCGACCTTAGATGCAGGTTTTTGTTTCTTTAATGCTGCGTACAATGGGTGCATGAGCCGTGCCGCGTTGGGGAGGAAACGGTTATAAAAATTGACCATCCCCAAAAATTCTTGCAGTGCCTTAACTGTCTGCGGTTGGGGGGAAATCCGTTATCGCGCGCACTTTATCCGGCAGCTGGACCGCGCCCTCTGGAGACATGCGGTGTCCCAAAAAATCGATTTGCGCTACCCCGAATTGGCACTTCGCTGGGTTAATGATCAGCCCGTGCTCTGTCAGCCTCTGAAAAACGGCTGTGAGGTGGCATTCGTGCTCGGCTTCGGATGCACTGGCTACCAAAATATCATCCAAATAAGCGAACACGAAAGGGAGGCCGCGCAGCACTACATCCATCATGCGTTGGAACGTCTGCGCGGCGCCTTTGAGGCCGAAAGGCATGCGCAAAAACTCGAAAAGCCCGAAAGGGGTTATAACTGCCGTTTTGGGTATGTCTTGCGCGCGGACTGGAACTTGGTGATAACCACGCACCAAATCTATTTTGGAAAAGATGCGCGCCCCCGCCAAATGTGCCGAAAAATCCTGGATGTGTGGAATCGGGTAGCGGTCGTGTGCTGAAGCATTATTTAATCTGCGGAAATCACCGCAAGGGCGCCACGAGCCGTCAGCCTTGGGCACCATGTGCAGGGGTGACGACCAAGAGCTGTTCGAGCGCCTAACAATGCCCAGTTTTTCCAAGTTGGCGAATTCCTCGTGCGCGATGGCCAGTTTAGCTGGGTCCAAGCGCCGAGCTTTTGCAAAAACAGGGGGGCCAGAGGTAGTTATGAAATGCTCGACCCCGTGTTTGGCAACTGACGCTGAAAATGTTGGGACCGTGAGTGTTGGGAACTGGTTGAGTAATGCATGAAACTTACCACCCGCAGCTGTGACATTGGGATGTGCAGAAGGCAGGGCCACCCGAGCTGTGCAGGAGATAGAGTAGAAAGACAGTGCATTTACAATACGTCTATTAGCAAGATCAACTAACAAACTGTTTGAGCATAAAAAGTCAGCACCTAGCATGTTGTTGTTAACTGCAGCTACAACGAAGGTCCACTCGAAGGTGCGGCCGTGGAGGGACAGGAGGAGCGTCTTCTCCCCATAGGTTTTGATCGTGGAGCCGTTTGCTGCTAACACCAGGGGTCCGCTGGCAGGCGTCAGCATGTCCGCGTAGGCAGGCTTGACAAAACTTAGCTGGGAGCCTGTGTCCACCAGGAATTCTTTCCCTGAATTCGCGTCTGTCACGAAAAGCAGCTTGTTCTTCGTGCCGAGAGTCGCAGCTGCTACCGGTTCCCGGTCTTGGCGTTTCCCTGGTGCTGGTACCGGCACGGTGGAATGCATCTGCGCGCTCTCTCGGCGAAGCGCCGATGGTAGAAACAGAGGGTGTTGTCAGCTCCGCTTCTCCTGGCCTCTGCCGCTGCTGCCGTCAGTGGATCCGGTGCCGCAGCCTCTGGTCTCCCCTCGTCTCGTGGGGGGGCGTTCAGCTCTGCTGCTGCCGTCGTGGCTGCGTGCCGTCTATGGGCGTCGACGAGCCGCTGCGCCTCCTGGCCCAGCTCGTGGTAGTCACGGTTGTTGAGTGGCTGCGAGCAGGCCAGGGTGACTCTCACTGCTGGCGGGAGCGTTCTGAGGAAGAGGTGGGCAAAGATAAAGCTGTCGTCATCCTCGCCTCTCAGGCTCATCATCTTCGCCATCAGATCTGCCGGCCTGTCTGCTTCCCCTTCTGTCAGCGCCAGGAGCTTCTCTGCTCGCTCTCCCAGTGAGGGAGTGAAGGCTCGAATGAGGGCGGCTTTCAGTGCGCCATACTTGTCGTCTCGGGGCGGGTGGTTGGTCAGGCTCTCCACCCGCTGCACTGTGAGGCTGTCCAGCTTCGCGACGACATGGTAGAACCTCGTTGCGTCCACTGAGATTCCCCGAAGGTGGAACTGCGCCTCCACAGTGGTAAACCAGGAGCGCGGGTTATGTTGCCAGAAATCGGGCAGCTGTAGTGTGGTAGCTGCGTTAACCCGGTTGGCTCCTGAAGAGTCCGGTGCGGAAAGCTCGCCGTCACCGGCCATGGTTTGCCGTAGGTCACCAGTGTAGAGGATGCCTTGACAAACGAGACTGAGTTTATTTCTCAGGAAAGGTTTATTTGCAGTCTCATCCTCTAACAGCAAGTATCTCAACAAAAGAGACAGGACAATCTTTCCTCACAGCTCTTATACCCCCAGAGACACAACCCCCCCCACATCAAATATCACACCTTCAACCCACAGTCCTTCAGTAAACATATGAACCCACAGTCCTTCAGTAAACATATAGCCTCCGAGGCTCGTTGGCGTCTCTATTGTCTCTTCCGCCTCGGGGGCTCCTGCTGGGACATTCTCTCTGACTTCCCGTCTCTCCAGAAACCACTTCACACCTGCCGAGGTCTCTGCCGGGTCAGGTCCTTTTGGACGTTTGAAGTCTGTAGAGTATGCACCGTCATGCCTACTAAATACATGTGAGAGAAAATGCGTACCATACAAGCATGCCATATATGCGCCCTAAATGTGCGCCATAATAGACCTATTCTATGATGCTGATTGAGGTGCTTAGCAACAATTAACTGGGTACATTTAGAAGGGACTGTTTTTCTCGTTGAAGCAAAAATAACTGGTTAACATCTTGCGCTCCGTTGTTCCGCGGGCGGGCAAGTCTCTGCGTCCTAGGATGCACGAGGACGCACTCCTACGCCCTTGTGCGCACTCGGACGCATAGTCCAGATTGTGGTGATGTAGGTGGTGTTGGCGTCCAAGCGCCACTGAAAAAAAAAGCTGCAGCCACAGCGGCGAACAGATTAGTTCATCTGATTGACCTCTCATTCGACTAATAAGAGCCTTGAATTGGGTTCTGAAACCTTGAAGAGCCAATGAATGAAAACCTAGGAAGGAGGACCCGCCTACTGTGAATGCTGGAGCCAATTGAAGCACAGAAATTCAGGCTGGGTGAAGAGAGACTTACTGCTGCAGCAGATGAAAACAAAGGACGCTGGACGAATCTGCTACAGACCCCGCAGCATGGAGACCACCCACAAGTGGGACCTGCACTCATTCCAGCAGAATAGACGTTTAGGATTCTCTTCCGTCATCATAGACCGACGGAGGCCGACGACAAAGGTCGTAAATCATTCACCAAAACCGCAATATTGGAATTATGTTTTGATCGGGATCCACGAGCGGACCAGTGTCGCGTTCGTCTGACAATGGGGAAGAGAAGTTCGCCAGGACTCTGCTGCTGTGAAGAGGTAAGGTGTTATAAGCTAAATTATTATTTCTCCCTGAAAACTGTAATCCAAAAATGACTTTTGACCGATCGGTAAATTACAACTGTACGGCGCACGCACTTCGTACTTCGTGCGCCGCGATAAACGGTTCATTTGCCGTGTTCGGACCGTGAACGCCCCCCCCCCCCCCCGCTGCAGAAGAGGAGCGGGGGGGGCGTTCACGGTGGGGGGAAGCCGCGCTGACTGCGCAGCGGTCGTCACATAGACATATGAGTCTATTCCTTCATGTAGCGATGGCCGTCCTCTGTAGTGGGGGGGGGGGGTTGTCCCCACACACACACACAGTAGCGAGGGGGGGGGAAGCCGCTGTGACAGCATTGCTGTGGAAACATGCAAGGAGTGTAATCCGTCGTGTAGTGAGGGCCGAACTCCGTCCTTGGACGACATCCCCCCCCACACACACACACACAGACACAGCCCTGAGTGTGACCTTTCATTAGAGCCTAAAATGAAGATTCTACATTGAATTATTCAAAAGTTACAGATGTTTTTCCAAACTGTGCCATTTGGCACAATTTGGCACAGTTCCAAAACGCCTGGGAACTACCTGAGAACAAAGCTGTGTAAAATATTCATTTTTTGTGGTATTGTTACCAAATTTGGATCTCAGCTTGATAACACTTGGTTCTACATTTCTGTTGCATTTTCCAGCCGGATCGGAGAGCTGTGTGTTATTTGCAAGCATTTGTATCCAAAAAAACACCGTGTCCAAATTTATTTTCTTCAAGTTCAGTATGTTTAGATGACTGTAACTCAGTGGCCGGAGCACGTAGAGAGATTATGGTTTTTTTTGCCAAAAAATTCAAAGTGTTTTCTTTTAAATGAGACCAACCCCATGAAGATGCTGCAAAGGGTTGAATAACAGCTTTCGATTTACTTTGGGCACGTTATTTTTTGGCATTTTTAGGAAAATTGCCCGGAGTGCAAGGGGTTAAACAAACAAATCATAATATTTTATCCTGTATTGACATAATTTTATGAACTGTGCTTGTGGAACTGTAGTATAAAAGCTAAAGATGAGCCGATCCAATCTGCCGTATTGGTTTCAATCCAGGCAAAATGGCTGGATTGATATTGGTAAGGAATAAAAGTAATTTACCGATCTGATACTTTTATTAAAATCTGATTTTTATTAAAATCTGATAATAGTATTAAAATAAAATGAAGGTATGATCACGTTCTCAGCCGTGCTGTGTGTGGCTTCTGTGATCAGAAGGAACAAGTGTCACTGGAGCTCGTCTGTGGGACTCGCCTCGGTATTGTTATGGATGGCTCTCACAAGCCATCAGTGAGACGCTGTAGGCAGCCGTGAGTTTGTACTTTTATTAAATAAGGCACAATGACAAAATAACAAGCCCCATGGGGCAAAACACAAATAACAACAAACATATGAATAGTGAGGGTGGAACCTGGACGCTGGAAAGAACTGAACTTCAGGGTTAAGGAAGCCAGACTGGAAAGCAGATGTAGGTCGCAGCCCTGAGCAAACAGAGCTGCTCCCTTAAATAGGGCTGAACAGATTAATCAGCTGATGAAGGGTCATCAGCTGATTGGAATCAGGCTGTTCAGCGGGGCTCCACTGACAGCTGGAAGCCCAGCCGAGACACTGTCATAATAAGGATCGTCACTTCCTTGTGGTAACGTATCGTCACTTCCTGTTTTGCTGTCTGCCTGTGTGGTTTGCTCTCCAGCCACTAGCTAGCCACTAGCTATGGCTACTAGCTCTCTTTCCTCTCCTTCTCTGGTGTGCTCTCTCTGTCAGATGTTTAGCTACACCTCTGCCTCTTTTAGTGATAACGGTAAATGTAATAAATGTTGTCTTTTTGAGGCGCTCGAGGCAAGGTTGTCTGATTTGGAATCCCGCTCCGCTGCATTGAAACACCGTCTGCGCCAGTTAATCTCGACGGACGCCCCATAGCTGCAGCGGAGCTAGCTAGCTTAGGCCCCCCTGTCAGCGGTTCCCCGGCTCTCCTCAGCAGCGAGGAGACTGGGTGGGTGACGGTGAGAAGGAAGCCTAGTCGCAAAGCCCCGGTAACGATTAGAAACGATTAGGAAAACGTTTCTAATCGTTTTTCCCCGCTCAGCGACACACCCGCTGAGGAAAAAACTCTGATCATTGGCGACTCTGTAGTCAGAAACGTGAACCTAGAGACTCCAGCGGCCATAGTCAAATGCATTCCTGGGGCCAGAGCAGGCGACATCGAGTCAAATTTGAAAATGCTGGCTAAAAGTAACTGTAAATATTCCACAATTGTTATTCATGCCGGCATTAATGACAACCGTCTCCGGCAGTCGGAAGTCACGAAACTTAATGTAGAATGTGTGTGACTTTGCAAAAATGATGTCTGCCACTGTAGTATTCTCTGGGCCCCTCCCCAATCTGACCAGTGATGACATGTTTAGCCGCTCGTCATCCTTGAACCGCTGGCTGTCTGTGTGGTGTCCTAAAAATGACGTGGGCTACATTGACAATTGGAGCTCTTTTTGGGGAAAACCTGGTCTTATGAGACAAGACAGCATTCATCCCACTTTGGATGGTGCTTCTTATTTATCTAACAATCTGGCATCTTTTTTATCCAAATTTCCAAAACCCTGACTACTCAGAGTTGGGACCAGGAAGCAGAGTCGCAGTCTTACACGCCTCTCTGCAGCTCCTCTTCATCCGCCACCCCTCAGCTTAGCCCCTGACTTCCCCATCACAGAATCGTTGTCTGCTCCCTCCAAAGTAAATAAAAATATAATGTATAAGCATCCCAAAGTGATAAAGCAAAATATTGGTAAAACTCAAATTAAACATAAAGCCTCTAAATTGAATGAATTGGCTTCTGTTCCTCCTCATAATTTAAAAATTAAATGTGGTTTATTAAATATTAGGTCTCTAACTCCCAAGTCTCTGTTAGTCCATGATCTGTTAATTGATCATCAGATTGATTTAATTTCCCTTACAGAGACTTGGTTAGGGCAAGAGGATTATGTTGGTTTAAATGAATCAACTCCCTCTGGTTATTTAAACTGTCAAAATCCCAGAAGTTCTGGTCATGGAGGAGGAGTAGCAACAATTTACCATTCCAAATTACTAGTTAATGTAAAGCAAAAAACATGTTATAATTCCTTTGAGGGCCTGGTCCTCAGTATTGGGCACTTTAGCAATTTTAGGTTAAACCCAATTTTATTTGCCATAGTTTATCGTCCCCCAACAACCTACTCAGAATTTTTATCCGAATTTGCTGATTTCTTAGCTGATTTAGTGCTGAAATCTGATAGAATAATTATAGTAGGGGACTTTAATATACATGTGGATGTAGATAGTGACTGCTTTAATGTGGCATTTAATTCAATATTAGACTCGATTGGGTTTTCTCAGAAAGTAGGAAATTCTACTCATTACCTCCACCATACATTGGACCTTGTTCTGACATATGGCATAGAAATAGAAAATCTTGTAGTGTCTCCTCATAACCCTGTACTGTCAGACCATTGTCTGTTAACCTTTGATTTTACTATTTCTGACTATTTGGCTCCTAAAGAAAAATATTATTACAGTAGATGCCTCTCAGATGATGCTGTTACCAAATTTATGCAGATTGTTTCCTCTATGCCATGTGTCAACACAACGGAAATAAGCTATAGACAGCTTGCTCCTTCTGTAATTGATAACATGATGGATAGTGTTTCAGCTTCTCTGCATCAGACTCTAGATTTGGTGGCCCCCTTAAAAAAGAAAAAGTCTAATCAGAGATTTCTAAGTCCTTGGTTCAACACAGAAACTCGTAGCTTAAAACAGAAGACTCGTCAATTAGAAAGAAAATGGCGCTCCACTAATTTAGATGAAATCTATTTAGCTAGGAGAAATCATCTTTTAATTTATAAAAATCTCTTAGAAAAGCTAGAACGAGTTATTACTCTGCATTAATAGAAGAGAACAAGAATAATCCCAGGTTTCTTTTCAGTACTTTAGCCAGGTTGACAAAGAGTCAGGACTCTGTCAATCCTAGCATTCCCTTAGAGCTTACTAGTCAGGACTTTATGAACTTTTTCAATAATAAAATTTCATCCATCAGAGATAAAATCAATCAGATTCTTCCCACAGTTAAATACTGTAACTACTACAACTCCTTCTATTGATGTCTGTCTTGATGAGTTTACTCCAATCGACCTTTGTGAGTTAGACAAAATAGTTTCCTCATCCAAACCTTCAACTTGTCTTTTAGACCCTATTCTTACCAGGTTATTTAAAGAAGTCTTCCCACTTATTGGTAGCTTTATTCTTCATATAATCAATTCTTCATTAACTTTAGGCCATGTACTGCAGGCTTTTAAAACGGCTGTAATTAAACCCTTACTCAAAAAGCCAATGCTAGATCCAGGAGCTTTAGCTAACTATAGACCAATCTCTAATCTCCCTTTCATTTCAAAAATCTTAGAAAGAGTTGTTGCTACGCAATTATTTGACCACCTACAGGGAAATGGTTTACTTGAAGAGTTTCAGTCTGGGTTTAGAATCCATCATAGTACTGAAACAGCCTTAGCGAAGGTCACTAACGACCTCCTCATTGCATCTGATAATGGACTAGTTTCTGTACTTGTCCTTTTAGACCTTAGTGCAGCTTTTGATACTATCGATCATAATATTCTACTTGATAGATTAGAACACTATGTTGGACTTAATGGAACTTCGTTGCAGTGGTTTAGATCTTATTTATCTGATAGGTTCCAGTTTGTTCATGTAAATAATGAGTTTTCTTTCAACTCAAAGCTCAGTCATGGAGTTCCACAGGGATCTGTGCTAGGCCCTACTCTTTTTAGTTTATATATGCTTCCGTTAGGCAACATTATTAGAAAGCACTGTATACATTTTCATTGTTATGCTGATGACACACAATTATACCTGTCAATGAAGCCAGATGATAGTAATCAATTAGCCAAGTTAGAAGCCTGTCTTAAGGAAATCAAAGCTTTGATGACTTGTAATTTCCTGCTATTAAATTCAGATAAGACTGAAGTCATTCTTGTTGGTCCAAAAAACCTTAGAAATTCCTTTCCAAATCAAACTTTCAGTTTGGATGCGGTTACTCTTTCTCTTAATAGCTCTGTGAGGAACCTTGGAGTTATTTTTGATCAGGATTTGTCCTTCAATTCACATATTAAATTTGTTTCTAAGACTGCCTTCTATCATTTGCGTAATATTGCCAAGATTAGGAGCATCTTGTCTCAGAGTGATGCTGAGAAACTGATCCACGCTTTTGTTAGCTCGAGATTAGATTATTGTAATTCTTTATTATCAGGCTGTCCTAAAACATCTTTAAAAAGTCTTCAGCTGATCCAAAATGCTGCAGCAAGAGTTTTAACAGGTACTAGAAAGAGATCATATCTCTCCGGTTCTGGCCTCCCTTCACTGGCTTCCCATAGAGTTTAGAATTAAGTTTAAAATCCTTCTTCTTACTTACAAAGCTCTAAACAATCAGGCTCCTTTTTATTTAAAAGATCTGATACTACCGTATTATCCTAACAGAGCACTACGCTCCCAAAATGCAGGATTACTTGTAATACCTAGAATCTCCAAAAGTACAATGGGAGGCAGAGCCTTCAGTTATCAAGCTCCTCTCCTGTGGAATCAGCTGCCAATCTGGATTCGGGAGTCAGACTCGATCTCTGTTTTTAAGAATAGGGCTAAAACCTACCTTTCTGATATAGCCTACAATTAGGGAGGGATCATGTGTTTCTGAACCCTCCCTTAGTTATGCTGCTAATAGGTTTAGTCAGCCGGGGGACCTCCAGTAATGCACTGGGCCTCACTCCTTTTCTCACTCTCAATGAAATATTTTTTTTGCTGGTCATTAACATTTGTTTGTTCTCTCCCATAGATCGAGTCCCCATCGTGCTGTTTGCTCTCTTCATGTCTGTTCTTTTCTTCTTCTCTATCCCCTCACCCCCCAGCCAGTCGCAGTAGATGACTGCCCCTCCCTGAGCCTGGTTCTGCTGGAGGTTTCTTCCTTTTAAAAGGGAGTTTTTCCTCTCCACCGTCGCCAAGTGCTTGCTCACAGGGGATCGCCTGATTGCTGGGGTCTTTCTGCAACTGTGGGGGTTCCCCCTACAGTTGATAGTGCTATGAGATGACTGTTGTTGTGAAATGGTGCTATATAAATAAAGTTGAATTGAATTGAATAGTTGAATTAAACATCTAGAAGCGCGCCAGAGGAGAGAACGGAGATCTACCGCACAGCCCGAGTGCCGACAGAGTCAGCACACAAACCATGACAGTTGCCCCCGTTCCCGACACGAATTCTAGATGCGGTGTAACACTGGGCTCCCCCCAACTGGGAGGCCAACAAGACCACCCCAGGGAGGGAGGAGGGGGAAAAAGGGCCGAGGAGGGCTAGATCCTGGCGACAAGGGTGAAGACAGAAAATACCATCAGAAGACACTACAGAGAATGGATAAACACAAAAAAAACCACTCCATAATGCACAAATAGACAGAATCCTAGGCACAAATAAGGGACAACTCAGCTTACAGGCCACAATCAGAAAACCCGGGTCTAAAGACCAAGATACACAGTTCCAGGGAGAAAAAAAACCCCACATATCCCCCAACAGAGGAAGGGAGGGAGAGGGGGAAAAAAAACCCTCAATAGATAATGTTGAAAACCTGCAGTTTAAATCCATACAAATAAACCATTACAGGCAGCGAATGGACATCTCCCAGCCTACGGAAAGAATAATCACAACAGAGGGGGGAGAAAAAAAAAACACACGCTTGGGAGCGGTGAGATACACAGTTTCATTAATAAGACACCAGCACATCCCACAAGGTTACAGAAGCACAGAAACCCCCCCCCCCCCAAAAAAACAGGGTGACGGCAGGCTAAGCACCACGGCATGAAAGCCAATAGTTTGAGGGGCCACCCTGCATCTAGCGTCCACATCGCTGGCAGGGGGAAAAGGAACAGTTCGGGCAGCCTACCCCAGTCCCAGGCCAGGAAACTCAGTACTTCTGGCGGCCGGGCCAGATTGCCGAACGGACGGGAAAGTTTGTCAGGTGGCCGGCCCAGAACGCCAAACGGGCAAGGCAGTCCTCCAGGCGGCGGACCCGCATCACTCAGCCACCAGGACCGCAGGGGAGAAATTGAAGACGGCCTCCCTGGAGAGGGGGAAGACGAGGGAGAGCCGGGACGAATATTGAGAACCCCAACGGCCCTTGGTGGAGATAAGTTGGGGGAAGGTTGATGGGCCAGTCCAGCGTCAGGCGGCAGAGGATCTGCAGCTCCCTCACCGACCTTGAACCGAACCTGCACTGCGCCCCTACTGGACCCCGATCAGGTCAGCGCGGCACCCACGACGGACCCCGATTGGGTCGTGACTGCACCCACGTCGGACCCCGATTGGGTCCCGGCTGCACCCACGTTGGACCCCGATTGGGTCAATGTCGCACCCGCGATGGACGCCGACTGGGTCGGCGCAGCACCAGGAACGACCTCCAAACCCGAGCCCGGAACCTCCAGCACCCTGACCCTGGGAGAAGGCTCAGGAGAAGAAGAAGAACTGGGATCAGGATCACCGGTAGCGACAGAGCCCAGTGAGACGAGCTCGGATGCAGCGGACAGCTGCACCTGGCTCGTCTCCCCGAGAGACAGGCAGAAATGCTCTAGAATAGATGGAAGGAAGACAAAATAGAGCACTTGCCTGCATTCGAGTTCTGTCGCTGTCCAGGACTTCAACGATCTGGGTTCTGAAGGCAGAAGGACGTCCTCTGGCTCCCACTCGGCTACGGCGGGGGGAGAACGGACAGCTACCACACAGCCCGAGTGCCGACAGAGTCAGCACACGAACCACAACAGGTATGTTGCTGTGCGGTACCAGCGTTTACAATTTTCTTCTTTTTTTCTTCATTGGAACATCAACACCAGCAACTTGATAAAACACTTGCAAAAGTATCACGGTAAAGGAGTATGCTGAATTCTGTCAAGAACTGAGCAGAAAGAAGTGCTTTTCCAGCTTGAAGGCTGGACGCTAAAAGTGACACCTAAGCAAAAGAACAGAACTGAAAGTAAAAACCAGACTAGAGCGTTGAAACAAAGACATAATATGGGCTTACCTTTCCATAGAGAGTTACAGCTGATGAGAGGTAGGCGACAGAAACATAAATAGCAAATTATAACAGTGAACTGGAAGCAGGACTAGAACAACAGGGCTACATGAAATGGAACATGAATGACTTCAAAATAAGAGCAAACCTAAAATCTAAGAATGGACAGAGAATAATATCAGAAACACTACTAAATAAACCAGGACTCATGATAATAATAATAAATGTCAAAAATACAACTTACAGGGTTAATACCTTTATTTTCAGATCTATGGCATTTTTTTTATACCTCATGCATAAAGTGACACTTTGAATTTGATCTGAATGTTTACTTAAATACTCAGCTTCAAAGTTTTGTATAAACTTGCACTTAAAACTTCAGAATGCATGTTTATGTAGTGCTGACCAGTGAAATGCTGCCAATGTTGCAAAGTTTAGAATAAGAAAAAGCAGCAGCATTGCTGAACTGAGTCAAATTTGTAATATATTCTTTGACTTTTAGATTTGTGGATTTATATACACTACCGTTCAAAAGTTTGGGGTCACCCAGACAATTATTTTGTGTTTTCCATGAAAAGTCACACTTATTTACCACCATGAGTTGTAAAATGAATAGAAAATATAGTCAAGACATTGACAAGGTTAGAAATAGTGATTTGTATTTGAAATAATAATTTTTTCCAGATACTAACCTGCTCAAAGGGAGGTCAGTTTTATAGCTTCTCTAACCAGCTAAACTGTTTTCAGCTGTGCTAACATGGTTGCACAAGGGTTTTCTAATCATCCATTAGCCTTCTGACGCAATGAGCAAACACATTGTACCATTAGAGCACTGGAGTGATAGTTGCTGGAAATGGGCCTCTATACACCTATGTGTCACCATGGGTTGAGATGCCATCTCGGCACTCAGCCCATGTTTTCCCTCATCCCTGCTTCCCATTGAGCAGCGTCTCAGCTGGCCCCCAGCTGGCAGCATTATGGACAGCTGGGGCCAATTAGTCTTCATCAGCTGGGGCGCTGCCAATGAGGATAAATAGGAGCAGCCTCGATGACTCGGAGCTGCGACACAAACACATTGCTAAGCTGAAGCCCCTTCGTCTGGTGTCAGCTTATACTCCTCTTGCAGCATTCCTGTGTTTGTATCCCGCTGTGAGTATGTACGTCTTGTTACCCCCACGTCCGGTACGAGCTGCTTACCTCTGCGCTGTGCAACCTGTGAGTGTACGTCTGCATGAGTATCTGTGCTCTCCTCATCCCTTCCCCTTTACCCTGAATAAAATATCACGACTCACTGGCTTGCCCCTGGCTCTGATTGCCCGGCTCCCTAGAGCCGGATATGACAGTATGTCGCAGCCAGAAGAGTTGCCGGCGGCCGTGGGTCGCTGTGGAAACGTACCTTTCTGTCGGGGTGTCAGCGCTGCTAGCATGCCGTTTCCCAGGAGTCACTTTCGGCGCCAGGGCGACGAGCTGAGGTCCATCTCGGAGGCTGTCGACGGGACGCTCTTCACCCTGCACGACGCCTCCAACGCGAGACGCTGGCATCCGGGCCGTGCTGAGGAACTCCTGGACTGTCACCCTCACTCTCTGTACCATCTGGAGGACAGTGCCAGGATAGACGCTGCAGGTACACAGCGAGAGAAGCTCCACGGGGTGGATGGAAATCCCGGCAGGGAGTCGAAGTGGGCGACGTCTTTCCCCGCTTCGGAGTCCCGTTCCTGCCGCCATTCCAGTCCGGGAGTTCGCGCCAACCAGAGGACTTCCCCCGACCTGCGCCACGTCACTCGGGATTCCCTTCAAGGAGCCGCAGCTGACAGCAGTTATGTCCGGGGTCGAGTGGCTGTCGCGAGCTCTACTGTGTTTCCTGTCACCACCTTCAGGCATGTGGCGGCGGCAGTGAGATTGATGGTGAGGACTTCAGGGCTACGAAGCTTTCCCGTGCTCGACGCCTTCCTCGTCTCGATCTCCGATCTGGAGCGGCGAATCCTGGGTTTCCCCCTCGCTTCGTCCCCTGGGAGTAGTCGTCATCACATCGCCGAGTCACCTCTGCACGAACCTCGTCCGGATCCAGTTCTGGGTCATCGTCAGGACCGTTCCTCCCACGCAGCTGTCATCCCTTCGCCTCGTCAGTGTGGAGATTCTACAGCCTCGTCCCCTGAGCCTCGTTCCCCCGCTGTCATTCCTGGACATTCGGGCTGGCTCACCCCGGCTGTTTCCCCCTCCTCCTCGACGCGCTTCCTGACCGCTGTGTGTGCCTGGAATCCCGGCCTGGTGAGCTCTCTGCTGGAGACAACGCGAGCGACCCTCAGACGAATTCCCGGGGGATCCTCCGTTATCGCCGGGCGGGGAGAGGAAGAAGCAGATTCCACTACAGCAGGCGATACTCAACCTCCAGGGGGCAGGCAAGTCATTGTTTTTTCACACCTGCTTAATGATTTGCTCTGTCACATCCCTGGAGGAGAAGTTCAGGGTTCGCAGCTCCCTGAACTCTCCCCACCTGCTGTAACCTGTATGCCTAATCCCGCATCCTCTGTGTCTCTCTCCGCCGAGCGGTCCCCGGCTCCGGGTCAACGTGGTGGGATATGGAGAGGGCCTGTGGTTCCGCAGCTACATTGCGGACGGAGGAGGGGGACTGACTGCTGCGTGGAGTCTACGCCGATGACTGAGCGTCCCCGGGTCTCCACGGAGGAGCGGTTCGGTCCGGCGGGACGAGATTCTTCTGGCTTCACGCCGAGTGGATCGTCGGCGGGGTTACCTGAGCTGGAGGGATCTCAAGCTGCGCTGACCATCGTGCTGGCTGCGGGGCCCGACGCGGCTAGATGGGAGCCTGACAACGACCTCCTGACGACGGATCCTGGATCTTCGCAGTCCTGGACGGCGTCAGAACCCGAGATCAGGCGAGTGCTCTCCTTTCTTTTCTCTCTTTTTATCCCCGAGCACTTCAGCCTATCTCCAGGGGAGACGAGCCGGGTGCAGCCGTCCGCTGCGTCTGAGCTCGTCTTGCCGGGTTCTGGCGCTGCCGGTGATCCTGATCCCGGTTCTGTTTTCTCTTCTGAGCCTTCTTCCAGGGTCACCGGCAAGGAGTTGCTGTTCCTCGTGGTGCTGGAGGGTCCGGGTTCAACGTTGGAGGTCGGTTCTGGTGCAGTATTCAACGTGGGTTCGCCTGAGGTCCGATCGGGGTCCGACGTGGGTGCTGCCCCAGTATTGTCCAGGTCCGGTGAGGAGGCGGCCGTTTTCCTGCGGCCTGACGCCCGCCGCCCTCGTCATCGGCTCTCCCCTGAGCCTCTTCCACCGGGATCCGCTCTGATCCTTCGCCCGTCTCAACGGTCCTGGTGGTTGAGTGATGCGGGTCGACGATCCGACCCACAGAACTTTCGGTTCGGTGATCTGGTTCCCCCCACTGGTCTGTTTCCCTCTGGGCAGCCTGGTTCGGCTGCCGGTGGACTGGATTCCTGGGATCTGGGTCCAGAGTTCGCCGTCCGAACACTTCTCTTCCCCTGATTCGCCAGCTGGACAATGGGCGGGGAGATCTCCGGAGCCATCTCGGCCATTTTTGGACTCTGCCTGCCATTCACCTCAGGTGTCACTTTCTTTTATCGTTATTAAGGTCACTTGGGTGTAGTATTTTTGTCCTGTTGGTGGATTCGTATTTATAGTGCTGTGTGTTTTCCATCGCTCATGCTCAACATTTTACTTTTTGTACTATGTTTTTAGTCCCGTTTTTGCATTGTAGAGTTATGTTTTGTTTTCCGTAACACCATGCTCTGCAGTTATCCATTTATTCCAGTCACTTTCATTTCTTTAGGTGACTGGGTATTTATATATTCGTGTGTGTGGGTTTTTCTTTGCCTGCACTCAGTATTTCTCTTATGTCCTGTTTGTTCATTAGAGTCATGTGCCTTGTTTTCCGTAACACCATGCTCTGTAATTGTCATTTGTTCCAGTCACCCTCACTTTTCTTGGTGACTGTGTATGTACTTAAATTAGCGCTGTGTATAGGTTCCCTTTTATTTAACCGTACTCAGCATTTTTGCCCTGTACCTTTTTGGTGGTTCTTTTTTCCTTGTTCTGGGTCACGCATGGTTGGTACTCTCTGGGTAGTATGTAACCGGCGTGCTGACCCAGTTCTTCTCCCCATCTGTACCTGGGTTAATTATTCTGTTTTGTCAGTATTGTATTTGGGTTTTTCTTTCCCGCTACCCTACATTGCCCCATTGGTGTTGTCCTTCCCTTGGCTTCTTCCCCCTCCGGTCCGCCTCCCTTCCTCCCACCCTAGGTGGGGGGGGGGGGGGGGGCTGGGATGTTCCTGGTCGTTCAGGAGCCCGACCTTGAGGGAGGGGCTCTGTCACCATGGGTTGAGATGCCGTCTCGGCACTCAGCCCATGTTTTCCCTCATCCCTGCTTCCCATTGAGCAGCGTCTCAGCTGGCCCCCAGCTGGCAGCATTATGGACAGCTGGGGCCAATTAGTCTTCATCAGCTGGGGCGCTGCCAATGAGGATAAATAGGAGCAGCCTCGATGACTCGGGGCTGCGACACAAACACATTGCTAAGCTGAAGCCCCTTCGTCTGGTGTCAGCTTATACTCCTCTTGCAGCATTCCTGTGTTTGTATCCCGCTGTGAGTATGTACGTCTTGTTACCCCCACGTCCGGTACGAGCTGCTTACCTCTGCGCTGTGCAACCTGTGAGTGTACGTCTGCATGAGTATCTGTGCTCTCCTCATCCCTTCCCCTTTACCCTGAATAAAATATCACGACTCACTGGCTTGCCCCTGGCTCTGATTGCCCGGCTCCCTAGAGCCGGATATGACACTATGTAGATATTGCACCAAAAACCAAACATTTGCAGCTAGAATAGTCATTTACCACATTAGCAATGTATATTAGATATTAGAGTGTATTTCTGATTAGTTTAAAGCTATCTTCATTGAAAAAAACAGTGCTTTTCTTTCAAAAATAAGGAAATTTCTAAGTGACCCCAAACTTTTGAACGGTAGTGTATGTTCAAAATGCAACCAGTAATTACCAAAGTATGTTCTGGACTTTTATTGATTTAAATAAGAGAGATGGTATCGGGTTTGGATTGGTATCGGACTTGAAAAAGTGGTATCGGCTCATCCCTATTAAAAGCAATATTACACTTGAGGTTGTGTGATATCATGAATATAGTAACTGTCATGATGTCTTTGGCCCTCTGCTTTGTATTGGGCCTATGATGAACCACCACAGTTACTACAGTATATTCTTTGATACTGCACACCCTCTCATGTAATATTGCTAAATAATGGAAATGAATACAACACATATAACAACCAGTTGCTGGGCAGAACCTTACAACTCAGTTCCATATTTACAGGTAGTCTAAGAATAAAATGTTTTTCATTCCAAATGCCCATTTTCTCCAGTTAAGTTTAAAGACTTCTATAGACCTGTGTGACTGCAAAGTCAAATGAGCAGGGCACTGGGGTACAGTTATATGAAAAGAAGACAGGGACCAAAAGAATGCATCACAATAATAAATAGACAGTGGATTAAAAGGAGTAGCAGAAAGGAGAGGAGAAGAATTGGCAACCAGAGGCAGATTGAGAGAAAAGAAGACTTGAAAGGGAGACAACCTACTTATGCTTGTGGTGCATTGTGATAGAGAATAAGGCCACATTCTGCCTTTCTATCTGTACTCTGAGGGGGGAGGCAGCATGTGTGCATATTTTGTATATGTGTGTGTGTGCTGCATGTGCAATAGAAATGTGAATCCTGCTACTCACTGCAGGCACAGTTTCAGTCATTTTCACTTTTCAAAAGCCACCCCCTCCCTGCTCTGGTGTCCCAGGGTCGCTGGTTATTATATAAAATTCAGAGTCTCTCGCAGGGACTAGCGGGGGAAAGAATTAGTCTCCAAGAAATTACACTGCAAACATGAAAAGGTGACAGGGAAGACAATAGGGCATTTTAGCCAGAGTGGAGATGATGGAACTTCAAATGAATTGCAGCTTGAAACTGAAGCTACTAGAATCAGAGCGATGGATACAATGCCATGAAAACTTTGCAATCCAAGGAATTTAGCTATCTGCGCGAAGCACTGCAACCCATCTGGAGGGGTAATTAGGGCCTGAGCCACTGACAACGTCAGTCAGCAAAAGCCCTATTGTAATTGCTCTGTTTCTTTATCAGGGCCTGAGCCACTGACAACGTCACTCAGCGAAAGCCCTATTGTAATTGCTCTGTTTCTTTATTAGGGCCTGAGCCACTGACAAAGTCTGTCGGCGAAAGCCCTATTGTAATTGCGCTGTTTCTTTATTAGGGCCTGAGCCACTGACAAAGTCAGTCGGCGAAAGCCCTGTTGTAATTGCTCCGTTTCTTTATTAGGGCCTGAGCCACTGACATCGGTCGGCGAAAGCCCTGTTGTATCTGCTCCGTTTCTTTAGTTTTTTTCTCGTTCCGCCTAAATCATCGCATTTTTCACCCTCTGAACGTTAACCAAAACACAATTTTTTTTTGCCAAACCCCTCAGACCCAGCAAAAAATTCGATAAACTGGAAAAATATGTGCCCCCCCACCCCTCATTTTTGTGGGTGGGGCCAAACGTACAAGGTCTATGGAGACTGGAGACAATAAACTTTGCGGTAGAGACATAAAATTTGGGTGAGGTGTGCATCACCTCAAGATATGCAAAAAACATCATTGTGGCCCATACCCACCGCCAACAGGAAGGCCGCCATCTTGCCTCAAAGTCGCCCCACCTCTAAATCGGAAAATTCACACCTCGCATTTGAATGAACTAGTCCTAGGGACCTGCTCTGATTGAGCTCATTTTTACATGGTGGCATCTATAGGCATTGTTCATTAAAAAATGTATAAATTAAGTCAAAATCTCAAAAGGTGTGGCCAGGGCGCCATGGTGAAATTTGACTTCTCCCTTTACAACTTCAACCACCTGTAACTCGGGCAAAAACTGTCCGATGTGCACCAAACTTTCCATGATGGAAAATAGTCCTGCCCCGAACGCAATGACATCAAAATACCTGACAACAGATATAGCGCCAAATAGTGGTTCACAAAAGAATTGCTGAAAACCGTTTTATTTATTACTCACGTGCGGCTGGGCAGAATGATGTCAAATTTTCTGAGATTCATCAGACCACAGCCCTGATCATAACCGAACATCAACTTTAGCATGACATGAAATGTGTTATCATGGACATGCCCTCCTCGCCATTCAATCCGTGAGCTTATGGGGAGGGGTGGGAAAGTCCTGGAGTCATGAAATCTGGAACATAGGTTGAGGTGACTTACATATATAGTCCAATATGGGTGGACAACACATAACTGACAAGGAAGCGCTGCCATGGCGCCATGGCGAATTTTGATTCCTTCCCTTACAAATTCAACCAACTGTAAATCGGGCAAAACTTGTCCGATGTCCACTAAACTTTCCATGATGGAAAATAGTCCCACCCTGAACGCAACTACATCAAAATACCTGACAAAAGTTTTAGCACCACATAGTGGTTAATGAAAGAATTGCTGAAAACTGTTTTATTTATTACTCATGCGCCGCTGGCTAGAATGACATGAAATTTTCGGAGATTCATCAGAACAGAGAGATGATCATAACTGAACATCAACGTTAGCATGACATCAAATGTGTTACTATGGGCACGCCCTCCTCGCCATTCAATCCAGGAGCTTATGTGGAGGGGTGGGAAGGTCTTGGAGTTATAATTTTTTGAACATATGTTGAGGTCACTGTCATATATATAGTCCAATATGGGTGGACAACACATAGCTTACAGGGAAGTGTTGCCATGGCGAATTTGGCTCCTTCCCTTACAAAATGCTGCCATCAGTATGTGATTGGGTGAATAGCAGGATCTGTAAAGCTCTTTGGTCATCGAGAGATGAGAATAAAAGCACTATATAAGAGAATTCCATTTTCCATTTTACTATTCAAGACTTTTTAGAAAAGGTTAGGGTTAGTTGTGTCATGGCAGCCTCTGGGCCGTCTTTGGCTTCATCAGTTCCAGCTGCGCACAGACCAACAGGTGCCAATCAGTGGCTGTTAAAAGCCAGCGTTGCTGACAGCCCATCACAGAGTCGTCTGTCCTCCTCATCGGAGCATGAACCAGAGCTTCGTTCTCAAGCTACGTCAAGAACGCCTCGTAAACTGCCACGTAACTGCCACGTAAGAGAACTGTGTGTTACTCAACTCCTTGCCTTTACCCCTGTGCACAGGTGGACCTCCCAGGTGGCGGACCAGCTTCCCCAGCCGACGGGGCATTGCCACTTCAGCCACGTAGCTCCTCGCTACCACCTCTGCTACGGGTACGTCTAACTCCTCAGCTGCAAGAGCTGCTATTGTCTCAGCTGCAGGAACTATCATCACCACGATCAGTGGAATCTCTGTCATCGCCACCATCAGAACTGTCATCGTCACGATCAGTGGAATCACTGCCAACACCGCTATCACAGGAACTGCCATCGCCACAGCCACAGGTGGATTCACTACCACAGCCACGAGCACATTCACCTCCACGTTGCACGGCCGCTGGGAGTCAGCAGGACGCTACCTGTGGATCACCCAAGTAAGCCCCTTCACCTACAACTCACGAGTGCTGAACAGCGGTAATTGTATCTGCTTGTGTGTTACAGGGTTGCCAGGTCTCCATCCGGACTGCTCAGTTCCAGCGACCAAAACTCTATACTTGCACTCACTCACGCACTACACACTCTCACTCTTCAATAAAGGAATTATTGTCACTATCTACCCGTGTCAGTGTCTGTCTACTGGGTCCTAAACATGTCAGTACGACTCCATCACATTGACCCAACGGACAGCTCACTGTCACACAAACTCAACACACTTAGCGCTCGGGTAGATTTGTTAGCTCACCAGCAGACGGTAATCCTTAATCAGTTAACTTTAATTAACAGTCGGCTGGATCGTCTGGAAGGACACCAGATGTTCTCCCCAACCGCAAATATCTCAGCCCCTGCGGGCTTAGCGTCAGGTCAAGCTAACACCTCATCGACCCCTCGCCTCACCCCTGTTCCCACGCCTGCCCGGTTCAGCGGAAGACTCGGGGAAGCCCTAGGATTCATCTTACAATGTGAATCAGTTTTTCTCCGCGTTCCGGGAGATTTCGCCTTAGACTCTAACAGGATTGGTTATGTCATTAATTTGTTGGCGGGTAGAGCTTTAGATTGGGCATATTCCATCATGGCTAAACCAAGCTACTCCATGCTGACTTACCAGGAGTTTGTGACAGAATTCATGTCCGTGTTTGATCATACTGATAGGGGTGAGGTGTTGACAGAACGGCTGTTGAGCCTGCAGCAGGGAAAGAGATCAGTTGCTGACTACGCTATTGACTTCCGGGTCCTGGCCGCAGAGATTGGGTGGGGGGAGCCATCACTGTGTGGTATTTTCCTGCGCAGTCTTAATGATGAGTTAAAGGATGAATTAGCGGCACGGGATAAACCGGACAACCTGCGTGATTTGATTGCCCTAACGGTTAGCCTGGATAGCAGATTAAGGGAGCGGGCGGCTGAACGGCGAGCTACTTCCCGTTCGGTTAAACCCCGCCCTCGCGTCACTAACTCTCCTCTTCTCGCTCTACCCGCGTCAGAGGAATCCCCGGATCAAGAGGCTATGGTTGTAGGTCAGTCTAAAGTGTCAGCAGCTGAAAGACAGCGCCGCAGGGATCTGGGCCTTTGTTTCTACTGTGGGAAAGAGTCACATGGGGTTTTCGAGTGTCCCAGTAGGTTAAAAGGGAAGGCCCGTGGATCGCAGTAGGAGGATTCATGGGCAAGAATTTAGAAGAACCCCTTACTAGTTGCCGTTTACCCATCAGACTGATCCATGCACATACAGAACACTCCACATTAGCGTTAATAGACTCAGGAGCTGAGCAGAATTTTATTTCTAGAGACCTGGCAACCCGGATGGGCCTTAGCTGTCAGACTCTAGATCCCCCTGTCAAACTCATCACCCTGTCCAAGGCGTCCCTGACCACCGTCGCCCATCAGACGGCCCCAGTATCTATAATTGTGTCGGGAAATCACAGGGAGGAGATTAGGTTCCTAGTCCCGCCCGTCTCTTCTTTGCCCGTCATCCTGGGGTGCTTCGATTGCATAACCCCACCATTGACTGGCAAGCTGGGAGCATTACAGCGTGGAGTACGCCTGAGTGCCTGTCTTCAATCTGCGGCGTGCGCCCCGTGTGTCAAGGTGTCTCCACCTCATTTATCACCACCGGACCTGTCCAAGGAGCCAGAGGTTTACCATGACCTGGGGTTAGTTTTTAGCAAGTCTCGGGCGTTGTCTCTACCCCCCCATCGCCCTTACGACTGTGCAATTAATCTGAAGGCTGGGGCCCCTCTTCCTGCTAGCCGCCTATACAGCCTATCAGCCCCGGAGCGCGAGGCTATGGACACATACATCAAGGAGTCCCTGGCCTCTGGAATCATCCGCCCGTCGTCTTCGGCTGTGGGAGCCGGGTTCTTCTTCATCGGGAAGAAGGACGGCTCATTACGCCCCTGCATCGACTTCTGGGGTCTCAATGAAATAACGGTAAAAGACAAATACACTCTGCCCTTGATGAACACTGCCTTTGACTCCCTCCAGGGGGCATCCTGGTTTACTAAGTTAGACCTCAGGAATGCTTATCACCTAGTGCGCATAAGAGAAGGTGACAAGTGGAAGACAGCTTTCCGGACCCCAAGCGGGCATTTTGAGTACCTTGTAATGCCGTTTGGGTTAACCAACGCTCCGGCCATCTTCCAGCGTTTAATAAACGACGTTTTGCGGGACTTCCTGAACTCGTTTGTGTTTGTATATCTTGACGACATACTGATCTTCTCTCGCACACTAGAAGAGCATCAGGTGCATGTCCGCAAGGTGCTACAGCGCCTCCTTGCTCCGCGGCCATGGCTGTGTAATCTATCCCCACGCGGACGGGGGCAGCCACAACGCATGAGAGGCAGTCTGCCACTACGTTCAGTTTACCCGACACGTGCTGAATATCTGTAGTAAACGCTGAGATCACGGCTAACTGCCTCTGTTGCCGGCCCGACCACGACTCTGAAACTTTGGCCATTGCGAATGTTAGCGGCTTGTGGTCAACGAATGTGGTGAAACAGCGCCCTTCTAGCCAGAACTGGAAGTGGCGAATGGCCAAATGGAGAGCCAGCAACTCCCTGTCAAACGCGCTGTATTTATGCTCACTATCGTGCAAAGTCCTGCTGAAAAAGGCGAGCGGTTGCCAAGCTCCGGCTACGTGCTGCTCCACGACCGCCCCTATGGCAACGTCAGACGTGTCAGTGGTGAGCGCTACGCGGGCCGTTGGGTCCGGATGTGCCAACAACGCAGCGTTTGCCAGGGCTGTTTTGACTTCTGAGAACGCTCGCTCCCGCTCCGGGGACCACTCGATCTTATTTGCGGGTTTCTGCTTTTTGAGTGCGGCATAAAGCGGTTGCATGAGTTGCACTGCACCGGGAAGGAAATGGTTATAAAAATTCATCATTCCCAAAAACTCCTGTAATGCCCTGACCGTCTGCGGCCAGGGAAAATCTGCCACCGCACGCATTTTGTCAGGCAGCGGAACCGCTCCTTTGGGGGAAACTCAGTGTCCTAAAAAATCGATCTGCACCACCCATGCTCTCCCAACCTCCGGAAAACTGCCACGAGGTGGTTTTCGTGTTCGTCTTCGGACGCGCTGGCTACCAAAATATCGTCCAAGTAGACGAACATGAAAGGGAGATCGCGCAGCACTGCGTCCATCATGTGTTGAAACGTCTGTGCAGCCCCTTTAAGCCCAAATGGCATGCGCAAAAACTCGAACAGGCCAAATGGAGTTATCACCGCTGTTTTGGGTACGTCCTCAGCGCGCACTGGGACTTGATGGTAACCGCGGACCAAGACTATTTTAGAAAAAACGCACGCCCCTGCCAAATGAATGGAAAAATCTTGGCTATGAGGGATTGGGTAGCGGTCATGCCCTGTAGCGTTGTTCAACCTGCGGAAATCCCCGCACGGTCGCCATGAGCCGTCAGCTTTCGGGACCATGTGAAGCGGGGAAGCCCATGGGCTGTTCGAACCCCTGACGATGCCTAACCTTTCCAGGTTGGCGAACTCTTCGCACGCTATGGCCAGTTTAGCTGCGTCCAAGCGCCGAGCTTTTGCAAAAACAGGCGGTCCGGTTGTGGTAATAAAATGCTCCACCCCGTGCTTAGCGACGGTTGCCGAAAACTTGGGGACCGTGAGTGTTGGGAACTGAGTGAGCAGTGTGTGGAACCTACTGCTTGCAGCTGTGACGTTGGCTTGTGCTGTTGGACGAGCCGCTTGAGCTGTACAGGGGATAGAGTCAAAAGAAAGTGCATTAACCAGGCGCCTGTTAGCGACATCAACTAACAAACCATGTGAGCACAAAAAATCAGCCCCTAAAATATTGAAATTCAATGCTGCTATGACAAAAGTCCACTCAAAAGTACGGCCATGTAGGGACAGAAGCAGAGTCCTCTCACCAAAGGTCTTAATTCTCGAGCCGTTCGCTGCTGCCATCTCGGGACCACTGGAACCCGCCAGCCGGTCAGCGGAGGAAGGCGTGATGAAACTCAACTGGGCACCGGTGTCCACGAGGAAATGTCTCCCCGAGCGTGCGTCCGTCAAGTAGAGCAGCTTGTTCTCCTCCCCGAGGGTCGCAGCTGCTACCGACCCCCGGTTTTGGCGTTTCCCGAGCGCTTGAACTGGCACGGTGGTATACATTTGCGTGCCTTCTCTGCAAAGCGGCGATGGTAGAAACAAAGGGTGTCTCCTCCGCATTCCTTGGCCCCCGCTGCCGTCGGTGGTTCTGCTACCTCTGACCCCGGCTCCTTGCTGTCTCCGGCCGTCGCGCCGAGCTCAGTCGCTGCCGCCATGGCCGTGCGCTGCCTGCTGGCGTTGAGAATCCGATGCGCCTCCCGGGCCAGTGTGCGGAAATCCCGCTGGGCCAACAACGGCGAACCGGCCAGGGTCGCCCTCGTCGCTGATGATAGGGTCCTGAGGAATATGTGGGTAAAGAAGTGGTCGTTGTCCGAGCCTTTCAACCTCAGCATCTTCTCCATCAGGTCGATAGGTGTGCCATCTCCCAACTCGGACAGCGCCAGGAGTCTCTCTGCTCTCTCCTCGACCGAGAGGGTGGAGTGTTGGATGAGTGCAGCCTTCAACACGTCGTATTTGTCGCTGTCTGGCGGCTGCTTCAGAAGGCTCTCCACATGCTGGGCCGTGTGGTTATCCAGCTTTGCGACCACATGGTAGAATTTTGTGTCATCTGCCGATATTCCCCGGAGGGTGAACTGTGCCTCCACCAAGTGTAACCAGGAGCGCGGGTTGTTCTGCCAAAAGTCCGGTAGCTGGACTGTAATGGCATACGTTTGGCTGGGGGCTCCCGATGAGTCTGGCCCCGGGGAAACCGCCTCTTGCTGCATGCTATGTCTTGGGTCACCAGTGTGGAGTGTGTAATGATGAGGCAGGTTTTATCTCAAGGCAGTTTATTACACGCTCCAACATGAGCAAAGTAGAAAAGAGAACATCACAGAAGCAACTCGTCCCTTATATACCAGGGACTCTCACAGCTCACAAGTCAGGACTTACTAGTCAGGACTTTATGCTTTTTCAATAATAAAATTTCATCCATCAGAGATAAAATCAATCAGATTCTTCCCACAGTTAACTTAAATACTGTAACTACTACAACTCCTTCTATTGATGTCTGTCTTGATGAGTTTACTCCAATCGACCTTTGTGAGTTAGACAAAATAATTTCCTCATCCAAACCTTCAACTTGTCTTTTAGACCCTATTCCTACCAGGTTATTTAAAGAAGTCTTCCCACTTATTGGTAGCTTTATTCTTCATATAATCAATTCTTCATTAACTTTAGGCCATGTACCGCAGGCTTTTAAAACGGCTGTAATTAAACCCTTACTCAAAAAGCCAACGCTAGATCCAGGAGCTTTAGCTAACTATAGACCAATCTCTAATCTCCCTTTCATTTCAAAAATCTTAGAAAGAGTTGTTGGCAAGAACTTCCTTTGAGTAGTAAGTGGTGCTATAACTTTGATCAAATATTCTTATGTAGGTGCATGCAGAGTTGGACTTAAGTCCATCATGGCAATTACAGTGAAAATCTGACACAGTTTGTTTTAGAACTGTCCAACATAGTATGGTGATAAGGTAAACTTGGACATGTGTCCATTGTAAGACAACATTTGAAGTACATTTTGCAGAACAATACAGAACTAAAGAAGAGAGTAACCTTAACTTACGTTCAACATTAGGCGACCCTTGGACTTCCCCATGCCTCCAAAGTAAAAAACACTTTGAATTGCAATGAATGGGTTTCCATGGCAACTGTGCTTATCGCAGGACAAAAGTGACTTCCACCGAGAGTAGTCCAATGCACTCTGAGAAACCAGTGAAAATGTCATGTCATTTTGACTACTGGTCTTTGCACAAAATTTGATACAATTTTGTGCAGTACCTCATGTCAGCAGTAGGTGCAGGTGTGACAGTTTTGTGAATATTGATATACAGACGTGTTCAGAGTGGGAGCAGTATGATTTGTGCAAAGTTTGGTCCAAATCAGACGAGGATTGTCTGAGCTGTAACTGTGATGTTTTGCATTGCGAGGAAGCCATTGAAGCATGCTGGTCGCCATGGAAACAGTTCTGTACTATGTACACATACTGTCAATGAACCCTAGTCATTCCTTCATGCCATTTTTTCTGTTGGTGAGAGAAAAAGAAAGAAAACAGTTTTCTGCAATAGGGGCACTAAAACTTTGGTTTATTCTTTTTATATAGACACGTTCAGGCAGGACAAATATTGATCGTTGAAAATTTGAAAATTTGGTGAAAATTTGGTGAAAATCGTCCAAAGTTTGTCCACTTTACAAGGGTCCGATGTTGTAACCACTAGGTGGCACTCTAACTTCTGTTATTTTTATATAGGAGCATTCAGGGTGGGACTATAATCCATTATCGAATATTTGGTGACAATCAGACAAAGTTTGTCTAATACAACTTTCCGATGTTTCATGGTGAGGAGTCCTTCAGAGACCTTTGCCATGTTGTTATGGCAACACTTCCCTGGCAACACTTCCCTGTGTTGTCCACCCATATAGGACTATATATGACAGTCACCTCAACCATTGTTCAAGATTTCATGATGCCAGGTCGTTCCTAATCCTGCAACCAAGTTCAAGGGTTGAATAGCAAGGAGAGCGGTTCCATGGTAGCATGTGTGACATCATGCTAAAGTTGATGTGCAGTTATGATCATTGCTTTGGTCTGATGAATCTCAGAAAATTTCACGTCATTCTGGACAATGGCGCATGAGTAATAAATAAAAAAGTTTTCAGCAATTCTTTCATTGTCCAGTAGGTGGCGCTATATCTTTTGTCAGGTATTTTGATGTAGACGCGTTCCGGGTGGGAATATTTTCCATCATGGGAACTTTGGTGCATATCGGACAAGTTTTACCCGAGTTACAGCTGCTTGATTTTGTAAGGGGAGGAGTCAAACTTTGCCATGGCACCATGGCAACACTCCTCTGTCAATTATGTGTGATCCACCCATATAGGACTATATATGACAGTCCTGTCAACGTATGTTCCAAATTTCATGACTCTGGGACCTTCCCACCCCTCCCCATAAGCTCACGGATTGAATGGCAAGGAGGGCGTGTCCATGTTAACACATGTGACTGTGCTAAAGTTGATGTGCAGTTATGATTATCCCTTTGGTCTAATGAATCTCAGAAAATTTCATGTCATTCTGGCCAGCAGTGCACGAGTAATAAATAAAAGAGTTTTCAGCAATTCTTCCTTTAACCACCCGAGGGCTCTATAACTTGTGTTTATTATTTTTATATACATGTGTTTGCAGTGGGACTAATATCGAATGTGCAAAATTATGAGAAAATCGTACAAAGTTTGTCCAATTTACAAGTGTGTGCTGCTCTAACCACAAGGTGGCGCTATATCTTTTGTTTATTATTTTTACATAGACGCATTTGGGGTGAGAGTCATAGCCATTGTCGAAAATTTGATGGAAATCAGATGAAGTTTGTCCAATTTGCAAGTTTTTGATATTCCATGGCGAAGAGTCAACGTATGCCATGTCGCCATGGCAACACTTACCTATCAGTTATGTGTTGTCCACCCATATAGGACTATATATGACAGTCACCTCAAACTATGTTCAAGATTTCATGACTCCAGGTCATTCCTAATCCTGTAAAAAAGATCAAGGATTGAATGGCAAGGAGGGCGTGTCCATGGTAACACATGTGACGTCATGCTAAAGTTGATGTGAAATTATGATCATCCCTGTGGTGTGATTAATCTCAGAAAATTTCATGTCAGTCTGGCAAGTGACGCGTGAGTAATAAATGAAAGAGTTTTCAGCAATTCTTTTGTTAACCACTATGTGGCGCTATATCTTTTGTCAGGTATTTTAATGGTGTCGCATTTGGGATGGGACTATTTTCCATCATGGAAAGTTTGGTGGACATTGGACAATTTTTGCCCCAGTGACAGCTGTTTGAAGTTGTAAGGGGGGAGGAGTCAAACTTCACCATGGTGCCCCGGCCACACTTTTTGAGAGTTTGACTTAATTTATACAATTTTTAATGACCAATGCCTATAGATGACGCCATGTAAAAATGAGTTCAATCGGTGCAGGTCCCTAGGACTAGTTTGTTCAAATGCGAGGTGTGACTTTTTTCCGAATTGGAGGTGAGGCGAATTTGAGGCAAGACGGCGGCCTTCCAGTTGGTGGTGGGTATGGGCCACAATTATGTTTTTTGTATGTCTTGAGGTGATGCACACCTCACCCAAATTTTGTCTGTACGGCAAAGTTTAAGGTCTCCAGTCTCCATAGACCTTGTACGTTTGGCCCCACCCACAAAAATGAAGGGAGGGGGGGCACATATGTTTTCCAGTTTATAGAATTTTTCGCCGGGTCTGAGGGGTCTGCCAAAAAAAAAAAAAATCACGTTTTGGTTAATGTTCAGAGGGTGAAAAATGAATTTGTTTAGGCGGAAGAATTTCTTCGAGCTGAGCAATTAAAATAGGGCTTTCGCCAATTGACGTTGTCAATGGCTCAGGCCCTAAGCAATTGATGTCAGTGGCTCAGGCCCTAATAATCACATAGTCATTCCTTAAGAGTGCCTTTACTATGTCTAAAAGAACAATAATATAACACAGAAGCATTAAAACCTCTGTTTGATAATTAGCAGCCTCAGGTAAATCATATGCACAAGCATTGTCATTATCACTTTGTTCTGCGCTTTGAATCATGTCATATGAGCTGTATTTAAAGCTTCCAGTTATTGGGTATCATTTAGTGATAGCATTATTCTATAATCTTCAGTTTAATTTTTCATACTGATGATGGTTGCAGTGATTAATATGCGTGCACTTTAACTTAACTTATTGGCTATCCGGCATGGCTTGGTTGTCAATGGGAGGAATGCGGTGAGCAGGGGTGAGGTGACATTGTTCGTTGGGCTCCTGAGGCAGGGTCATGGCTGGGCAGCAGAAGAGTGAGGAGCAGGGGGAAGGAGGAACCATATCAGACCCTTAGTCCGTTGTACTTTTTCCCTGTAAAGTTCACTGTTATCTCTCGGTCAGAGAGATAATGCAACTGAGTTAATAAAAATTACACTGATACTTCAAAAAAAATCATAATCACATCATCACCAGCACATCATCACCAGCAGTGCATGTACTTAAGCGCCTTTTGCCAGTCACGCACTGCTGGGTCTTTGACTAACTGATCGACTGACTGATTGTGTGTTGAATCAGTTGAATCAGCTCCATTACGACGTGTATCCACTCCGCACAGTCCGTGGTTCTCTTGCGCTCTCATAGCGATTCCGGCTGTGGGACGCCAGCATGGATACATGTCTCTCCTCATGCGTTCGTGGGCCGATGTCGGCCCCTGAATGCCCACTGTAAGTGTATTTTCTTACCTTTTTGTAAGTCTTCACCTTTTGAAACTGTTTGTCATGAGTCTTTATGTTAATAAATGTGTGTTGGTGTATCCCTGCGCGTAAATCCTCATCATTTTACTCCTCACCGTGCGCTGCGCAAAAGTGCACGAGAGGGTTTGTGACACATGCAGTGATGAGAAATCAGTGTTTTAACAACCCACCACCCCTCCTCTGTCTCTACAAGGACTCTGAATATCTGATATTCTCATTTCTAACTTTGTATTAGAATGCATAGTCCAAGAGAGTAAGATGAGTAAGAGGTCCTGTGATGCAGAAGGGTCATTACTGATTGGTGACGTATTATGTGTGTATTATGTAACTTTGGAGTACACATAATAGTGAACATTTACTAGGCTGTTTGTGCACATCTGGGAAGTGTCCTAATTTACAGGAAAATGTTAGCCAAAGCTTTGTTATGACCCAGTTACATTTTACCTGTTCAGCAAACTTCGTTTTAGGTGATGCTTCTATCTTGACTGCTGATTGTTTCAAGAGATAATGGGACAGAGGAGAAGCATGGTTGTATTGGTTTAATGATAGATAATAGTAATATAGTTGTTTTGATGCTAAATAAAGGCTGTCATAAAATTATGAATAGAATCAGTGACATAAAGCAACCATGAAGGAGGTCAGCTGTCACTAAGGCCTCTTGGACAGGGGTATCTGCCAGAAATTCACGTTCGCCTGGTCTGAATGGCATCCTCCTTCACCATCCAATCCAACTCACCACCAAGGAGGGATCAGTAGACAGCTCAGCACCTGTCGTCACCCAAGTGTCCAAGACACAAGGCTAAGACATGATAAGCCTGACTACAACACTGTGCACAAATCCAAGCTCCTTCCCTGTCTGAGAGGTCACTCTCCCCATTCCAAAAACCAGTCTTAGACCATCTTTGACCCAATCCACATAGCACTGGACCCTCATGATCCTTTCTGCAAGTGTTGAGCTCATTAAAAAGCTGACCTGCATGACTTGTTCAGGCTGGCTCCAGGGTAGGGCCCCTGTAACCCCATGTTTTTGATTCTTTCATGGGAGTCTACTGGGCCTAAAAAGGTCCTAAAAAAGATGGGGGGTGTCCTAATTTATTCCTCACTATTTGTTTAGAATTACATTTTACAGAAAATTTCATAAAAGACCAATCAATTTTTAATTGTTTAGCTGTATTACATGAATCTCCCAGTATTTTTAAACATTGATATTAAATATCTATATGTCCAAATATGTTAGAAAAACACACAGGATAATACAGGGTGTCCTAATTTTTTCACATGAATATATCTATATGGGTCATCCATTATTTATTGTTAGTTGTAGTTTATGATGTCAGTATCTATCTATCTATGTATCTATCTCAGGAGCAAAAATTCTAAATCTGACAAACCAGACTAATTTCATGCCAGTTTCTGCAGGATTGGCATATAAAGTTTCATAATTAGTCAAGAGAACTCAAAATCTTCCACAGTATGAAAGCAATGTACAGTACCAGTCAAAAGTTTGGACACATCTACCCACTGAAAATGAATGTGTAGGTGTGTCCAAACTTTTGACTGGTAGTGTATAGCCACTGTAATTTTGTTATTGACTGCTGTGACTAACCTTGCAAAGTTAAAATTCACCTATATATATCTTCGGTTCCTCAAATTTAAAGAATACTATCTTGCACACAGTCTCACAGCTGTGTACTACGTTTTTTTATGCCTTGATGAAAAGAAGAGTCATACAGTTGAGTGTGTGTGTGTGTGTGTGTGTGTCTGTGTGTCTGTCTGTCTGTCTGTCTGTCTGTCTGTCTGTCTGCATCAGCACCTATGGTGCTGTCATTTAGCAGTGATCCATAACAGACACCAGATGTGGCTCAATTATAGAGACTAAAAGGATGTTGATGACACAAGACTGAGATTTGAAATCTAATGAAACCTTTGATTCAGCTAGATTTAGGAAAAGATTGCAGTTTGAGTTAGCTCAAGTAGGTTAATTTTGTCTTCTTTTAATTATTTATCTTTTGTTCTTATTAAAGACAAGAATAGAAAGGAGATATATTTACCTTCTTAACATGTTTTGACTGTGCACTGCAGCCTTTGTCAGAAGAGTCAGCTGATTGCTTCCAGGTGACATTTATCAGCTGATTTTCGTAGGCGGGGCCAGCTCAGCAGATCTGTCAGATCCACCGAGCCGGCCCCGCCTTCTGCCGTCAGATGGTCTCTGGAGAATGTGATCCCAGGTGTGGGAAAGCATAAAGGCCCTCTCATCTCGGTTCATGGTGTCTTTTCCCCGCTTCCTGATTTCTATGGCCTCCTTGATCCAGTGTTTGTGTCTGTCACTGCAAAAATTCAAAAGAACTGGCACAAGAACTCAAAAATATGAAAACAGAATCGGACGAGATCCTCATTTCACATGACGTCATTTCATTATTCACAAAGACACCTGTTGATGTCACACTACATATAGTGCAAGAACGCCTCAATAATGGCCATACCCTTAAAAGACGCACCAATCTCACAGTTCATGACATATCCGAACTATTACAATTTGTTGCAAAATCCACCTATTTTCAATACAGAGGAAAAATTTACAGACAAAAAGAAGGATTTGCAATGGGAGACCCACTATCAGCCATTATGAGTAGCTTTTTCATGGAGGATCTGGAAAACAAAGCCATCAACACAGCACCTACACAATGTAAACCCACCCTTTGGAAGAGATACGTGGATGACATTCTGGAAAAAATAAGGAAAGGACACATACAAGCACTCACTGACCATCTGAACAGCACAGACAGTACTGGAAATATAAAATTCACACACGAAGAGGAGGAAAATGGCACCATAGCCTTTCTGGACATGAAAATCCACCACAACGATGACGGCAGCATAAAAATCACAGTCTACAGAAAACCAGCCCACACAGATCAATACCTACTATGGACATCGGAACACCCCACAGCACACAAGCTATCAGTTGTCAGGACGTTATATGAACGAGCCACCATCATCACAGACCAAGAAGACAGACAGGAGGAGGAAAACCCCATAAAACATGCACTTATATGCTGCCAATATCCAGTATGGGCCATAAACAAAGGGAAACAGCAAGTCAAAAACAAAGAAAACAAACAGGAAATAAGACTCAGAACAAAAGCCGAAATCAAAAACAAGGACACCATAACCATATCATACATATGAGGGATCACGGAACCAATTCAAAGGATCATGAAAAAATACAAAATAAACACAGCAGTAAAACCACACAAAAAATTAAGACAGTTATTAATACACCCCAAGGACAGAATAGAACAAGACAAAAAATGCAATGTAATATATGAAATATCATGCAGATCATGCAACAAAACCTACATTGGAGAAACTGGAAGATTATTCACCACAAGAAAAAAAAGAACAACAGAAGGAATGTGAGAAGGAAACACAAGGACGACTCACAAGATCACAAAAAGAAAAGGCAGAACAAGAAACATTAAAATCAGCAATATCAGATCACTGCAAAAGAAATAATCACATCATGGACTGGGACAACGCAAAAATTATTGGATCAGAGAGCAACAGACACAAACGCTGGATCAAGGAGGCCATAGAAATCAGGAAGCGGGGAAAAGACACCATGAACCGAGATGAGGGGGCCTTTACGCTTTCCCACACCCGCAGAGACCATCTGATGGCGGAAGGCGGGGCCGGCTCAGCAGATCTGACAGATCTGCTGAGCTGGCCCCGCCTATGAAAATCAGCTGATAAATGTCACCTGGCAGCAATCAGCTGACTCTTCTGACGAAGGCTGCAGTGTACAGTTGAAACATGTTAAGAAGGTAAAGACATCTCCTTTCTATTCTTGTCTTTAATAAGAACAAAAGATAAATAATGCAGTTTGAGTTAGTTCTGCTCCTTGACAACAGTAACGCTACAAGGTAAAAAAGCAACATGTTTAAAGCAAGACCCAGCCAACAATTTCAATAACCTCCTCATGTGCAACTACCAATGAATGCCAAGTGCCTTATGTGTCAGGACAGTGACTCTGGCCATGATTCAGTTTTAAGTGTAAAAATGTGTAACTATTTGTATTAAAATAGGAATTATTTTGAGGGAAGTGCTGCTAGGTAGCAAATGTTTTACAGGCTTTATACTACTTCACAACCTGCAGCTGAGAACACAATAATGTGACACAGAAATCCACAGCAGTGAGCATCACAAAAATTATATTGAAGCTGAAGCAAATGAAATTGGAGGGCAAACAGAGAGCGCGTACCTCCACCGAGGTCTATCTGTCTGTTTGTCAGCAGGATTACACAAAACCTACTGGATAGTTTTCACCAGAGGTGGCCCTTGGGCTATGGATGGACCCATTAGATTTTGGAGGTGATCCAGGTCAGGGTTCAGATTCTGAATCCATCCATCCATCCATCCATCTTCTACCGCTTTTCCGGAGGTCCGGGTCGCGGAGGCAGCAGTTCAAGCAGAGAAGCCCAGACTTCCCTCTCCCCAGCCACCTGCTCCAGCTCTTCAGAGGGGATACCAAGGCGTTCCCAGACCAGCTGGGAGACATAGTCTCTCCACCGAGTCCTGGGTCTGCCCCGGGGTCTCCTCCCAGTGGGACGTGCCTGAAACACCTCAAGTGGGAGGCGTCCAGGAGGCATCCTAATCAGATGCCCATACCACCTCAACTGACTCCTTTCAATGTGGAGGAGCAGCGGTTCTACTCTGAGCCTCTCCCGGATGACTGAGCTCCTCACCCTATCTCTGAGGGTGAGTCCAGCAATCCTACGGAGAAAGCTCATTTCAGCCGCTTGTATCCGTGATCTCGTTCTTTCGGTCATTACCCAAAGCTCGTGACCATAGGTGAGAGTAGGAACGTAGATTGACTGGTAAATCGACAGCTTTGCCTTAGAACTAAGCTCCCTCTTCACCACAACAGACCGGTACAACGTCCGCATCACTGCAGATGCTGCTCCAATCCGTCTGTCGATCTCTCGCTCCATTTTCCCCTCACTCATGAACAAGACCCCAAGATACTTAAACTCCTCCACTTGGGGCAGGAGCCTGTCCCCAACCCAGAGAGGACAATCCACCTTTTTCCGGCTGAGGACCATGGACTCGGACTTGGAGGTGCTGATTCTCATCCCAGCCGCTTCACACTCAGCGGCAAACCGTCCCAGCAAGAGCTGTAGGTCATTGCTGGATGAAGCCAACAGGACAACATCATCTGCAAACAACAGAGATGAGATCCTGTGGTCACCAAGCATGACACCCTCCATTCCCTGGCTGCGCCTAGAAATCCTGTCCATAAAAATTATGAACAGGATCGGTGACAAAGGGCAGCCCTGGCGGAGTCCAACTCTCACTGGGAATGACTCCGACCGAGTGTTGGCAATACGAACCAAACTCTCACAACGGTCGTTCAGAGACCGAATAGCTCGTAACAACAAGCCCAATACCCCATACTCCCGAAGCACCCCCCACAAAAATCCACGAGGGACGCGGTCAAATGCCTTCTCCAAGTCCACGAAACACATGTAAACTGGTTGGGCAAACTCCCACGAACCCTCAAGAATTCTCGAGAGGGTAAAGAGCTTGTCCGATGTGTCACGGCCAGGACGAAAACCCCATTGCTCCTCCTGAATCCGAGGTTCGACCAACGGCCGGACTCTCCTCTCCAGTACCTTGGCATAGACCTTCCCAGGGAGGCTGAGGAGTGTGATCCCTCTAAAGTTGGAGCACACCCTCCGGTCCCCTTTTTTTAAGAGAGGAACCACCACCCCGGTTTGCCATGCCAAAGGCACTGCCCCCGACCTCCACGCAATGTTGCAGAGGCGTGTCAACCATGACAACCCAACAACATCCAGGGCCTTGAGGTACTCAGGTCGAATCTCGTCCACCCCCGGGGCCCGGCCACCAAGGAGATTTTTAACCACCTTGGCGACCTCAGCCCCTGTGATAGGCGAGTCATCCCCCTCGTCCACAAACCCTGCTTCCTCTGTGGAAGACGTATCAGTGGGATTGGGGAGATCCTCAAAGTATTCCTTCCACCGCCCGACGATATCCCCAGTTGAAGTCAACAGTGTCCCATCCGCACCATACACAGTGTGGACGGGGAGCTGCTTTCCCCTCCTGAGCCGCCGAACAGTTTGCCAGAATCTCTTTGAAGCCGACCGAAAGTCTTGTTCCATGGCCTCACCGAACTCCTCCTATACCCGGGTTTTTGCTTCAGCAACCACCCGAGCTGCACTCCGCTTGGCCTGCCAGTACACCTCAGCTGCTTCGGGAGTCCCACAAGCCAACCAAGCTTGATAGGACTCCTTCTTCAGCTTAATGGCCCCCCTCACCACTGGTGTCCACCACTTGGTTCGGGGGTTGCCACCACGAGATGCACCGACCACCTTGCGGCCGCAGCTCTGGGCCGCCGCTTCAACAACAGAGGTGGAGAACATGGCCCATTCAGACTCCATGTCTCCAGACTCCCTCGGAATGTGGTTGAAATTCTTCCGGAGGTGGGAGTTGAAGACCTCCCGGACAAGGGCCTCAGCCAGACGCTCCCAGCACACCCTCACTATATGTTTGGGTCTACCAGGTCTGAATGGCTTCCTCCCCTGCCATCGGATCCAACTCACCACCAGGTGGTGATCAGTTGACAGCTCTGCACCTCTCTTTACTCGGGTGTCCAAGACATACGGTCGCAGGTCTGATGATACGATAACAAAATCAATCATCGACCTGCGACCTAGGGTGTCCTGGTGCCAGGTGCACATATGGACACCCTTATGCTTGAACATGGTGTTCGTTATGGACAGACTGTGGTTAGCACAGAAGTCCAATAACTGAACACCACTCGGGTTCAGATCGGGCAGGCCGTTCCTCCCAATCACCCCCCTCCAGGTTTCACTGTCGTTGCCCACGTGCGCATTGAAGTCCCCCAGTAGGACAATGGAGTCTCCAGGAGGAGTACCCTCCAGCACCCCAGTCACAGACTCCAAAAAGGGTGGGTACTCTGAAACATCATTTGGTGCATAGGCACAAATGATGGTCAGGACCCGTTTCCCAACCCGAAGGCGCAGGGAAGCAACCTTTTCGTCCACCGGGGAAAACTCCAATATAGAGGCAGCAAGGTGGGGCGATACAAGAATACCCACCCCTGCTCGTCGCCTCTCGCCCGGGGCAACTCCAGAAAAGGCCAAGCTCCAGCCCCTCTCCAGGAGACTGGTTCCGGAACCGGAGCTGTGTGTTGAGGTGAGGCCGACTATATCTAGCCGGTATCGCTCAACCTCGTACACCAGCTCAGGCTCCTTCCCCGCCAGAGAGGTGACATTCCACGTACCAAAAGCCAGTTTAGAAAGCTTGGGATCGGTCCGCCAAGGTCTCCGCCTTTGACCGCCACCTAATCCACATAGCACCGGACCCCCATGATCCCTCCTGCAGGTGGTGAACCCACTGGAGGGAGATTCTGAATCAATTTTACTTTTTCTTTAGCATTGCAAGATAGGGTCTTGGTGGAGGCATATGGTCTTTGATCACCTCCAAAATGTAATGATTCATCCATCCATCCATCCATCCATCCATCCATCACCTTGTATAGCTGCCATAAAATATGAATTGTGATCTGTACCACTGGGTTAATGAAACTTCTCTGCAACTTCTGATCACCCGTGAAGCTCGAGTGCCACAGGACCGAGCAGGAGAAAAGAAAATCCTGCAAACTATAACATGTCAAGCTGACCTTTGCTCAAATATTCTCCTTGATGTCACAATCTCTCATCCACTGTTCACATTTGTCTGTAACTGCATTTACCATGTCTAGTCCACCACCAGCTCCTTAGTTTTCCTCGCGTTGATCTGGAGGCAGCTCCGATGGCACCAGTCCACAAAGTCCTGGATAAGCCCTCTGTACTCAGCTTCATCTCCGTTGGAGATGAGGCCAGCGATCGCAGCATCGTCAGAGAACTTCTGTAGATGGCAGTGTGTTTTGTTGTGTGAGAAGTCCGCAGTATAAAAGGTGAACAGGAAGGGAGCCAAAACCATTCCCTGGGGGGCCCCCGTGCTACTGATGACACTGCTTAGGCTGCTTCTACTTCCGGCGCCACACGAGTCGGCTGCCTTTTTGCAACAGCGGCTCAATTCTGAGTTTTTTCTTCCTCTATCTTTCCAATCCGGTGACAACTTTCTGATCCGGCAACACCTTACATACTTTATACATCACGGACACACAGATCGCCCCAAATGTCTCCCGAGCCGGAGGACGGAGCCACTGTTTACAGCAGGAGATGGTACAGCAGGGAACAGCTGCTTGCACTTAATCGCCACTTGGTGCTTGTACACCAAAAGACCTGAGTCTCCTCAGTAGGAACAGCCTGCACTGTCCCTTCTTGTAGAGTGCATCAGTATTGTGTGACCAGTCTAGTTTATTGTTCAGATGAACACCCAGGTACTTGTAGGATGTCACCATCTCAATGTCTGTTCCCTGGATGTTTACTGGTGCTGTGAGGGGTTGTCCTTGCCTCCTTGTCACGTCCTTGTCACGACTTTTTGCTGTCTCTGCGAGCAGCCTAAGCAGGGCTGCTCGCAGAGATAGCAAAAAGACGTGACAACCTAATAGTATTGAATGCAAAAGACGCAATAGACTTACACAATGGTCCCCTCCGGTATACAACTAGAAAAATACCGGTAGCTACGGAGGGTGACAATATGTATGGGTATATAAATGATTATATACCCATACATATTGTATGGGTATTATATACATACATATTGTACCATGTAGGATAACTAAGTAGACGGTTATGCTGTTTCATTCCATCTAGCTACAATGCGCCGCACTGTGTGTGTTTATATATTTATGTATTTATTCCATCTAGTGACAATGCTCCGCACTGTGTTTATATATTTACATATTTATTCCATCTAGCTACAATGCTCCGCATTGTGTGTGTTTATATATTTACATATTTATTCCATTAGCGACAATGCGCCGCATTGTGTGTGTTTATATATTTACATATTTATTCCATCTAGCGACAATGCTCCGCACTGTGGGTGTTTATATATTCACATATTTATTCCATCTAGCTGCAATGCTCCGCACTGTGTGTGTTTATATATTCATATACAGTATTTATTCCATCTAGCTACAATGCTCCGCACTGGGTGTTTATATATCTATATATTTATTCCATCTAGCTGCAATGCTCCGCATCGTGTGTCTATATATTTATGTTTATATGTACATATGTATACTCGCTGCTCTTGTTTTTTCTTGCCTTTTGATTGTTGCTCTGAGTGTTGCTATCCCTGCGCTGTTGCAATCCTGGAATTTCCCCATTGTGGGACTAATAAAGTCTTATCTTATCTTACACACAGAGCTTAAATGAAAGTTAACTTTAACTGTTTAGGAAAGTGAAAGTTTAACTGTGAAAAGATTAGAATATACAATTTTAAAAAACAGCTGTCTTTAAGAAAAAAAAAAATAATTGACACATTAATCTAACCAGAAATTAATTAAACATTTAAGCTGAAAAATTGGCCTCTCCAATAACATTTCATCCCAGATATTCCTATTTGCAAAGTTCACTATTGGTGCCGGAAAGGTTTGTTTTTGGTTTATGCTAGCTGGTCTACTTCCTAGAATCAGAATCAGAATCAGAATCAGATTTATTGCCATTGTTCATGTAGTACACAAACTAGGAATTTGTCTCGGTGCCATGCTGCAACATTAAAAACATGATGAGATAAGGAGATAAACTAAAAAAAAAAACTAAAAGACTAAAAACATGCAATGAGTGTAGAATAATAAGTAATAATAATAATAATAATAATAATTATAATAATAATAATGAGTAATACTAGTCAAGGCAGATTTAAATAAATTAGCAAGTAGCAGATAATATGGGGTACCACAGTGCAGTCGATAATGCAACAGAAAAACAGTGATGAACGACATGAGCTGCTGTATATAGTGCACGAGAGTCAATAAGTCACTTAATGTTCAGCAGTCTGATGGCAGAGGGGAAAAAGCTGTTCATGTGCCGGGAGGTTTTAGTCTGAATGGACCGAAGTCTTCTACCTGAGGGGAGGGGGGCAAACAGTACGTGACCAGGGTGTGAAGGATCGGCTATGATCCGGCCTGCACGCCTCCGGGTCCTGGAGATGTACAGGTCCTGGAGAGATGGGAGCTTGCAGCCGATCACCTTCTCAGCAGTGCGCACGACGCGCTGCAGCCTTCGTCTGTCCCTGGCAGTGGCTCCTGCGTACCACACGGTTATGGAGGAGGTGAGGATGGACTCGATGATGGCCGTGTAGAATTGCACTAACATCTTGGTGGGTAGCTTGAGCTTCCTCAGCTGCCGCAGAAAGAACATCCTCTGCTGGGCCTTTTTGATGAGGGAGCTGATGGTTGGCTCCCATTTGAGGTCCCGGGTGATGGTGGTGCCCAAGAAGCGGAAGGAATCTGCAATGGTGATGGGAGAGCCTGTGATGGTGAGGGGGGGCAGGGGGGTTGTGACTTTTCTGAAGTCCACAATCATCTCCGCTGTCTTCAGAGCGTTCAGCTGCAGGTTGTTGTGGCTGCACCAGGACACCAGCTGGGCCACCTCTTTCCTGTAGACGGACTTGTCACCGTTGGAGATGAGCCCGATGAGGGTGGTGTCGTCCGCAAACTTGATCAGCTTAACAGACTGGTGGGAGGAGGTGCAGGAGTTGGTATAAAGGGAGGAGAGTAGGGGGGAAAGTACACAGCCCTGGGGTGATCCGATGCTGATGCTAACAGAGTCCGAGACAGACTTCCCCAGCCACACATGCTGCCTCCGGTTGTCAGGAAGTCAGTGATCCACCTGCAGAGGGAGTCAGGCACGCCGAGCAGGGACAGCTTGTCCTGGAGCAGAGCGGGGCGGATGGTGTTGAATGCAGAGCTGAAGTCCACAAACAGGATCCTGGCGTAGGTTCCCGGGGAGTCCAGGTGCTGCAGGATGGAGTGGAGGGCCAGGTTGACTGCGTCGTCCACAGACCTGTTGGCACGGTAGGCAAACTGCAGCGGGTCCAGGAGGGGAGTGGTGATGGACTTGAGGTGAGACAGGACCAGGCGCTCAAAGGACTTCATGACTACAGAGGTGAGCGCTACAGGTCTGTAGCGCTCACAGGTCACAGGTCACAGGTCACATTGCTTCACAGGTCTGTGAAGCAATCACATTTCATCCCCCTGTGATGCCAGATAAGAAATGGGTGAATGTTTGCTGGAAAATAGCGATGTGCTGCAGTCCAGGAGACTAGCACAAGAAGAGGACCATTTCTACCTTTGACCTGAAAAGAACAGCTTGCCATGTAGGAGTCATTGTTGCTGCTAGAAATCCACTTTGCCCCGCCATGAACATGGTGGTCTTAACTTGGCCGTGACTTTCCTGAAGAAGAGCGTGTTTTTGTTTTTGTTTAGCTGTCTTGCCTGTCAAATAACTGAACTACTTCAGGAGTATGAGCTGCTTGCCACTAGATTCTGTGATGCTGGACGCCATCATTGCTAGAGTCCACAATTTCACTGTAAATTATAGTGAACGCTGCAGCACAGGTTTGGTGTCCACAGCAGTAGTGATTCCTCCCATTTTATTTTAAAAGTCTGGCTACGTTTACCATTGTGTATGTGTATTGTGAGTCTCGACTGTGACGGATGCTTTTCAATGTTGTGCGGAAAAAAATTTGTCAAATTCATTTACCTCAGTCCTGACTTCTTAGCAGCCAATTAACAGTGAAATGTGTTAAGCCATGTTTAAAAAAAGCAATTCAGTGGGGTAAATTATAATTGTTTTTCATAGGTGCTTTAATTATGACAGACTCCCATTTGACAGTATAATAATTTGCATGAAGCTGCCCAAATGCCACAGTAGTGTACAAGGTGCTGTGTACTGTGACTACTGTTCTTGATGCACCAATATTTTAGTCTGACTTTGAGTGAGCTGCATGCTGATTTCTTTTAACACTTGTTCAGGTTTTGCAAAATTATAATTCCAGTCAAGATAAACACTGCCCCTAGTTAAGATTAGTTTCAGAGTGAAATACATGTCTTTTCATTTTCAAAATATTTTTTCCAAACTAAACGATGTGTGTAAATGTGACATGCCAGCAGGTTAGACAGTAAAGCATGATGTGGTTCCCAGGTTGTGTAATTGGTCTGTCTTTGCTGGCGGCCCTGACATTTGTGATTTACAGTTAAACAAGCCATCTCTGTAACGTGAATAATATCTAAATGGGCAAAACAGTGACAAAGATAAGGGAAGAAAACACTGGAATTCCAACATGAAATCAATTATTTTTAAGCAATCAGCTCCTTGTGAACTTTGTATATCTTTCCAAATCACACAGTCCAAATACAAAGCCAAACAGAAGCAGTGCTGACGGTGTTTTATTTCAACACCCACCCATGTGAACTTCACCTTATGAAATCACTGCTTGCTGTTCATTGATCTGTCTCAGCCTTGGCAGACGTGGTCATGGTTTTGGATAAACTACTGTCTGAGCATAAAACTTTACCTTCTGCAGGTAATCACTGACCCCGGTTACATGGTCACAAAAAACTGATTACTTGGAATAAACCGATTATGGCAATTATCAGCTTTCTCACGTTTACATGCTGTCATGGCCGCCAATTAGGTGCACCTGTGCACACACCTGTCTTCTATCCGGCTCTGGCTATTTATTCTGTGATGCTCAGAGATCAGTGCGGAGTCGTATGCTTCCTTCCCAAGGGACCTGTTCTCGCCAACTCTACGCTGAGCTTAAGTCTCGTCTACTCTCCAGTGCTTCTGCTTACCTTTGGACTCCTCACCAACCGGCAGCCAAGTAAGCCATCAGTTATTTCTCTCACCTGTCAACTACCCCTGTGCACCGGCGGTGATACCTTGGCGGCGGACTCTCTTCCACCTGGTGGCAGACATCCATGCTCAGTTCACCTGCCTGCTCCATTTCCCTCGGGGCCGCTGACACTGTCCTCCTGGCCGTGGCCGTTGAGCTAACCTGAGTTTCACTCCTACGCTCAGACAGTAAGGATTGTATTATTGGGTGCTTCATCTGCCTAGAGTGTCCCTAATTGTCTCTCTGCTCTGTCCTTAGAGCAGAGCAGAGCAGGTTGCACGGTGCTCTGCTCACCCCAGACTGACTCATCCACGCACTACACTCACTACAGACACTCATACACGCACCCACACACTTACACGATTATAAATAAAAGGTTAATTGTGTTTCCTGAGTCATGTCTGCTTCTTGGGTCTAAACCAAGAGTCAGTACGACTCCGCCAGAGTGACCCAGCAGACAGCGCATTAGCGTGCAAGGTTAACAACTTAGAAGCTCGGGTTGACCAGTTAGCCTATCAACAGCAAAGAATTCTAACACAGCTAACTCGAGTTACTGATCGGTTGGATCACCTGACTAACCCACAGGCTTCCCCCCCCCCCCCGGCTCCCGCTAGCGCCTCTGCTCCTGTTTGCTCTGCTATTAGCCAGGCTACATCAGGTTCCTCATCACAACTTACTCCCGTACCCACTCCCACCAGTTTTGGTGATAAGCTAGGAGAAGTGAGGGGTCTTCTGATGCAGTGTGACATTGTTTTTCAACGGGTACCTGGGGATTTTCCTTCAGATCACAGCCGAATTGGGTATGTGATTAACCCTTTAGAAGGGCGGGCTTTAGCTTGGGCTTACACCGTCATGGCTAGGGCTAGCTATGCTTCTCTCACCTACTCGCAGTTTGTTAGTGAGTTTAAGGAGGTGTTCGACCACTCCGACCGGGATAGTGTGCTTACCTCCCGGTTGTTGAATTTGAAGCAGGTGGCTAGGGCAGTCGCCGACTACGCTGTGGACTTCCGGGTGGTGGCCACGGAGGTGAGGTGGGAGGATGCCTCATTGCGTAGCATCTTTATCAGAAGCCTTTGTCCTAGCCTACAGGACGAGTTAGCCCGCTTAGAGAAGCCCTATATATATATACTACCGTTCAAAAGTTTGGGGTCACTTAGAAATTTCCTTATTTTTGAAAGAAAAGCACTTTTTTTCAATGAAGATAACTTAAATGGTACAACTTTCTAATGGCTCATTGCATCAGAAGGCTAATGTTAGGTCTGCAATGCTGTAATTGCTGCAAATGGAGGATTCTTTGACGAAAACAAAGTTTGAAGGAAAAAAATTATTATTTCAAATACAAATCATTATTTCTAACCTTGTCAATGTCTTGACTATCTTTTCTATTCATTTTACAACTCATGGTGGTAAATACGTGTGACTTTTCATGGAAAACACAAAATAATTGTCTGGGTGACCCCAAACTTTTGAATGGTAGTGTGTGTATATATATGTATATATACAGTATATATATATATATATATATATATATATATCATCATCATCATAGCAGTCTGTCAGGGCGAAAATGACTGTTTCATTTAGGTCTGATCAGATTCCTCCATGCAACTCTGTCCTTCACCTTCCACTGCCAGGAACTCCAGAATTTGTTAACCCGGGCGACGTCCAAGCCAGTATGAGTTGCTTTCTGACTGACCATTTCATGAAACTGCTTGCAAAGCATTAGAGTACTGCTAGCTTTTGCTGGACTAGCAGCACATTCAGTTCAGGTGGGGAGTGGCTGTGTCCACGTCTGCTTGCAGTGGACTTGAGTCATCGTCTCCCAAACTGAGTTTGTTGCTGGGTTGTTGCTCTGTGATGCCCTGTTGTCCCGTAGCATCCACCTTGAGACCCTCCCAAAATGGCATGGAGTCGGCAGGCTCTGCAACCGAGGCAACCATTTGTATCAGCGGAGCTAACCATGAGAAACACAGGCGGAGGCCTTCCAGCCACACCACCACCAGGGTTGTTATCTCCAGCTGGGCCACTAAACCCATCGCAGTCGTCTCCGCTAGGAGGTGCAGCGACCTCAGCATCTCGCAGCCATCTCACCACATCTGCCACTGTCCGCTTCTCCGGCTCTTCCCGCACCATGTCCCATATCCACGGATTCACGGCATGCTCCTGTATAGACTGTATCAGACTGTATCAGAGTCCGTGTGCCCGAACTCGCATGTGCTAGACAAACAGCGAAGGGCATCAACTTACTGTATGAGCGACTCAGCGCTGGTAAAACATGAACCTCTGGGCCATCACATCCTGTGGGGCAGTGAAATGCTTGGCCATCAAGGCAGCACATTCATTGAAAGTCTCCATAGGGCCCAGTGCCTCTAGCATGCACAGTCCCTTGTAGCCAAGGCAGTACCGTATCACTGCATGTAGATGTCTCTCGCCAACGTTAGCTAGTTCCTCAGCTGACACAAATGCCTGAAGCAACTCAAACCAATGGGGCCACGGTATGGGTGGCTCACCTGGGGTGTCAAGAAACTGAGACAGTGGTGCTGGACATGCTTCCATCTTCGATTTTGCGTGGGCCATCCTTGTCACCATTTGTTATGTCTGGAAAACGGGAAATGACCAATGGAGACTGGAGTTTGCTGGGAACACAAACTTTATTACGTGAAACCTTAATGGTGATACAGAGTGTTGTCTGCTGGGAGATCAAATGCCAAAAAGAGGCTGTAAAATGGCCATGCCTTACATTTATATGTTCGGCGTGATGACATCACTGTAATCACATCAAAGCACTGTATACATTTTCATTGTTATGCAGATGACACACAATTATACCTGTCAATGAAGCCAGATGATAGTAATCAATTAGCCAAGTTAGAAGCCTGTCTTAAGGAAATCAAAGCTTGGATGACTTGTAATTTCCTGCTATTAAATTCAGATAAGACTAAAGTCATTCTTGTTGGTCCAAAAAACCTTAGAAATTCCTTTCCAAATCAAACTTTCAGTTTGGATGCAGTTACTCTTTCTCTTAATAGCTCTGTGAGGAACCTTGGAGTTATTTTTGATCAGGATTTGTCCTTCAATTCACATATTAAATTTGTTTCTAAGACTGCCTTCTATCATTTGCGTAATATTGCCAAGATTAGGAGCATCTTGTCTCAGAGTGATGCTGAGAAGCTGATCCACGCTTTTGTTAGCTCAAGATTAGATTATTGTAATTCTTTATTATCAGGCTGTCCTAAAACATCTTTAAAAAGTCTTCAGCTGATCCAAAATGCTGCAGCAAGAGTTTTAACAGGTACTAGAAAGAGAGATCATATCTCTCCGGTTCTGGCCTCCCTTCATTGGCTTCCCATAGAGTTTAGAATTAAGTTTAAAATCCTTCTTCTTACTTACAAAGCTCTAAACAATCAGGCTCCTTTTTATTTAAAAGATCTGATACTACCGTATTATCCTAACAGAGCACTACGCTCCCAAAATGCAGGATTACTTGTAATACCTAGAATCTCCAAAAGTACAATGGGAGACAGAGCCTTCATTTATCAAGCTCCTCTCCTGTGGAATCAGCTGCCAATCTGGATTCGGGAGTCAGACTCGATCTCTGTTTTTAAGAATAGGGCTAAAACCTACCTTTTTGATATAGCCTACAATTAGGGAGGGATCATGTGTTTCTGAACCCTCCCTTAGTTATGCTGCTAATAGGTTTAGTCAGCCGGGGGACCTCCAGTAATGCACTGGGCCTCACTCCTTTCCTCACTCTCTATGAAATATTTTTTTTGCTGGTCATTAACATTTGTTTGTTCTCTCCCATAGATTGAGTCCCCATCGTGCTGTTTGCTCTCTACATGTCTGTTCTTTTCTTCTTGTCTATCCCCTCACCCCCCAGCCAGTCGCAGCAGATGACTGCCCCTCCCTGAGCCTGGTTCTGCTGGAGGTTTCTTCCTGTTAAAAGGGAGTTTTTCCTCTCCACCGTCGCCAAGTGCTTGCTCACAGGGGATCGCCTGATTGCTGGGGTCTTTCTGCAACTTTCTGCAACTGTGGGGGTTCCCCCCCTACAGTTGATAGTGCTATGAGATGACTGTTGTTGTGAAATGGCGCTATATAAATAAAGTTGAATTGAATTGAACCACCAAGCGGCCTTGTCATCACGCTGACACTGACCAAATCTGTGGTTTTCTATACACCACAGCTTCATTCTGTAGGACAAAGTGACATTTCAGTGTTGTTTATCGAAGTAATTCAGAGTCTGACCAAGTACTTTAGTAAAAGTACAGTTGTTTTTTTTTCATAGATTTACTCATGTAAGAGTTAAAGAATCATACATATGGTCCACCTGCTCAGTCTAGTACCATTTGGAGAAAAGGTTACTGGAGTGTAGCTTATTGGGTAAATTTAAGTTACAGGCACCTCTGTAGTCTACATCATCTGTAATTATTTGAGTACATTCATAGTCTAGCTTATATTTTTAAAAGCTTCATCAAACTAACAGTTGTCAAATTCAGATTTCTTCAAATTCATGCATTGTTTTTGGAAGTGGTAGCAATTAGTAAGAAGCAACCAAATGTAAGCATTAATTTTAGAGTCAAGTTATATATTTGCATTCAAGAAAATAGCTGTTGGACCCATTTCAAAATCTTAGGGTGACCAATGATCAGTCTTTCTATCTCTTTAAGATTTCAGGGACAATTAAGTTACTCACACTCTCTGGCCCAGACTTTCATCAAAGAGGTAATTCTTCTGCCTTACCACCTAACTACAAAAGTCCCAAAGAAAGCTTGGCTTTTTGAAAAGTGACATAACGTTCGGCTCAGGAGACGCACACACACAGGCTCAGAGTAGTTCAAATTGTTTATTAACAACAGGGGTGTATGGGTGCGTGTCTGCGGAATGTTGATGTGTTGGTGGCGGCGTCTGCTTCGGGCACAGAGGCAGGAGACCGTGCAGCCGGCAACCCTATGGGAGAGAACAGACACAAGGTGATGGGCACACACCAACACAAGAGGAGAAAAGGCGAGGGAGAAGCTTACTTGTTTGGGACAGATGACTGGCACTACAAGGACGGGACCCCGGGAGACAGCCACCTGCAGGACTCGGTGCAGCAGCGAGGAAGGACGAGGGACGGAGTTGTCCGCCGCCGAGGAATCCACCTGTGCACAGGGGAGCAGACTGGAGAAGATGAGGTAAGTGATCTTCTTACCGCTCAATGTCGTGCTGAAGAGAGAGTAGTTTGCTTCTTGTAGAAGGGGGGAAGAAGTCTGACGGCTTCAGGCCGAAGCTCAGGGCGAGGCGGCTTATATTCCTCGCCGCTGATGATTAACAGGTGTGCGAGCAGGTGGCGCCGCTGATGAGCGGCGCGGCGTGACAAAAAGGGACATGTAAAATCTGCCTTGGAAGTGGGTTGTGACTGGAATGCCGACAAAATAATGCAAGCAATAACAGAAGCTTTCTAGCCAATTGTGGAGGGATGCAGGTTTGTTAGATTTTTTCTTTTTAACAAAAAATGCATAGGGCTGGGCAATAAACTGATTTTAACTTGAAATTTGAATTTTTTTGATTTGGACAGTGTTAAAAAAAAAAAAAAAGAATACTGTGAAAACTGATTTTCCCATTCACAGGAGGAAATATGGTGGCCTTGAACTCAACCCCCCCCCAAAAAAAACCCCCTGAAATTGATCAAAGTCAAGTTTACATTATTAATCAGAAATGTGTGGATTCATCTTTGCTTTATTAAACCTTGATTATAAAAAAAGTCTTGGTTTGGTGAAAGCCAGGATTGCACTTTATCTCCAACAGGGAGTCATGTTTGTTTTGGAAGGGGGGATGACAGTTTGAAAAAAAATCCTTGTTCTCGGTCCAACTTTCTGATAAAAATCAAAGATTGAATATGGCATGAGAAAAATCAGGGATTTTATTTTTACACCAGATTGTCCAGCCCTAATTCTAAGTTGCATGCTTACAAATATTAAAACTTTTCACTGTGTAGTGTGGTTTCATATTAGTACATTTCATTTGTATTTTGCTTTTCAACCCCATAGACTACAAATCCTGATGCCATGCTACAACAAACTAGTTGAGCCATCACTTACATCCAAGCAAACTTTGAGCGGAGAGCTGATAAAAAGTATGTTTCATCAAAAGTCCATTTACGTGAGGCCAGATAAGGTGATCTTATGCAAGGACCAAGAATCTGTAAGTAATGTACTTTGTGTGTGTACATAGACATGAGAAGTATGTGCAACCTAAACATGTCATCTATCTGTATACTAGTGCTCCTTACAAAGGTAGGACTGAAAAAGGTAAAAAGAAAATGATAATAACCAGGGCAATTTATCAGTGTTAAGAAAAATAAAGGTTTTTAGAAAAAAGTAAAACCCTAATGCTGAAGTCAATAAAACAGGAAGTAAATTATTCCAGTTTAGAGGCCCTTTTTTAAAACTTAGGACTAACTTAGGATGACTATATTTGTGTGTGTGTGTGTGGGGGGGGGGGGGGTTAGATATTGGTATGATCTTTGAAATATGAATTGTAACAGTGTAATGTCAATATTTTGCATGTATTTGCTGTTATGTTATATGCCTTGTTAAGCAGCTGGCCTTTGTTCTGAAACAAATTTCTTCCTTTGGAGCCAATTAAAGGAAACCTTAACCTTAGCCTTATATTTATTATTGTATTTAAGAAACTCCTGACTTATTTATATCATTTAAAGCTTTACATGCTGTTGTGATATGCAACTATTTCATTGAAGTAAATCCTCTAAATATGCATTTTTAATGGGCTGATCCAGGGGTGTCAAACATATGGCTCGTGGGCCAAAAACGACCCACCAGGGGGTCCAAAATTTTCTGTGTGAATTCACAGCTTTATTTCTAGGAAATTTCTGACTTTCTACAGATTTCAATAGTTTGTGTAAAGCTGCTACATTTTTTCTCTGTAAGATGAGACTTTTTTCTCATCATTTTTCTTGTTCTTTTTTCTGATGAGAACAAGGGGCCCTTGATTTTGCTGTGTGTGCAAGATGGTTTAAGTATGCATTTAAAAGTAATGTGAAAGTTACTTTTCCAAGTAACTAGTTACTTTAACCATGCAGTAACTCAAAAGTAACTCAGTTACTTTTGAAAAGAAGTAACTAGTAACTGTAACTAGTTACTATTTTTTAGTAACTTGCCCAACACTGATGATGATATAGATTATGGTGCTACCTCCACTCCTCCCGTGTAACCCCTTGTCATCCCATCATTGCTCTCAGTTCTTGTGCTCTTCACCTTGCTTGACCACCTCTTCTGGGGAAGCAAGTTTAACTCCTGCTAATTAACTTGTCTGTCATCTGCCTCACACATCTGTTTGCTGTTAGAGCTATTTAAGCTATCTACACTCAGCTGGATACCAGTTGAGTGCGGGTGTTGTGCACTGAACTTGACAGACATGACTGTTAGGAGAAAGAAGGCTGCTTCTTGCCCCTGTCCCCTGGAATGCAGGTTTAAAATAAACAATAAAGACCACCATGATGCCTGTCTTGTCTGCTTCAGTTTCATCCATTCAGGTACTCCCTTTTTAAATGCCTGGAGTCAGTGGATAAAAAGTTCCTTTCATCTAAAACTGTTCTGCTACTTAGCCTTCACTAAATGCACTGGTGATTTGCATGTTCTGTATGTGCACCCTTCAAACACAGATTTCTCACAATGGCTCATGGGTCTTGTTACACCTCTACAGGTACACTTCAAAAAATTAGAATATCATGAAAAAGTTCAATATTTTTTTGTCATTTCAGAAAGTGAAACCCATATATTATATAGATTTATTACACAGAGAGTGATATATTTCAAGTGTTTATTTATTTTAGTTTTGATGATTATGGCTTACAGCCCATGAAAACCCCAAATTCAGTTTCTCAAAAAATTAGAATACTACATGAAATTAATTTAAAAAATAGTTTTTTAATAGAAATGTTGGCTGACTGAAAAGTGTGTTCATGTACCCACTCAATGCTTGGTCGGGGCTGCTATTGGATTAATTACTATATCAATGTGACGTGGCATGGAGGTGATCAGCCTGTAGCACTGCTGAGGTGTTATGAAGGTCGAGGTTGCTAGGATCGTGACCTTCAGCTCGTCTACATTGTTGGGTCTGGTGTCTCTCATCTTCCTCTTGACAATACTCCTTCGATTCTCTATGGGGTTTAGGTCAGGATAGTTTGCCGGCCAATCAAACACAGTGATGCCATCGTCATTAAACCAGGTTTTGATATTTTTGGCAGTGTGGGGGGGTGCCAAGTCCTGCTGGAAAATGAAGTCAGATTCTCCATATAACTTGTCAGCAGAGGGAAGCATGAAGTGCTCTAAAATTTCCTGGTAGATTACTGTGGTGACTTTGGTCTTGATAAAACACAGTGGACCAACACCAGCTGATGATGTGGTTCCTCAAATCATCACTGACTGTGGAAACTGTCATGGCCGCCAATCACGGCACCTGTGCACGCACCTGCCTGTCATCTCCTGCGGCCTTATTTATTTCCATCAGGACCAGTGCTGGGTGCGGAGTCGTCTGATTCTCTCCAGTGAATCACTCCACACCCTGCCTCCGTGCTTCCCTGCACTCAGCTATCCAGCCTGCGGCTTCCACGCCCCGCTGAGCGACGTCCAGGTCGGTTCCGCCCGGACCAACTGTCAAGTAGGCTACTAAATTACTAGCTTAATTGCTACTAAACCTGTCCGATTCCGTTGTTCACAGGCGGAGCCCGCAACGGCGGACCTCCATCTCCCTCCAGGCGGCGGACTCTTCCTTCCACCTCCAGCTAACCTGCCCACAGACACTGTCTCCTTGGCTGCAGCTTCGGCGCTACCTGAGCAACTACAGCATCTGTTGACAGTAAGCGTTGTAACATCAAACGTGCTGCATAGGTCATTCTGTAAGCTAATGGCCCTTGTCTTTTTACAGGGTTGCCAGTTTGTACGGTGCTCTGCCGGCCCCAGCTGGAGTACACGGATTGCACTACACAGCATTACACCATATACCCGCACTCACGCATCCAATAAGATGAGATAAGATAAGCCTTTATTAGTCCCACAATGGGGAAATTCCAGGATCGCAACAGCACAGGGATAGCAACACTCAGAGCAACAATCAGAAGACAAGAGAAAAACAAGAGCAGCGAGTATACATATGTACATATAAATATATATATATAGACACACAGTGCAGAGCATTGTAGCTAGGCGGAATAGATACAGTGGGGCAAAAAAGTATTTAGTCAGCCACCAATTGTGCAAGTTCTCCCACTTAAAAGATGAGAGAGGTCTCCAATTTTCATCATAGGTATACCTCAACTATGAGAGACAAAATGAGAAAAAAAAAATCCAGAAAATCACATTGAAGGATTTTTAATGAATTAATTGGTAAATTCCTCAGTAAAATAAGTATTTGGTCACCTACAAACAAGCAAGATTTCTGGCTCTCACAGACCTGTAACTTCTTCTTTAAGAGGCTCCTCTGTCCTCCACTCATTACCTGTATTAATGGCACCTGTTTGAACTCGTTATCAGTATAAAAGACACCTGTCCACAACCTCAAACAGTCAGACTCCAAACTCCACTATGGCCAAGACCAAAGAGCTGTCAAAAGACACCAGAAACAAAATTGTAGACCTGCACCAGGCTGGGAAGACTGAATCTGCAATAGGTAAGCAGCTTGGTGTGAAGAAATCAACTGTGGGAGCAATTATTAGAAAATGGAAGACATACAAGACCACTGATAATCTCTCTCGATCTGGGCTCCACGCAAGATCTCACCCCGTGGGGTCAAAATTATCACAAGAACGGTGAGCAAAAATCCCAGAACCACATGGGGGGACCTAGTGAATGACCTGCAGAGAGCTGGGACCAAAGTAACAAAGGCTACATCAGAAACACACTACGCCGCCAGGGACTCAAATCCTGCAGTGCCAGATGTGTCCCCCTGCTTATGTCCAGGCCCGTCTGAAGTTTGCTAGAGAGCATTTGGATGATCCAGAAAAGGATTGGGAGAATGTCATATGGTCAGATGGAACCAAAATAGAACTTTTTGGTAAAAACTCAACTTGTAGTGTTCGGAGGAGAAAGAACACCATATCTACTGTGAAGCATTGGGGTGGAAACATCATACTTTGGGGCTGTTTTTCTGCAAAGGGACCAGGACGACTGATCCATGTAAAGGAAAGAATGAATGGGGCCATGTATCGTGAGATTTTGAGTGAAAACCTCCTTCCACCAGCAAGGGCATTGAAGATGAAACGTGGCTGGGTCTTTCAGCATGACAATGATCCCAAACACACTGCCCAGGCAACGAAGGACTGGCTTCGTAAGAAGCATTTCAAGGTCCTGGAGTGACCTAGCCAGTCTCCAGATCTCAACCCCACAGAAAATCTTTGGAGGGAGCTGAAAGTCTGTGTTGCCCAGCGACAGCCCCAAAACATCACTGCTCTAGAGGAGATCTGCATGGAGGAATGGGCCAAAATACCAGCAACAGTGTGTGAAAACCTTGTGAAAACTTACAGAAAACGTTTGACCTCTATCATTGCCATAGTATTAGGTAGTAGTAGTAGTAGTAGTAGTAGTCAAGTATTGAGATGAACTTTTGTTATTGATCAAATGCTTATTTTACCGAGGAATTTAACAATTATTTCATTAAAAATCCTTCAATGTGATTTTCTGGATTTTTTTTTTCTTATTTTGTCTCTCATAGTTGAGGTATACCTATGATGAAAATTGGAGACCTCTCTCATCTTTTAAGTGGGAGAACTTGCATGATTGGTGGCTGACTAAATACTTTTTTACCCCACTGTATATAAATATATAAACACAGCATTGTAGCTAGATGGAATAAATATGTAGATATATAAACACACAAAGTGTGGAGCCTTGTTGCTAGATGTCACTCACAATCACAATCACAATCACCATTTGTTAATGTGAGTGATTACTCACATTAACAAATAAAGTACGTTAATTGTATTTATCCTGAGTCGTGTCTGTTCTGTGGGTCATCTGAACCATGTCAGTATGACTCCGCCAAAGTGACCCGGCAGACAGTGCACTCGTGCACCGAGTTAGCCATCTACAGGCTCGGGTAGATCAATTAGCGTACCAGCAACAGGTGATGCTAACCCAGCTAACCCACATCACCGATAGGTTATATCGTTTAGCTAGCCCACAGGGTTTCCCCACAGCTCCAGCTAGCTCCTCAGCTCCTGCTAGCTCTACCACTAGCTCCACCACTAGCTCTACTCTTAGCCCTCACTCTACAGGTCCTGCTAGTTGGCTCACTCCTGTCCCTACTCCCGCCCGCTTTAAAGGGGTGTTGGGAGAAGCCAGGGGGTTCCTCATGCAGTGCGAAATAGTGTTCCAACGGGTTCCCAGAGAATTTCCCACTGACCAGAGCTGTATTGGCTATATGATCAATCTGTTAGAGGGGCGGGCTTTAGCATGGGCTTAAGCGGTTATGACTAGGGCTAATTATGCTTCTATGACATACGTTCAATTTTCCCAGGAACTCCAGGAGGCTTTTAGTCTCTTGGACGGGGAGGATGTGCTTACCTCTCGCCTATTAAATCTTCGGCAGGGGTCGAGGGCAGTCGCTGATTACACCGTTGACTTCCGGGTCATGGCTGCGGAGGTCGGGTGGGAAGATGCCTCCCTGAGTAGTTTCCTGAGTAGATTCCTGAGAAGTTTGAGCCCTAGTCTGCAGGACGAGCTGGCCCGCCTGGAGAAACCCTCTATGCTGCATGAGTGTATCTCCCTGGCCATTAGCCTTGACAACCGTCTGAGGGAACGAGCGGCGGAGCGCATGACTTCCAGCCGCTCGGGGAATATGCCGCGCCGTTCTCTCCAGCCCCCCCCCCCCCCCCCCCCCGCTGGCCCTCCCATCTACTGATCTCCCAGAAGACCAAGAACCTAAGGTAGTGGGTGGGTCAAAACTTCCTGCTGCGGAGAGACAGCGCAGCCAAGAGTTGGGGTTGTGCATCTATTGCGGGAGCGAGGAGCATTACCTGAATTCCTGTCCTAGGCAGCCAAAAAGGGGAGGTCCGTGCGTCGAAGTAGGTGGTTTCACAGACGTTAACTGTAACAATCCCCTCACCCGTTTTCTCATTCCCATTCGGTTTTGCTTTGGTCACAAGGAACATAAGACACATGCACTCATTGACTCAGGGGCCGAGCAGAGCTTCATTTCTAGGAGTCTGGCAACCCATCTGGGTCTACCTATGCAGCCGTTAAAAACTCCCCTTAAGCTTATTGCCCTGTCTAAGGCAGCGTTGGCTACTGTCACTCACCGGGTTGCCTCGGTGCCAGTTATCATTTCGGGCAACCATCCGGAGGAGTTAAATTTGTTTGTCCTACCGGTGTTATCATCTCCGGTCATCCTGGGCTATCCTTGGCTGCACCTGCATAATCCATCAATTGACTGGCATTCGGGAAGTATTGTGTCATGGAGCCCTTTCTGCCTAAGTGCCTGTCTGCAGTCTGCTGCATGTTCGCCTGCCACGCCTTTGGATGTCCCTGCCTCTCCCCCCCCCCCCCCCCCGGATCTGTCAAAAGTGCCACCGGAATATCATGACCTTGGGGCTGTTTTCAGTAAATCCCAAGCCCTTTCCCTCCCCCCTCACCGACCGTATGATTGTGCTATTAATCTGCGGGCTGGCACTCCTCTGCCATCTAGCAGACTTTACAACCTGTCTGCTCCGGAGCGCGCGGCCAAGGACTCATATATTAAGGAGTCTCTCAGCTCAGGTATTATTAGACCTTCATCTTTGGCAGTGGGGGCGGGGTTTTTCTTCATGGGAAAGAAGGACGGCTCCCTCAGGCCCTGCATCGACTTCCGGGAACTTAACAACATCACTATCAAGGATAAGTACACTCTCCCCCTCCTCAACTCTGCATTCGATTCCCTCCGGGGGGCTTGCTGCTTTACCAAATTAGACCTGTGCAATGCCTATCACCTGGTGCGGATACGTGAGGGGGATTAGTGGAAGATGCCCTTTAAGACCCCTAGTGGGCATTTCGAATATATGGTCATGCCGTTCGGGCTGACGAATGCCCCGGCCATCTTCCAGCGTCTTATTAATGATGTTTTGAGGGATTTTCTGGGCACCTTTGTGTTTGTCTACCTTGACGACATTCTCATCTTTTCTCAGTCCATGGAGGAGCATCGCATGCACATCAGGCGAGTCTTGCAGTGGCTGCTGGAGAATCTCTTCGTCAAGGCAGAGAAATGTGAGTTCCATGTCTCCAGGACCTCTTTCCTCAGCTTTATTATTGCCCCCGAAGGAGATCATCCCGGACCCAGTGAAGGTGAAGGCGGTGGTGGACTGGCCTATCCCCGCATCGAGGAAACAGCTGCTGCAGTTCCTGGGCTTCGCTAACTTTTATCGCCGGTTCATTAAGGACTACAACCGTGTCGCCCTCCCCCTCACCAACTTGACCTCCACCAAGGTTCCCTTTCGCTGGACGGAAGAGGCGGATGCCGTGTTCTCGGAGCTGAAGGTTAGGTTTTCATCGTCGCCTATCCTGACGCAGGTGGATCCCACCCTTCAGTGTGTGGTGGAGGTGGACGCCTCAGATTCTGGAGTGGGGACTGTCTTGTTCCAGCGCTCTCCGGCAGACGGTAAGATCCGCCCCTGTGCCTACTTCTCTTGCCGCCTGTCCCCAGCAGAACGAAACTATGACATCGGAGATAGGGAGCTGTTGGCGGTTAAACTGGCCCTGGAGGAGTGGCGGCACTGGTTGGAAGAAGCGTCACAGCCATTCATCGTCTGGACCAACCACAAGAACCTGGAGTACCTTTGGACCGCTAAACGGCTGAACGCCCTACAGGCCCGCTGGTTGCTGTTTTTTGGACGGTTCGACTTTACCATCACCTACCGCCCTGGGTCAAAGAACACCATTCCTGATGCCCTGTCTTGTCAGTTTGCCCCAGAGACGGCTGAAAAGGCTGAGCACCCCATCCTCTCCCCAGCATGCATCATGGGCACCCTTGCTTGGGGCATTCGGGATAAGGTCATAAGGGCGCAGTCTGACGAAGCTGACCCGGGGGGGGGTCCAGCGGGCAAGTTATTTTGTTCCCACAAGGGAGGTTATCCAGTGGGGGCATACCTCCAAATTTGCCTGCCATTCGGGAAGGGCATGCACGGTGGCGATACTACAGAGGGGGGGAGTACTGTCATGGCCGCCAATCACGGCACTTGTGCACGCACCTGCCTGTCATCTCCTGCGGCCCTATTTATTTCCATCAGGACCAGTGCTGGGCGCAGAGTCGTCTGATTCTCTCCGGTGAATCGCGCCACACCCTGCCTCCGTGCTTCCCTGCTCTCAACTATCCAGCCTGCAGCTTCCAAGCCCCGCTGAGTGACGTCCGGGTCGGTTCCGCCCGGACCAACTATCAAGTGAGCTTAATTGGTACTAAACCTGTCTGATTCCCCTGTGCACAGGCGGAGCCCACAACGGAGGACCTCCATCTCCCTCCAGGTGGTGGACTCTTCCTTCCACCTCCAGCTAACCTGCCCGCAGACACTGTCTCCCTGGCTGCAGCTTCAGCGCTACCTGAGCAACTACATCTGTTGACAGTAAGCGTTGCAACATCAAACGTGCTGCATAGGTTGTTCTGTAAGCTAACAACCCTTGTCTCTTTACAGGGGTGCCAGTTTGTACGGTGCTCTGCTGGCCCCAGCTGGAGTACACGGATTGCACTACACAACATTACACCATATACCCGCACTCACGCATCCAATCACTCGCATTAACAAATAAAGTGCGTTAATTGTATTTATCCTGAGTCATGCCTGTTCTCTGGGTCACCTGAACCATGTCAGAAACGTCACACTAAACTTCAAGCAACTTAGATTCTGTGCCTCTCCACTCTTTCTCCAGTCTCCGGGACTTTGATTTCCAAATGAAATGCAAACTTTACTTCGATCTGAACAGAGGTCATCTGCTGGTGTTTGCCCACTGTGTTTTATCAAGACCAAAATCAATGCAGTCGTCTACCAGGAAATTTTAGAGCACTTCATGCTTCCCTGTGCCAACAAGCTTTATGGAGAAGCTGATTTATTTTTCCAGCAGGACTTGGCACCCCCCCCACACTGCCAATAGTATCAAAACCTTGTTTAATGATCATGGCATCACTGTGTTTGATTGCCCAGCAAACTCCCCTGACCTAAACCACATAGAGAATCGATGGAGTATTGTCAAGAGGAAGATGAGAGACACCAGACCCAACAATGCAGACAAGCTGAAGGTCACTATCAAAGCAACATGGACCTTCATAACACCTCAGCAGTGTCACAGGCTGATCACCTCCATGCCACGCCACATTGATACAATAATTAATCCAAAATTTTCCCAGACCAAGTATTGAGTGTGTACATGAACATACTTTTCAGTCAGCCAACATTTCTATTAAAAAACTACTTTTTAAAATTAATTTTATGTAATATTCCAATTTTTTTGAGAAACTGAATTTGGGGTTTTCATGGGCTGTAAGCTATAATCGTCAAAATTAAAATAAATAAACACTTGAAAAATATCACTCTCTGTGTAATGAATCTATATATGGGTTTCACTTTCTGAATTGAGTCACAAAAAGTATTGAACTTTTTCATGATATTCTAATTTTTTGAGACGTACCTGTATGTAGGGCATCTGCCCAAAGTCATCCACTTGACTACTGCTCAACTGCTTTCAAGCTCCTCAGCTTCTGCCCTTCTCCCTGAGAGTCAGATGAGCAGGAGGAGTTGCACTCCCAATTCCCAGCAAGCATGTTTCACACTTGCATCGAAATGTACTCTTGCCAGCAGCTCGTTATCTGCTTCAAGATACAGGTATGTAAGAACTTTAGTCCAAGCAGAGCCTTTTCCACTGGATGGTGGAGGCTATTTCTGTAGCCTGTGCCAGCTAAGGCCTTGCCCAACCACAGGATTTCAGGGCACATTAGACTAGGGGTGTGGCCACATTCTTGTCATGGACTGGGTTGGACTTTTTCCAGCCCAGCTCCATGACACTGTGGCTGTATGTTCTCTGTGTGGTTTTTGATTCCTTATTTGTCATCAGGCAGCTCTCAGGGAGCCTCTGGGGTTTCTCTGCTCCCTGTCAGCTGGTAGCCACGCCTCTCTCCTGCCAGTGCCTGCCAAGCTGTCCATTATTATCATTTGTGTCTGCTACTCTCCACACACATGCGCGCGCGCGTGCGCACACACACACACACGCACACACACACACACACACACACACACATTTGCCCTCACCTGCTCTCACTCAGCCCTACATACTTCCACTCTTTCCTGCTCATGCACACATCCACACACACACCTGTTTCCACGTAACACACACCCACACATTCCTGCACACACGCCACACCGGCAATCACTCTGCTCATTATATGTTATATTATTTAAGCTCTGGATTCCCACTGGTGTTTGCCGGATTATTGTGTTCTGTTTTTTCACCTTCTCCATCCACTGGTTTGACTCCTGTTCTTATGTTGGACCAGCACTGGGATTTCCTCTCCATGGATGGCTCTGTTCCCAGCTCAGTGAGTACTCTCGTTCCCCTCTGCTCTCCAGTCTCGTCTAGTTTGCCACCCCCTGCTTTCAGTCTCGCCTGAAGCGCCTTGGGTCCTCTCTAGACTGCTCACTTGGAGCTGAGGAGCATCCTGTGTGTTTCTCGGTGCTTCCTCATGTTCTATGGTCGCCAGTTGTTTGTTTGGACTATTATTTCTTGTTTTGTTTAATACAATGCACACAACATTCTCTTGCGTTTGGGTTTTTGTCTCTCTTGCCTCAAATAGGCAGGGAAATCATAACAATTCTGAACTTTTTTTAAGGAAATATCTATGGTTGACATGGCTAGCAACAACCCACCCTTTGTCCTGTCATGGTTTGAGTGCCGATCTCATCCGCGCTCGAGCCATGCACTGTTTTCGCCCATCTGACGGCTGTGTGCCCCTTTTGGCTCTCCGAGCTTTTATTGTGACAGTACTCGGAGGGGCTTCCGGCTGTCAGAGCTGTCAGCTGAGTCGCATTTCACCTCATCAGCGCCTCCCTACTAAGAGGGCAGCTGGGAACAAAATATGCAGCAGTCTCGTCAAGAACTTCCCCGTGTTTGACGTTGGCGAGCATTCCTCTGTTTGAACGTTGACCATTACTCTTCTGTGATCGTAAGTGTGCCTCTTTATGTGTCCATTATTCCCTGTCACTGACTGTATATTGTTGTAGTGTGTTTTAGCCCCCCGTGGCTTGTTATTTTGTGTCCTTTTCTGTTCCTTCAATAAAACTGTGCAAACTCACTGGTGGTTTGTGGCATCTTATGATGGCTCGGGAGGGCCATCCATGATATGTCCAGTCTATTGTCTGGATATGACAGTACCTTCAGTGTCCATGTCCAATTACTTCCTGCCTTAGCTGCGGGTGTCCCACCTGCTTCGTGTTCCTGGCCTGCTCGATGGAGTCCTTTTATGGAGTATGGAGTCCCAATACTATTATACTATAATACTATTAATACTATTAATACTAATACTAATACTATTAATACTCCATACTATTAATAGTATGGAGTCCCATACTATTATACCAAGTGATTCAAGTGTAGACCAATGTCCAGTTATGCATATGACCTCTGATCTCCAAAGGAAAAGAACTCAGTCCAACGCTGTATGTTGTTTCTTTGTGCTTCAGTTGACAGTCATGTTCTGAAGGTGAGATTACTCATAAAAGCCATGGTTATGCAGAACTACCAGACACTGCCAAATATGGTAATTTCTTGACATGCATCAGCATAAAACTTTACTGCTTTTGCACTTTCAGTGTAGTGAATTCAAAATTATACAATTTTAAATATTCTATACACAAAAATTGCATAGTAAATACGATTTAGATTATAATGTATTAAATCCACTGTAAAGACCTATACAGTATTGTGTTGTGATCAGTATTGCTAAGTTCAATGTTATCCAAAGTTTAAATGTTATTCTTTTTGTTACAGTCTGTGATGGTATGCCTGACTCTTCCAATGAAGCAGTCTCCACTATTGAGACACACATCCTACCCAGCACCACCCCTTCAACCTCTGAGGTTGATGAGGTGATTTGGTGTATTACCACACAAAATATTTGCAGTGATGGACAATCCATATCTGCCGACACCGTCCCAGGTGCTGCTGTGATCACTACTGATGAGACAATAACTTTGACCAGAGAAATTCCCTCCATCCCTGGTAGCATCACCCATGACTTATTGGTTGGTCCCCATGTCAGTGTCAGTGGTGGCACCCATTTGCTTTCTGCAAGTAATAACTTGCAGAAAGCAAATGGGTGCCACCACTGTGTTCCATGGTGACACCAATCCAGAGCAATCCAGCACATCCTACGAGTATGACAGCGACTCTTGTTTACAATGAATGTGTTTGTGTCACTTGATTATTATCTTGTTGTAAACTTTACAATGTAATACAGTATCCGTTGATTACACCATTAGGTGTTTGTGCAAAGATTATATATTTCAACTTTAAATATATCCACTGAACTTATTTTTATGGTCTTTTGTAGGACATATCTGGACCTATTTGAGGAAGAATACCCCTCTGATGACCCTGATCTTCAGACAGCAATTTCAAGGTCATTAGAATCCAGTGCAAGTCAGGTCAAGTCAAGGTCAGTACAGTAGAAAATTTATAAAATAGACGTCAGGTAATATTTATTGCAACTATGAGAATGATACCCATTTTAAATGAGTATTTTGATCCTTGAGCAAGCTACTGTCATGGTTCGAGCGCCAATCTCATCCGCGCTCGGGCCATGCAGTATTTTCCTCCCAGCTGATGTGTGTGTCCCTTTTGGCTCTCCGAGCTTTTATTATGACAGCGCTCGGAGGGGCTTCCGGCTGTCAGGCTCTGACAGCTGAGCTGCATTAATCGCCTCATCAGCTGCTCCACCTGGAGCCCTACTTAAGAGGGCAGCTGAGAGGCGAAAGGTGCGGAAGTCTCGTCAGATATTCCCCGTCAGACATCTTCGACGTTACAACCCTTCTTCTATTGTAAGTGTATTCCATTGTAATCTGTTCTTTCTCGTCATAGTTTGAGTTATTCGTTGTAGTGTGTTTTAGCCCCCCATGGCTCGTTATTTTTGTCATCTTTCCCTTTCCTTCAGTCAATCAATCAATCAATCAATCTTTATTTCGGATAGATTAAAAGTACAGATTAAAAGAAACAGAATAATATAACAAAGGGGGAAAGAAAATCCAACAAGGTCAAATTAGACAATAACTCCTCTGATTATACAGTTCAACATAAATTATCCAAAATGGGTGATGGCTGAAGCCACAGCTTATATTGCCCCATCCAAGAATTCAAAAGAAAAACAAACAAGAGCGATTACAACTCAGAACAAAGCTAAGACAAAATGTGACAAAAAAACTAAGCAACAACACAACGCAGACTGGATATGACAATCCTTATGTGATTTTATGTGTCATCTTGTATATATGTTTGGAGTATTTCTTCCTTTAGTTTTTGTTTAAATTGTCCAAGCGTTGTACATGATTTTAATTCAGGTCCAAAATCGTTCCATAATCTGACTCCTTGCACTGAAACACAGTGTTGCTTGGTGGTAGTTCTCACTGAAGGTTTTTGAAATATACATGTTCCTCTGAAATGATATTGTTTCTCCCTTATTTGGAACAGCTTTTGGATATTTGCGGGCAGTGATAGATTCTTCACTTTAAACATTATTACTGCAATTTTAAAGTCAACCAGATCTTTCAACTTGAGAGCTTTTAATTTAAGAAAAAGTGGGTTTGTTGGTTCCCTGTAAGCAGCTTTGTTTATTATTTTAATAGCTCTCTTCTGAAGCATAAAGACTAGATGTATGTTTGTTTTATATGTATTTCCCCATACTTCAGTGCAATATGTCATGTATGGGAGTATTAATGAATGATACAAGGTATATAGTGTGGGTTGATTCAGCAAATATTTCACTCTGTGTAGTATTGCAATTGATTTGGATATTTTACCTTTAATATAATTAATATGTGACTTCCAACACAGTTTACTCCAAGAAATTTAGTTTTGGATACCATTTCAATCTCTACACCATTTACACTGAGTTTAGATACTAAGTTGTTGTGATGGTTGTTAAAAACTATAAATTTTGTCTTACTTAAATTGAGCGTTAATTTGTTTGAATCAAACCACAGTGATTCAAAAACTTTTTCCTTTCCAAGTGTATCCAAAAGTTGTTCCAAATTGCTTCCACTGCATAATAAATTAGTGTCATCGGCAAACAATATTAAATCCACTTTTTTCTGAAACTTTACATATATCATTTATATACATATTGAATAACAATGGCCCCAAAACTGGACCCTGTGGGACTCCACAAGTAACCTTCAGTAACTCTGAGTTTTTGTTACCAACACATACATACTGATATCTATTCTTTAAGTAACTACATAACCAGGACAGTGCTACTCCCCTAATACCACAATTTTGTAGTTTCTTTAATAATAAATTATGATCCACTGTATCAAATGCTTTTTTAAGATCCAGGAATACCCCAACTGAATACTCTTTATTTTCAACGACAGTTGATATTTTTTCTATAAATTCCATTAGAGCAAATGCAGTTGTCCTCTTGTGTCTGAACCCATATTGCTGCTCACACAATAAATTATTCTTCAGTATGAAGTTGTCAATTCTCTCATAGAATATTTTTTCAAGTATCTTGGAAAATTGCGACAATAGTGAAATCGGTCTATAGTTTGAAAGTTCCCCTCTGTCACCTGTCTTGTATATCGGAATTACTTTAGCTATTTTCATTGCATTGGGAAATATACCTGCTGGAGAGACAGGTTACAGATATACGTCAGTGGTTTCACTAAGCATTCAATAATAGTTTTGACTAAGAGCATGTCAATACCATCACAGTCCGTAGATGTTTTACTTTTAAACGATTTAACAATTTCAATGACCTCTCGTCTGTGCTCTTTATGAAAATGGAGTCTTTTATAGCAGTGTTTTTGCTTATTGTATCACCTGTGGGTGCCGTAATGGGTATTTCTCGAGCCAAATTAGGACCAATGTTAACAAAAAAGTTATTAAATTCATCTGCAGGTGAAGCTGCATTCACACTCTGAGTCGTTTTATTATTTTTTGAGAAATTGGTTGTGTAGCTTGTATTTCTGTTTTTATTTCCAAGAATATTGTTAAGTATTGTCCATGTGTTTTTAATATTGTATCTGTTTTTCTCCAGTTCTTTACTGTCATAGTCTCTTTTACTACATCTTATTATATATGTTAACTTATTTTTGTATGTTTTATACCGCTGCTCTGCTTCTTTTGTCCTTTTCTTTAGTAAAGCTTTATATAATTTTTTCTTTTTACACGCCTTTTGTAATCCTTTGGCTAACCATGGCTTATTGGCAAATTTATGTTTAAGCTTTTTCTTTACTAATGGACAATTTTTTTCATAAAGAGTGGTTACAATGTTTATAAATGTGTCGTAGGCTTCATTTACATCTGATACATAGACTTTTGTCCAGTCTTGCTTCAGCAAGTCTTCTTTAAAAGAACTGATTGCATTTTATGATTTGTATCTGAATGATTTTAAAAAAAAATTCTGTAATGGCCCCCGTGTGGCCATGGATAAGTGCAAAGGTTGGCAAATGGTCACTTATATCATTTATCAATAATCCACTTTCTATTTTCTTAACAATAATATTACAAACAGATTGTCAATAAGTGTAGCAGTGTGAACTGTGATTCTACTGGGATGTGTTATTGTGGGATATAGACTCATGCTGTACATAGAATTCATGAACTCTATAATTACATTTTGTTGATATGGATTTAGCCCCCTCATGGATCGTCACCTTATCGTGGTGGGGGGGTTTGCGTGCCCCAGTGATCCCAGGAGCTATGTTGTCCGGGGCAATTTGCCTCTGATAGGGTCTCCCAAGACAAACTGGTCCTGGGTGAAGGGCCAGACTAAGAACGATCCAACAGACTCTCATGAATTGTATATCAAGGATTCAGTGTACCCCGCCCGGTATGGGGTTACCGGGGCCCCACCCTGGAGCCAGGCCTGGGGGAGGGGCTCGAAGGCTAGCGTCTGGTTGCCGGGTTTCCACCCATGGGACCCGGCCGGGCTCAGCCCGAAGGAGTTACATGGGTCCGCCCTCCAGTGGACTCACCACCTGCAGGAGGGATCATGGGGGTCCGGTGCTATGTGGATCAGGTGGCGGTCAAAGGCGGAGACCTTGGCGGACTGATCCCAAGCTTTCTAAACTGGCTTTTGGTACGTGGAATGTCACCTCTCTGGTGGGGAAGGAGCCTGAGCTGGTGTATGAGGTTGAGAGATACCGGCTAGATATAGTCGGCCTCACCTCAACACACAGCTCCGGTTCAGGAACCAGTCTCCTGGAGAGGGGCTGGAGCTTGGCCTTTTCTGGAGTTGCCCCGGGCGAGAGGCGACGAGCAGGGGTGGGCATTCTTGTATCGCCCCACCTTGCTGCCTCTATATTGGAGTTTTCCCCGGTGGACGAAAGGGTTGCTTCCAAACGGGTCCTGACCATCATTTGTGCCTATGCACCAAATGATGTTTCAGAGTACCCACCCTTTTTGGAGTCTGTGACTGGGGTGCTGGAGGGTGCTCCTCTTGGAGCCTCCATTGTCCTACTGGGGGACTTCAATGCGCACGTGGGCAACAACAGTGAAACCTGGAGGTGGGTGATTGGGAGGAACGGCCTGCCCGATCTGAACCCGAGTGGTGTTCAGTTATTGGACTTCTGTGCTAACCACAGTCTGTCCATAACGAACACCATGTTCAAGCATAAGGGTGTCCATATGTGCACCTGGCACCAGGACACCCTAGGTCACAGGTCGATGATCGATTTTGTTATCGTGTCATCAGACCTGCGACTGTATGTCTTGGACACCCGAGTAAAGAGAGGTGCAGAGCTGTCAACTGATCACCACCTGGTGGTGAGTTGGATCCGATGGCAGGGGAGGAAGCCATTCAGACCTGGTAGACCCAAACGAATAGTGAGGGTGTGCTGGGAGCGTCTGGCTGAGGCCCCTGTCCGGGAGGTCTTCAACTCCCACCTCCGGAAGAACTTCAACCACATTCCGAGGGAGTCTGGAGACATGGAGTCTGAATGGGCCATGTTCTCCACCTCTGTTGTTGAAGCGGCGGCCCAGAGCTGCGGCCGCAAGGTGGTCAGTGCATCTTGTGGTGGCAACCCCCGAACCAAGTGGTGGACACCAGTGGTGAGGGGGGCCATTAAGCTGAAGAAGGAGTCCTATCAAGCTTGGTTGGCTTGTGGGACTCCCGAAGCAGCTGAGGTGTACCGGCAGGCCAAGCGGAGTGCAGTTCAGGTGGTTGCTGAAGCAAAAACCCGGGTATAGGAGGAGTTCGGTGAGGCCATGGAACAAGACTTTCGGTCGGCCTCAAAGAGATTCTGGCAAACTGTCCGGCGGCTCAGGAGGGGAAAGCAGCTCCCCGTCCACACTGTGTATGGTGCGGATGGGACACTGTTGACTTCGACTGGGGACATCGTCGGGCGGTGGAAGGAATACTTCGAGGATCGCCTCAATCCCACTGATACGCCTTCCACAGAGGAAGCAGGGTTTGGGGACGAGGGAGCAGGGTTTGGGGACGAGGGGGATGACTCGCCTATCACAGGGGCTGAGGTCGCCAAGGTGGTTAAAAATCTCCTTGGTGGCCGGGCCCCAGGGGTGGACGAGATTCGCCCCGAGTACCTCAAGGCCCTGGATGTTGTTGGGTTGTCATGGTTGACACGCCTCTGCAACATTGCGTGGAGGTCGGGGGCAGTGCCTTTGGCATGGCAAACCAGGGTGGTGGTTCCTCTCTTTAAAAAAGGGGACCGGAGGGTGTGCTCCAACTTTAGAGGGATCACACTCCTCAGCCTCCCTGGGAAGGTCTATGCCAAGGTACTGGAGAGGAGAGTCCGGCCGTTGGTCGAACCTCGGATTCAGGAGGAGCAATGTGGTTTTCGTCCTGGCCGTGGCACATCGGACCAGCTCTTTACCCTCTCGAGAATTCTCGAGGGTTCGTGGGAGTTTGCCCAACCAGTTTACATGTGTTTTGTGGACTTGGAGAAGGCATTTGACCGCGTCCCTCGTGGATTTTTGTGGGGGTGCTTCGGGAGTATGGGGTATTGGGCTTGTTATTACGAGCTATTCGGTCTCTGTACGACCGTTGTGAGAGTTTGGTTCGTATTGCCAACACTCGGTCGGAGTCATTCCCAGTGAGAGTTGGACTCCGCCAGGGCTGCCCTTTGTCACCGATCCTGTTCATAATTTTTATGGACAGGATTTCTAGGCGCAGCCAGGGAACGGAGGGTGTCATGCTTGGTGACCACAGGATCTCATCTCTGTTGTTTGCAGATGATGTTGTCCTGTTGGCTTCATCCAGCAATGACCTACAGCTCTTGCTGGGACGGTTTGCCGCTGAGTGTGAAGCGGCTGGGATGAGAATCAGCACCTCCAAGTCCAAGTCCATGGTCCTCAGCCGGAAAAAGGTGGATTGTCCTCTCTGGGTTGGGGACAGGCTCCTGCCCCAAGTGGAGGAGTTTAAGTATCTTGGGGTCTTGTTCACGAGTGAGGGGAGAATAGAGCGAGAGATCGACAGACGGATTGGAGCAGCATCTGCAGTGATGCGGACGTTGTACTGGCCTGTTGTGGTGAAGAGGGAGCTTAGTTCTAAGGCAAAGCTGTCGATTTATCAGTCAATCTACGTTCCTACTCTCACCTCTGGTCACGAGCTTTGGGTAATGACCAAAAGAACGAGATCGCGGATACATGCGGCTGAAATGAGCTTTCTCCGTAGGATTGCTGGACTCACCCTCAGAGATAGGGTGAGGGGCTCAGTCATCTGGGAGAGGCTCAGAGTAGAACCGCTGCTCCTCCACATTGAAAGGAGTCAGTTGAGGTGGTATGGGCATCTGATTAGGATGCCTCCTGGATGCCTCCCACTTGAGGTGTTTCAGGCACGTCCCACTGGGAGGAGACCCCGGGGAAGACCCAGGACTCGGTGGAGAGACTATGTCTCCCAGCTGGTCTGGGAACGCCTTGGTATCCCCTCTGAAGAGCTGGAGCAGGTGGCTGGGGAGAGGGAAGTCTGGGCTTCTCTGCTTGAACTGCTTCCTCCGCGACCCGGACCTACGGAAAAGCGGTAGAAGATGGATGGATGGATGATATGGATTTAGTTAATCAATATTGAAATCTCTACAAATTACTATCATTTTCTTACTAGTAATATTACTGTACAGCTCAACTAATTTATCTCTGAATGTCTCAATGCAAGTTTCCGGCGTTCTATATATACAACTTATAATTAGATTTTTTGTTTTATCTTGGTCAACAGTAACACATTCCAAAATCCCTGGTAGTGCAAAGGACATTCCATTTACAAGCTTACACCTATACAGGTCATCAATATACAGTGCAACACCACCACCCTTTTTTTGAGATCTGTTAATATGAAACATCTGATATCTCTCTATTGCCATCAGGGGAGCCTGCTCTTCATTAAGCCAAGTTTCAGAGACTGTGATAGCTGTAAATTTTCTGTCTAGCTGTTTTAAATAGTCCTGAATCTGTGGAAAGTTTTTGTTAAGACTTCTGCTGTTGAAGTGTATTATTGATAGTTTACCATCTAGTTGCACTTGACTTTTGAATTGCTTTTCGGTGTAATATTCATATTTGATTATGAATATTATTGAAAAAGTGGTTATCAGGATCAATATCATTTCGATCTCTTGTAGTTTATGTTCAGCATAATGGCATATTTTCAGAGTTTGAATTTCATCACTCTGTGCCAAATGAGTTCCTCCAACTTTCCTTTAATATACTGTGCAAACTCACCAGTGATATGTGATGTCTTATGATGGCTTGTGAGGGCCATCCATGACAGTAGACTGCCGCCAGACTGAGACGCCTGTCGCCGTGAGTTTTGCCTGAATTGGACTTGTTTTTCCCTGTCTGGGTACTTGTGTGCTGGGAGGTCATGTCGTCACACAGGTGCCACGCTTGGAGCTTGGGCTACAAGCTGGTGGAGGCCCTGGACTACATTGATGGTACTATCTTCACTGCTGGCCTCTACGACACTCCCAGCGATGTACGCCGGCACCTGGACCTTTCTGAGGACATTATTAATCGCTTTCCCCGCTACTCCAACCACCCGGAAGTCACGGCGAGGAAGGCAGACATCGCTGCGCAATGGGAGAGACTCCGTGGGCTGGAGGGAAACTCCGGCAGGAAGCCAAAGAGGAGGCATCCTCGCTCCTCGCTTCGGGATCCCATTCCTGTCCCCGTTCCAGGCCAGGAGTTCGCACCACCCAGGGGTGATCCCCTAGACAGTGTGACATCAGTCGGGATTCCCCCAGAGAAGTTACAACAGTCAGCTGCTTCCATCCAGGACCCCACGCAGATAATAAAGCATGTGACAGCGGCAGTCAGGTTGGTGGAGAGGAATCCGGCGTTAAGTGACTTTCCAGAGTATGCCGACCTGCTCGCTTCTGTTTCCGCACAGGAGCGGCGATTCCCGAACCTCTCCTTCACCTCGCCCTCTGCCGGTAACCGTCGTCACACTAACAGTAAGCCTCAGCAAGAACCCTGTCTGGATCCTGTTCCGGGTCGTCGGAAAGACTCCACCTCTCTGACAGCTGCCGCTCCTACGTCTTGTCAGGAGGGAATTCCTGCAGCCTCTCTCCCCGGGTCACCTCTTCCTGCTGTTCCGTCAGCTCCTCGTGCCCGGATCACCTCGGCTGTCATCCTCTCCTCCTTGACGTCTTCCTCGGCTGCTGTGAGTGTTATGTCCTGCTCCGGCGAAGCCCGTTATCTGACCATCACAAGTGGCTCCTCCTTGTCCTCCCAGGGGGCCCTCCATCACCATCCAGTGGGGAAAGGGAAGAACAACGTCCACTACAGCAGGCACCATCGGCCCTCCGGGAAACAGGCAAGTGCAAGTTCATTCTTCTCCTCGTTGTTGTGATTTGCCTTGTCTGACTCCTGAGGGTGGAATTCGGTGTTCACAGTCCCCCGAGCTCCCACCACCTGCTGTAGCTTCTGACATTGAACCTGCTGCCACTGTGTCTCCCTCCGTTGAGTGGTCCACGATGCCAGGCCTACGTCACCGGACGAGGAGGGGGCCTGCGGTCCTGGAGAGCCTGGTTCCAGTCCCGCAGCCATGTCATGGGCAGAGGAGGAGAGCGGACTGCAGCGTGGAGCCTGCGCTGACGACAAAACGTCCCCGGGTCTCCATCGATGAGCGGTTCGATCCAGTGGGTCGAGGATCCCCTGCCACCACGCCGTGCTGGTCGTTGGCGTGGACGTCAGTGTTGGAGGGTCCTCAGACTGTGGAAGACATCATGCCGGCTGCGGAGCCCGCCATGGCTGAGTGGGAGCCAGACAACGTCCTTCTGCCTTCGGAACTCGGATCATCGAAGTCCTGGACGGCAACAGAACTCGAGTGCAGGCAAGTGCTCTATTTTGTTTTCCTTCTATCTATTCTAGAGCATTTTTGCCTGTCTCTCGGGAAGACGAGCCAGGTGCAGCTATCCGCTTCATCCGAGCTTGTCTCACTGGGCTCTGTCGCTACCGGTGATCCTGATCCTGGTTCTTCTTCTTCTTCTGAGCCTTCTCCCAGGGTCACCGGTGCAGAGTTAATCCCGGTCGCTGTGCTGGAGGTTCCGGGTTCGGGGTTGGAGGTCAATCCTGGTGCTGCGCCGACCCAGTCGGGGTCCATTGCGGGTGCAGCATTGACCCAGTCGGGGTCTGACGTGGGTGCAGCCGAGACCCAATCGGGGCTCATCGTGGGTGCTGCTCCGGCCCAATCGGGGTCCGTCGTGGGTGCAGTGCTGACCCGATTGGGGTCGTGGGTGCAGCGCCGGTTTGGTTCGAGGTCGGTGAGGGAGCTGCAGATCCTCTGCCGTCTGACACTGGACTGGCTCATCGTCATCATCATCCTCATTGTCATCATCATCCTCATCGTCATCATCATCATCATCCCAGCTCATCTCCACCGGGGGCCGTTGGGGTTCTCAATATTCGGCCCGGCTCTCCCTCGTCTTCCCCCTCTCCAGGGAGGCCATCTTCAATTTTTCCCCTACAGTCCTGGTGGCTGAGTGATGTGGGTCGGCCACCTGGTGAGCTTTTTTGCCAGTTCGGCGTTCTGGGTCGGCCACCCGACGTACTGTGCTTCCTACTGGGCGACCTGGTTCGGCCGCCAGAGGTTCTGTCTTTCCGGGCCTGGGACTGGGGTAGGCTGCCCGAACGTTCCCTCTTCCCCTTATCGGCAATCTGGACATTGGACGCAGGGAGACCACCAGAACTGTTCCTGTCTCATTGGTCTCTGCCTGTCGTCATCCACGTGTGTTTCTTAGTTCCACTGACTTATAAAGGTCACTCTGGTGTGTTATTTGCTCTACTCTGATCTGTGTATTCACCGCTGTTTAGCGTGTTTTTTTTTTCTCCCCTCCCCTGTCTGAGGGATGATTTGTATCTGCCACATTTTGTCTTATGGGCCTGTGGGTTTTAGTTATAGGCCTCCTGTTTGCATTTTTTGTCCTGTCTATGTACCATCCGTGTTTTATGGAGTGTTGTGTTTTTTGTTTTTTTTTTCCCTACCATACTCTGTAATTGCTTCGTTCGTTCCCTGTGTTTTCCGGTGTCGTCTTGGTGGCTTTTTTTTTTTTTTGCTCTTTCTGGTTCTCACCCTCCAGGCCTTTCCCTCAACCTCCCACCCTGGGGGGGGGGTGCTTGGGTGTCATACGGCGCCCAGAGGTCGCCGCCTCGGGGGGAGGTACTGTAGTGGTTCGAGCGCCGATCTCGTCCGCACTCGGGCCATGCATTATTTTCCTCCCAGCTGATGTGTGTGTCCCTTTTGGCTCTCCGAGCTTTTATTATGACAGCGCTCGGAGGGGCTTCTGGCTGTCAGGCTCTGACAGCTGAGCTGCATTAATTGCCTCATCATCTGCTCCACCTGGAGCCCTACTTAAGAGGGCAGCTGAGAGGTGAAAGGTGCGGCAGTCTCGTCGGATATTCCCCGTTGGACATCTTCGACGTTACAACCCTTCTTCTATTGTAAGTGTATTCCATTGTAATCTGTTCTTCCCCTGTCATAGTTTGAGTTATTCGTTGTAGTGTGTTTTAGCCCCCCGTGGCTCGTTATTTTGTCATCTTTCCCTTTCCTTTAATAAACTGTGCAAACTCACCGGTGATATGTGGCGTCTTATGATGGCTCGTGAGGGCCATCCATGACAGCTACAGTCTACCTGGGTAAGAAGAACTGTATGTTTGCCCTCTGTTTTTTTTTTTTACTTACAGACGTGGACAAAATTGTTGGTACCCCTCTGTTAATGAAAGAAAAACCCACAATGGTCACAGAAATCTAATCAAATCTAAAAGTTGAGGAAAAAAAATTTCAATTGTTTTGAATCTAACAAAAGTGGTAATAAATAAAAAGTCTATGAAAATTAACCAATGATAATCAGACAATGCTTTTGAATTGTGGTTCAACAGAATTATTTTAAAAAACAAGCTCATGAAACAGGCCTGGACAAAAATGATGGTACCCTTAACTTAATATTCTGTTGCACAACCTTTTGAGGCAATCACTGCAATCAAACCATTTCTGTAACTGTCAATGAGACTTCTGCACCTCTCAGCAGGTATTTTGGCCCACTCCTCATGAGCAAACTGCTCCAGTTGTCTCAGGTTTGAAGGGTGCCTTCTCCAGACGGCATGTTTCAGCTCCTTCCACAGATGTTGAATAGGATTTAGATCAGGGCTCATAGAAGGCCACTTTAGAGTAGTCCAATGTTTCGCTCTTAGCCATTCTTGGGTGTTTTTAGCTGTGTGTTTTGGGTCATTATCCTGTTGCAAGACCCATGACCTGCAACTGAGACCAAGCTGTCTGACACTGGACAGCACATTTCTCTCTAGAATACCTTGATAGTCTTGAGATTTCATTGTACCCTGCACAGATTCAACACACCCTGTGCCAGATGCAGCAAAACAACCCCAGAACATAACAGAACCTCCTCCATGTTTCACAGTAGGGACAGTGTTCTTTTCTTGGTATGCTTCATTTTTGCATCTGTGAACATAGAGCTGATGTGCCTTGCCAAAAAGTTCCAGCTTTGTCTTGTCTGTCCATAGGACATTCTCCCAGAAGCTTTGTGGCTTGTCAACATGCAGTTTGGCAAATTCCAGTCTGGCTTTTTCATGATTTGTTTTCAGCAGTGGTGTCCTTCTTGGTCGTCTCCCATAAAGTCCACTTTGGCTCAAACAATGGTGCGATCTGATCTGGATGGTGCGATCTGACACTGATGTACCTTGACCTTGGAGTTCACCATCAATGTGTTTAGAGGTTGTTCTGGGCTCTTTTGTTACCATTCATATTATCCGTCTCCTCCTGCGGCCACGTCCAGGGCGGTTGGCTACAGTCCCGTAGATCTTAAATTTCTGAATAATATGTGCAACTGTAGTCACAGGAACATCAAGCTGCTTGGAGATGGTCTTATAGCCTTTACCTTTAATATGCTTGTCTATAATTTTCTTTCTAATCTCCTGAGACAACTCTCTCCTTTGCTTCCTCTGGTCCATGTTTAGTGTGGTAAACACCATGTCACCAAACAGCACAGTGACTACTTGTCACCCTTTAAATAGGCCGACTGACTGATTTCAAGTTTGTAGACACCTGTAATGTTAATTAGGACACATCTTTTCTAGGGGTACCATCATTTTTGTCCAAGCCTGTTTCATGAGTTTGTTTTTTAAAATAATTCTGCTGAACCACAATTCAAAAGCATTGTCTGATTTTCATTGGTTAATTTTCATAGAATTTTTATTTATTACCACTTTTGTCAGATTCAAGTTATTTCTGTGACCATTGTGGGTTTTTCTTTCAATAACAGAGGGGTACCGACATTGGAGTATTGGAGTGGCCAATTTGTGAATCTCTGTTTATCACATGGATTATGTTTCACATGTATTAACCTTTTCACTACCAAAATATTTTTTTTAGAAAAACAAGAAAAACTGTCATGTTTTGTGCATAAACACAGTTCTTGACCATGAATTGACCTCATGACTTATGATCTTAATCACAAAATCCAGACACAACCAGATATGATTAACTATTTATTTGCAAGACTACAGATTATAAAGCAGAGGTTAAATGTATTTACAAGAACACACAAGACAAACGATGAAAGCACCAAGGTGCTGATGCCTCGGTGCCAGAGTGTTGGCAGAGGTATGCATTCTTTGATCATCACAAAAATGTTATGGGTTCCTCTGTCGCCCAAGGACCACCTCTGGTAAAAATTTCATCCAAATCCATCTAGTAGTTTTGGATTACACGCATGTGCAGTGAAAATAATCTGCAGTTCACATGCCCGTATTGTTGGCAGCAGCCAAGAGCCACCAAAATGACTTGAACTGCTGCAATCCAAACACAAAAGAGCACTGTGGCAGATGTTTTAAATGGCAGAAACGATGGAGGTAAATGAATACACTGACAATCAAGACAAACATGAGCTTTTGCTGTTCAGTGGCAGAGTAAGAAAACAGATGGATAAAAAGGCCGACATTTGTTCAAACAGTATTTGCGGATTGCTCAGTACTTCCCTCTAGTGGGAGTTTCCAGATGCATGTGCAGTTCACTGCAACCATTTGTGGGTGAGGAATGTTGGGACTTGGAGTTTTAAGCAATGAAGTGAAAACTCCAGGAAGACAATACCTTGTCCTTCTTCTGCAAAACTAAATGGCAAAACCAGTGTGAAAACAATCGATGATGAATCAATGGTGTAGTTGCTAAATATGCGTTTTTATGCCTCAGTGAAAATGGAGGCATACGGTAATTACTCAATGTGTGTTTGTCTGTCTGTCCCCCTGCTTGTTTCAGCCTGCCCAGTCAAAATTAAGTGCAGCTAAAGGCTTGTATCATTGTATCGCCATATTTTCTCAACTTTTAAGTTGTCAGAATTTCAAGCTAAGGCTTTGTTTTCAAAATAAACACACAAATAACTCAGCTTTACCGTCAATGCAGCTGAAACATTGTTATAATTCCTACATCGGCCCAGTAGAGGTGGGAGTGCACCTTTATTACAGCCCCACTGAGCACTTCAAATGGTTGCAGTGAACTGCACATGTGCCCGAAAACTCCCGCCAGAGGAGTGGGGTACCACCAGGTACTGAGCAATCCGCCCATACTGGATGAACAAATATCCGTCTTTTTGCTCATCTGTTTTCCTCTGCCACTAAACAGCAAAAGCTCCTGTTCGTCTTGATTGTCAGTGTATTCATGTAACTCCATCACTTCCGCTATTTAAAACATCTGCCACTGTGCTCTTCTTTATGTTTGGATTGCAGCTGTTCAAATCAGTTTGGCAGCTCTTTGCTACCGCCGACAGTACAGGCATGTAAACTGCAGATTATTTTCACTGCGCATGCATGTACTCCAAAACTACTGGATGGATTTGGATGAAATTTTTACCAAAGGTGGTCTTTGGGCTAGAGAGAAACTCATAACATTTTGGTGATTATCCCAGAACACATACCTCTGCCAAGGCTCTTATCTTCTCACAGTGTGTTAGCAAGAATACTCCAAACTACTTGATGGATTTGGATGAAATTTTTACCACAGGTGGTCCTTGGGCTAGAGAGGAACCCGTAACATTTTGGTGATTATCCAAGAATGCATACCTCTGCCAAGGCTCTAGCACAGAGGCATCAGCACCTTGGTGCTTTCATGTTTTCAGTAATTATTTTATAACAGTTCAGCTCCAATGTGCTGTAAAAAAAAAAAGTGCTGTGTTGTGCTGTAAAAGTCACACTGCCGCCTCTAGTGGCCCAGCATAGTTATTACAATGCCTTTTTTTCCCAGCTCCATTGGCAGTAAAGATGAGTTAAATTTGTGTTTATTTCAAAAGCAAAGCCTTAACTCAGAAGTCTGGCAAATTAAGTCAAGAAAATATGGTGATACTGTAGAGGGTGCAAAGGAAAGGGTGTGGAGGCGAGGCACGAGCGTAGGTCAGCACAGATTCTTTATTTACCCTCTAACATGAGTACAGCTGGGGCCAGTAGGGTCGGGCCAGTAGTAGAGTGTAAGAGCTAAGAGAGGGAGATGAGGGAGAGCAGCTCTTTTATACCATCATACAAACAGAGAGAATGCATGGCACATTAGCATATCAATTGTCATCTAATACCATTGGTCAATACACATGATTAGCATGACATTGGTTGGCACAAAGATGTATGCATTCAGTCCTGTCTGACTGTCTCCTGTGGTTCTTTTGGCCATGCATCAATTGTCCTCTGCTTCCTCCAAGCTCACTGCTGGGTGTGAGAATAGCTCCAGAAGAATGTCCCAGAGGAATGTCTCCCTGCTGTGTTTAGTGTCACCAGAATACAGTGATACAAGCCTTTGGTTCCACTTAATTCTGACCAGGTGAGCTGTAACGGACAGGCCAACAGATTGATACACACACACACACACACACACACACAACCATCCACACACAGATGCATTGAGTGATTATTGTATGCCTCCATTTTCAACAAGGCATAAAAAGTGATTGAGCAAAATATAATAATGCATATCAAATTGACAAAATCATAAATGGAGACAATTATAGTGTGTGAATGTGTGTGTGAATGGGTGGATAGCAGGATCTGTAAAGCGCTTTGGTCATCAAGAGATGAGAATAAAAGCGCTATATAAGTGAACGCCATTTACCATTTACCATTTATACAGAGCAAAGTTCTAAGTGTATGCAAAAGGTGTCATGATCCTTTTCATCCAAAATCAGTCTTAAGGTGCATTCAAACCAAAGTGAACGGGTGAATTTTTCGCTCATCACAATTACATTTTAACTCAATGGCATAAATTCACCATCTGAGTTCCAGACAGGCGGCGTTAACTTTAACTTTTGCAGTTGGATTCAACCTGCTGTGGAAATCCACAAAACATTGTCATGCTTAGGTTTACATTATCCGATGGGGCTATTACCTGGAAAAATTGTCCCTGACTCCAAAATCTCACCTGGATGATGGGTTGTTCACACTTGCTAGCCTTGTTAACACATCCGTGGCAGGAGTCAGTGTTAAAAAAAAGAAAAAAAAAACCTCCAACACGCCAATTCAGCTGCAGAGCTCCCGGTACGTCAGTCTCATTTTCAGACTAGTTTACTTACCAATTTTAAGATAAGATAAGATAAGATAAGCCTTTATTAGACTTATTAGAATTTTGATACTTTTACTCCAATGAGGGCAGAATTTCAAGGCCATTACTAGCTAGTACTAACCCTTGGACATGCAAATGCACGAGATTTGCATGTGTTCACCTCTTTCCATTGGCTTTGTATGCATTTGTGTCATGTAAATTTACTTTGTGTTTGGTCTGAATGCACCGTTATCCTGAATTCTACACAGAGCAGTCTCTGTCAAGGAGGGTTCTCCAAGGGGGAGAGGAATGTTGTTCTGGTCTCGTGGAGAGTCCAGGCAGGCTCATCCAGAAGGGAAGTGATTCTTAGAGGTGATTAAGCAAAACCATAGGCACGATAGTTGATCAAACTGATAAATTCATTCACAAAAGCAAAGTTATAATATCAAAAATCAGTTATATCAACCTCAGTTTCAGTTCTTTCATTCAGTCACTCGGGGTCCACAGTCACTCTAGGGTGTGCAAAGGCTGGGGATAGACTTTATGGCCTCAAGATAAGAGTATGGACCACAGAGTCTCTTTGAAGTCATTCACCTCAAGGAAGATGGGCGAATTTGTTTTAGTTGTCTCCTGGTTTAGTCCAGGTGAATTCTGCAAATCGGGTTTTGGCACATTAATGGTCTGTCTCCCTTGTCCAGAGAAGGTCAGAGTGTGTCATCTTCATATGGAGATGTTATGTCCATATCTTGAGGGAAGCAAGGATGAGACTGAGGATACATTTGCATACTTAATTATTCACAGAAAAAACACTCTCCGGGACAATTCTCATAAGCCGAGGGTCAACGACGAAAGAGAACTGGCCTCTTCCTCCCATGCCCTTTATACCCTGGGTGACGTCACCACTGGAAAGGTGGTCCGTCACCCCTCACTCTACCCTGGTTGCCCCGGCTGCCATATTACTACTTAACAGGAGGAAAGAAAAGTGTTTATTCAAAATGTTTCAGGATCCATTAGAGTCTCAGAAGATCCAACTTGACAAATTTGACAGATCTGCCAGATCGGTCACGCCCCCTGCCGTGTGATGGTCTTTGGAAGAGAAAATCATCTCAGTTGAATCGAGATAATGTAGCCTTCATGCTCTCACACAACTAGGATTCATGGATCAGGAAGCAATGGCAGGTTGGCATGACCGCGCTATGCATAAGCGAGGATTAGATATGCATAACTTAGACTAGGTTTAGTCAGCTGGGGGACCTCCAGTAATGCACTGGGCCTCACTCCTTTCCTCACTCTCTATGAAATATTTTTTTTTGCTGGTCATTAACATCTGTTTGTTCTCTCCCATAGATTGAGTCCCCATCGTGCTGTTTGCTCTCTACATGTCTGTTCTTTTCTTCTTCTCTATCCCCTCACCCCCCAGCCAGTCGCAGCAGATGACTGCCCCTCCCTGAGCCTGGTTCTGCTGGAGGTTTCTTCCTGTTAAAAGGGAGTTTTTCCTCTCCACCGTCGCCAAGTGCTTGCTCACAGGGGATCGCCTGATTGCTGGGGTCTTTCTGCAACTGTGGGGGATCCCCCCTACAGATGATAGTGCTATGAGATGACTGTTGTTGTGAAATGGCGCTATATAAATAAAGTTGAATTGAATAGACTATTGAGTATAAGATATCTAAAAGTTAACAAAATGTTCTATATAAGTTACTAATACCCCTCCATGGATTGTCACCTTAATCATGGTGGAGGGGTTTCAGTGCCTGCGATGGGCTGGGTGTACTCTGCCTCTTGCCCAAAGATATGCTGGGATAGGCTCCAGCCCCCCCCCCACCACCCAAAAAGGATTAAGCAGTAGAAGATGGATGGATGGATGGATGGGTTTCAGTGCCTGAATGATCCCAGGAGCTATGTTGTTGGGGGCAACTTGTCCCTGGTAGGGTCTCCAGGGGGTCCCTTCACCTGAAGGGCCAGACTAAGGGCATTCCAGTGGATCCAATGAAGAAGGTTACATCAAGAACCCAGTGTACCCACATGGGTCTGCCCTCCAGTGGGTTCACCACCTACAGGAGGGATCATGGAGATTATGATACTATGTGAACTGGGCGAAAATCTGGGTTACTCTGCCTGGACTGATGCCCCCATGACCTGGATCCCTGTATAAGTGGTAGAAGATGGATGGATGGAAGTTACTAATATGTTATGTAGACATCCAACGCGTTATGAATACATGATATATACACCAAAAATTGAAAATTTTGGCCGTATGCCAGTGTTTTAGAGACATTTTTGATATGTCGGCATGCACTGCCTAAATTGTCAAGGTGTGACAGTGCCTTTATGCTTTTCTTTATACAAAATTAAGTACCAGTACTTGTGCACCCAAAAACAGACCAATGTGATTTTTTTTTTTTACATTTTAATTACAAATTTTAAACTTTGTTATATTCATTCAAAAGTGAACAATTCAAATGTTTTTTTTGTTTTAATATTTAATGACTTAGCTATTTCAATTAAAACATGAAATTCAAATTTTTTTGAGATACACTAATAGTCTATACACTTTTGTTTCGAAGAGAGAGGATTTAGAGAACAGTTCTCCCAAGATAAAATAGGGTGTTTGACATCAGGAGGTGGACAAACTCAGTCACTGGATTCATGATTAAGGGCCTTCTCAAAAATGAAGGAACTGGATGGGTGGAGTCACAAAAAATTGGTTTTATTTTTTTTTTTTTTTTTTTTTTTTTTCAATCTTTGACTCTTTAAAAATTAAATTATTTCTAAGCTATACCGAAATTGAACAATTTCTTGGTAATGTTAATGTAGCAGTTCATTTTTGTATTGTTCTGCCGGTATAAAAATAAATGTAATGAAAATCATAACTTCCTTGTTAGAGACAATAATCAAGTCCGTTCATGTACAGTACAGTTAATCCTACAGTTAAACCAAAATCTAAGTGTTTAGACTACAATAGGCTATCTTGTTTAGTACAATTTTTTATTTATTTATTTATTTTTTACTGCTCTTAGCTCTGTATGTTGTAACAAAGGCATATACTTAATTAAGCTCTGGCTTTGAGCACAACAGCATCACTCAACAGCTGTTCAAACATTCTCCTTTTTGGAAAAGGGTTAAGACAACTTGTTTCAGATAATGAATGAACTGATGTGTACCAAGAAAGCTGCTGGAATCTGGAAAACTGCTACAGTCCAAATTACTGAAAAATATCATTCTAAATGACTGTTGTAACAGTATATGAATTAATAATTATGATCAGGTATAAAATTTATTTAATTTATATTAATGTATTGGAACCGGAGATTAATTCTTGGTTCATATACATCAGAAAAGTTAATAACACTCGTGGGGCACCAGCTTCTATCTCTAAGAAACAATTTAATCTTCAATTTCACTTTATACCTGTTTAATAACTCAATAAATTAATTAATAATCAGTCTCAAAATTTTAGTGAATTCGATACTGGGGACTTGAACCAGACTCAGAATGAAATAAATTCTCACAACTTCTCTCATTTTCACATATTTATTAAATGAAATGATGATTAACAGACATTGCAATGATTTCATTAACCATAAAATTAACTTGTAAATGATAGATTTACAATATCAACATTTGCAGAACCAGGGTTAAACTGTGAAATGAATTTAGATCAGTTTTAGTTAACAGATTGTGGAAGACAACGCAAATTTATGAGGAAAGTTTTATTTATATGAAAAGTTCTGGATTACTCTAAGAAAATAAAAATTGAATTTTAATGAAAGGAGGAGTTATGTTAATGGCTCCTTAATTTTGCATTTGATCAAATATTGAATTATCCTCAAATCTCAGACGTTTGATTCAGCAGATGGATAAAGAAAGTGCAGCTCACGTGCTTTCTTGTTGAAGATTTGAAGTTGCATTCTTTTGTTGTCCTCATGAAGCTTTCGATGTGGGAAAGTGCCAAAACCCAGAATATTTGTCCAGCAAATATTCGGTTGCCACAAGATGAGATTTTGATGTGTTGATCACCTGGGCTGCGATCTGGCCCAGGGTGTCTCCTCCTTGTGGGTGGTGATTTCTTCAGCTGTGTGTGGTCATGGTGAACTGCGTCCAGGATCTGCGGCTTCTCATGAGGAATTCAATAATAATAATAATGTCTGATCCAGTAGCAAAATTAACAGATCTTTCAGACTGGTGGAGATGAAGACAGTTTCTAGTGTGTAAGTTGGTCAATATAAAATTACAAAAAAAGAAAAGTCAAGATTAAAACTTAGATTAAAATTAAAAACGGTGGCTTTACAGAAAGTTTAACAGGAAAAAGTGATAGAAATAAACGTCTAGGATTGGAGTTTAACTCCTAATTAGAATTTTGAGTTCAGAGAGAAAGAATTCCTAGGCATTTAAAGAAACATTAAGATACAAAGAGATTACAAAAAACAGGATACTTCAGGCTATGTGATCATAGGAAAGAAAACACGTGGGATAAGTCCCTTTGTTCTCCAGTGGTTCTCTGCTGTGTAGAGACGAAGACAATAGCCGAAAAAGCCGAAAAAGTGATCTGAAAAGCGGCAACAAAAAGAGAGAGTGAAAAAGGGTGTCATTTCCTTTTTATCTGGGGGAAACTTTCGCGGGCCTCGGTGATTGACAGGAGTCCCCAGCCAATAGGCTTCCTTCGTGGGCGGGCTTTATGAACTTTAGTCCAATGAGCAAACAGTCTTTTGTCTGGAACGAACAACACTGAGAGCTGTTGTCAAGCAGAGATTGGCTAAGATCGGTCACATGATTTGAGAGATATTTTGGCAAATCTAATACATATTTTAATACTAGAATATTCCTCTATACCCTTAACTAACCTTAGTGATTATGCAACTTATACCCAGTGCTTATAAATTAACATCCAGGAATAAACATTCACCTAAACATGTTAACACGCACATATCTAAAATCACGGATTAATACATTTCAAACCTATTATTGATTGTCCAGAATAAACATCAGGAGTTCATTTGCTGTTCCTGGGGTCCTGGAAAAAGAAGAGAGATGTTGAAAAGTGAGTCCTAAAGATGTGGTTAAAAAGTTTGCTTGTTAAATTTGGCATGTCCCAGAGTTTAAGGCAATGTTGAGCTGTGGATCTTTGTGGGCCATGAGAGGCTCCAGGGGCCTGTCCCATGTCTCCATGTTTATGGGGCCATAAAAGTCCAAACAGGAAATGCATTAGGGTGAATTTCTTAGACTGGTTTTAACAAAGGAATGTGAGTTTAGTTGTGGCCTGGGGTAAAACAGCAGTTTCCTTGCTGTCTTTTTCCTGGGTGAAACAATGTCTTTAAGCAGAAGAATAATCCTATTGAGCCAAAGGGAGATGATGCTACAGTCCCCCCTTTGGTATTAACGGTGACTTTGATTCAGCGTTGATAGCAATCTTATGCATCAAATTCCAATTTGGCGAGTCTTGATCCAAATGCTGAACTAAAGGTTCTGATGTCCATAAGTCTTTAGCTTGTGAACAGTATCTATTCCAAGGTGTAGATCCCTAAATTTGGTTTTCTGGAAAACTTCTAAAAATTTTCAAAAATAATTTGGGTATGACCAAATATAAACATTGTATAATTGTCTAGGATATACTAAAATTCTGTATATGCCAGTAAAGGCTTAAAAGTTCTGGGTACAAAAGTGTGAACTAGAAGTATGCGGGTTTTGACATACTTGATATAAATGTTTTAGGTAAAATCTAAATAGAGTGTAAAGGATATATATATTTGTATATACGCATGCATGTATTCAAAAATCTTAGCGTTCCAGGTCAAAAGCAAATTACAAAAGTCAATGTTGAGGTAGCTCAAGGAGGGTCAAATTGAATTGGTTTAGCTAGATTAAACCCTGGTTCCACAGATGTCCAAATCATAGGGTGTTTGAGGCTTTTGTTCAGAAAAACTGAGTGGACATGGGATGTCGTTATCGTTCTTTGAATGGCAATGAGAAGTAAATTTGGATTTACTGCAAAAAGGATAAGATTATTATTATTATTATATGTTCATTGCTAAAGTGTTAACTTCTTGCTACTTCTGAGAGTAACATAGACATTAGCTGTGTGTGAGCATAGTCAACCTTTAACACAAAGAGCAAAGAGTTCAAGACCTTTTTGAGTTTGACTGAAGCTTCGGAGCAAGCATTCAAAACCAACACAGTGTCTTGTAAGATTTTGGTAACGATCTGTGGTTCGACAACCTGGCGTTTCAGTTTAGCGGTGTTGACCGAGTTAACAGTGGGCGTGCTAAGGCTAACAAGAGGCTCTAACAATGAGGTTGTTATTGAGAATCCGCCTGAAGATCATTGACCTTTCGTTTTGGCTTGGTCCAGTTCTGACTGGGTAACAGTGGGTGTGATTGCTAGGCAGATGGCTAAACTGATAAAGAGGAGGGCCATCATTCTGGCAAACAGATAAAGTGAGTGATTTTGGATCTTAATCTTCTTGTTGCAGATGACTGCCCCTCCCTGAGCCTGGTTCTGCTGGAGGTTTCTTCCTGTTAAAAGGGAGTTTTTCCTCTCCACCGTCGCCAAGCGCTTGCTCACAGGGGATTGCCTGATTGCTGGGGTCTTTCTGCAACTGTGGGGGTTCCCCCTACAGTTGAAAGTGCTATAAGATGACTGTTGTTGTGAAATGGTGCTTTATAAATAAAGTTGAATTGAATTGAATTGTTGATCTTTCTTTAGATACCTGATTGGCAAATGAAAATTATTCTCAGAAGTGGAGTAATTTCTTTAGGAGATTGAACTCTAAACCTTAGATTGTTTTTCACCTTTGATGGGAATTTTGATGTTGGCTCGGACTAATGGCGCTGAATGTTTTGTGTGTACTATTTGATAATAGTAAGTTGATTGAACTTTATTAGATTTTACAGAGGCCTTTGAAATTAGTGTAAGGGCTAATTTGGTTTTAATATACCCTTTCCTTTTTGGAAGTTTTGATGCAGTTAGCTGATTGTTTGGAGAAATTTGACTGAGTGTTCCTGAGGCTAGTAATTAGCTACAGTTATTTCTCAGACATAGGCTTGAGTTTAATCTTATTTATGGACTTACTTTCACGTTGTTGTACCCAACAAGTCCCATGAGGTTTTGGTAAAGGTTACTCTGATTTTGGTGAGCCCATTTGAAAATGGGGTCCTGGGTTTGGCACTTGAGTGGCCAAAGTTTGTTGTTGACAATGTGTGGATTCATCCATTTGGGCAGGAATTTAGGAGTGATTTTCCTTTCCTGTAAACTGATTTTTGGTGTTTGCGGTACAAATGTGGGGTGGAAGATCTTGTCCCCCTCTTCGCAGTTTGTCATGCGAGAGTTTTTGGTTGTTGTATACTTAGTGTCATTTGGCGGCTCGGTCCAAATGTTTTTGAAATACAGCCTTAGGAGCTTTGTACGTCGTTTTGACGCTTTTGTGTTCTGCAGCTGGAATGTTATGGGCATTGGCAGTCATCACCCCCCTCTGGTTTCGAGGAACTCTGAGCGGTGGCGATGATGGTTTGTCAGAAGCAGGAACAGGAGTGCCATTGCAGAGCTGCAGAGAAAGTTGTGTCGCATGAAGTGGTTTCAATTTGGTATGTCAAAGGTTTTAGACGTGGGAAGCGCATGTAATGATTTATCCAACCGGTGTTTGATGGTTTTATGTATCATTTGGTTACAAGCTTGAGTGAATGTGCGCCTTGCGTTTGCAAAAGTTGGGTTCACTGTCGCAAAAACTTGAGATTTTGGAGGGTCTAGAAAGCCAATCGGTGTGACTCTTGTAACCATGCAGGCCTCATGGGTGGGTAGGTGGGTTTCAAAATGTGACACCACCACTGAATCATGGGTATCAAGGGTTTCAAGGGGGCCATTTGGGGTTTTCTGCTTGGCCATTGAGTTTCCAAGGTCATTTGCTTCTTTGGCATAACCTTGTATATGAAAGTGACTTTTGACTTCTTGAGGACAGTACTCACCTTGGTCTTTGCGGTCGCTTTCAATCGGTTGCAGTTGTTCCAACAGTGCTAGTTGTGTGAGACTTGGGGTGTCCAAAGTGTTCAGAACAAAGCACTGTGATTCAGTTGTTCTTGTTGGGTCAAATGGGTGAGGATGTTGCGTTTGAGCCCATAGTGTGAGGTTCTTGAAATCAATCAGTGGCTCAAAACGGTTCAGTAGGTCTTTGCCGACAAGTAATGGAATGGTGTCAAGTTTGGACACATAGACCGGATGTGTCAAGGTCATGGGTCCAATGGAAATGTTTAGTAGTGATACGCCCAACAGGGTTGTTTTAGTGAGCGCATATGGTCGCACGGCTAATGAACAGGGTTCCAGTTTCAAATGTCTGTGAGTGTGGTTAGTGGCTACATGTAGTTTGTACATGTACAAGACAGCGTCCTGACACATCACGTCTTCAAGGGTCAATGTCGTCTTCAAGGTAGAATTTCCTTGCCACCCCCTCTCGTTTAAATCGCATAGAAATTGTGGAGCCAGTGGTTCAACACCAGAGTTGCGAAATGTTGTTTGAGGAGTGGTCTGTGACCTGTGGTTGGGCTGCCATAACAGCACTGGACTGCGTTAAGTCCTTTGTTCCTTCCTCATTGGCATAAGAGATTTTCTGTTTGCGTTTCCTTCGTTTGGAACATTTGTTTTGAGTCATTATAGCTGATATAGCCAGGATGTTAGCAGTTCTATTTTCTTTGTTGCTTTGAATCTCCGCTAGGAGGTGCTTGACAATTTCAATATCTTCTCTACTGAGCACAGGAGTTTCTTCTTCCTTCCAAGGTTTTTGATAGGTCTCTGCTTCTGACCTTCTGTGATGAGATGGAGACCATTTGTCACGGTTACGCGTGTCTTCGTATCGGTATCTGTCATCATGGTAGTCTGTATCGCATTCTCGTGACCAATCCCATGGATATGGTATACGACGGTAGTCGGGTTTTCGCAAAGTTGGTCCAAAGTGATATCCAGAGGACCTAGTTTGGTTTTGACGTTGATGAGGTCGGTTGGAAAAATGTTTCGGGTGTTTGTGTACTTGCGGTGTGGGAGGTGGAGCAGAGTGAGGAGCTCCTTCCAACTCCAAGGTGTTACATGCATCACTGATAGCTAGCACTGAGGCAGGCTCAGTGTGCTTGTTGTGACTTTGGTGCTGTTTTTGGAACACATAGTGTGCGAACTCTCTCAGCTGACTTATTGAGTTTGACCTTGGGTTAGCTGTAACTCCAAGGTGATGACTCACAGAGGGATGGAGGTTTTGGATGAAGAGGGTCTTGAAATTGTGGTCTTCTTCCATCCCTGGTGTATTTTACACCTGTGTATATATATTCATATATTTATTCCATCTAGCTACAATGCTCCGCACTGGGTGTTTATATATCTATATATTTATTCCATCTAGCTGCAATGCTCCGCATCGTGTGTCTATATATTTATGTTTATATGTACATATGTATACTCTCTGCTCTTGTTTTTTCTTGCCTTCTGATTGTTGCTCTGAGTGTTACTATCCCTGTGCTGTTGCAATCCTGGAATTTCCCCATTGTGGGACTAATAAAGGCTTATATCTTATCTTATCTTATCTTATTTTGAGATCCAAAATATGCAAGTAGGAGTCTCTGGTAGTATGCCTGTGTCGGCTCTGAGCGTCCTTGCTTCACAGCTAGGGCTACGGTTAGCCCTGCCTGTAAGCAGTTGTCGAATTCCTTTCCGATGGTTTTGCAGAGCAGCATGTAGTCTGCTTTGATGTTTGCCGGCTGTCTGTCTATGAATTTTGATACTGACCTGTTAGATTTTAGTTTGATCAGATAGATGCAATCGTCAATTGTAGCATCAGGATACTTACGCAGGTAGTAATCAATGTCCTGTAAATAGACTTTGGCATCAGGTGAACCCGTAGGTCCTGGATCAAATTTGGTGACATTTCGCGCAATCTTGTCAAGGTCACAGTCTGAAGGGGCACACGCGTGCTGTCCACGCAGTCGTCTGTATTCAAAATGGGAATCGGGCAAGGGAGCGCGGTGGATGTCCCAGTGTTCATGTGCTTCCTTTAGGAGCAGTTCACATTCCTTGTAGTCCTTCTTCATATTTTCAAGTTGACCAACTCTTCTGAGTTCCTTCTTTGTGCCTTGAAGGGCATCTTCAAGTTCATTGTCGTCTTGGTGAAGCACATCATTGTCATGCATCAACCGTTTATTTTCTGACTCTGCATGGTCCAAATCTTGTAATGCTTCATCTGGTTTAGAGTTTTGTCATTCTCCTCTTGAGATTGTTCCAAATTTTCTTTTAATGTTTTGTTCTCTTCTTGGAGAGATAGGATCGTTGTTTGTTGATTTGCTAGCTCGTTCTTGGCTACCTTTAATCTCGCGACTAATGTTAGCGCAAACTTACCTAACACACTGGTGAGATCCTTGCCTGCTGGTGGCGTTCCAGTGTGGTCATTCAAAAGTTCTTCAGTGAGTTGCTTCAAATCTTCGGGCTGTATTTTCTTGACCCGTGTTGTGAAGCTGGAAATAAAATCAGAAGTCCATGCTTCCAATGTTGCTTGAAGGTCATCCAGTCTGGTAAATCGGTCGGTTGTCTGTTGACTCATGTTTTACCGTTGTTGCTATTTAGCTTAAAAAAAAAAATCAACTTGTTGACTATTGGGTTTTTTTTCCACAATATCTTTATTGAACCTTTTTTTTTTTAACAAACATGATACAAACAATCAAACACTAACACTAAAGTACTACAAAAAAAAAATAAAAAAAAAATAAAAAAATGCACTAAAAACACCAACAACCACCAGCAAAATCAAATCTTCAACAATGCTCCTCTGTTTAGTCTAGACAATCCAATACATAAGTATACATATTATGTTCACCAGTTTGGAATTTACAAGGTCCACACACATCATTCACCTTCTTCTTCAAGAGTTATGTTTAAATATTTTACATAATCAATAAAAGGTCTCCATATATTCTCAAACACAATTTCCTTTGATTTCAGTATATATGTTATTCTTTCTAATGGAAGGTTTGTTAACATCTGTCTTAACCACTGAGTCACATCTGGTCTATGAGTCTTTTTCCATAATAGTGCAATACATTTTTTGGCATTAAGCAAACTGAGGTCTATGAATGTTCTTTCACTTTTATTAAAATTATGCTTTTCTGGGTACAGACCCAACAAAAACAATTTAGGATTCAATATGATTTGTTTTGAGATTATTTTTTCAATTGTTACCCTCACCTCTTCCCAAAACATTCTTATTAATCTACATTCCCATACACAATGAAATAGAGTTCCTTTACTTTCCATGCATTTTGTGCATGTATCTGGTATATTTTTGTTATATTTATTTAACTCCTCCGGTGTAACATACATCCGCATTAACCATTTGAAATGTATCAATTTAAGGCGTACATTTATTGATTTGGTTTGAGCTTCTGTACAAGCCAATTCCCATTGTTCCTCTGAAATTTCAGTTTGCAGATCTTCTTTCCAGTAGTTTAATCTTTTCAGTGAATTTTCACTTGAAGATAGTGTCAATGAGTTATAAAACTCTTAAATAATACCCTTTCTTTTACTATCTTTCATCATCATTTTTTCCAAGGATGAATAAATAGGTCGAGTGAGAGCTTTATTTTGATTTGATCGAATAAAGTTTCTAAGTTGAAGATATTTAAAAAAATGTGTTCTATTGAGATTAAATTTGATCCTCAGCTCTTGAAAAGACATTATGTTATCTGCACATGGCAAATATAAATCCTGAATCTTTTGTATCCCTTTTAAATTCCATACTTTAAATACAGCGTCCGCTCTCCCTGGTTTAAAATATTGATTACCCCATATTGGACTAAATTGTGACAATAACTGTGGTTCTTTTAAATAGTTTTTAGCTTCACACCATATTTTGATCATATGCTTTACAAATGGATTTTTAACTTGTTTTTGTAATTTTTTTGCCGAATCTGAGTATATGAATATGGGAAGAGGTAAAGGTAAATTGTATGATTCCATTTCAGTCCAGTGAGGGAGATCATTTGATGAAAAATAATATGTCATAGACCTCAGTTGTGCCGACCAATAATACAACATAAAATTTGGACATTTCAGACCTCCACGATCAAATGGTAAATATAATAAAGACAGACGTAATCTAGCCCTCCTGTTGTTCCATATAAATTCCACTAACTTTTTTTTTATTCTTGAGAATAAATCTAAAGGTGGTGATAAGGGAATGTATTGAAATAAATAAAGTATTTTAGGTAAAATATTACTTTTAAGTATATTGATTCTCCCGATCATCGACATTGGTAGTGACATCCATCTCTGAGTTAACTCATTGATATCTGACATTAAGGCTTCATAGTTGACACTGGCGACTGATTCTAGCTTAGGCACAATTTGGATTCCTAAATATTTAAACTGATTTACAACATTGAATTGATTTACCTCAGGGGCTGGGTAATTTCTCTGGGTCTCATTTAGCATTAATATTGAAGATTTAGTTTTATTTATTTTATATCCTGATATTTCCCCAAAATTCTTTATTAAATTCAACAAGGTTGGAATTGATTTTTTTAGATTCGACATAAACAAAATTATGTCATCGGCGTACAGGGAGATTTTATGTTCTGTTGGTCCAACTTTAATTCCATATATTTGTGAATGTAAACGTATCGCTATGGCTAAAGGTTCAATTGCCATAGTAAACAGTAAAGGTGAAAGTGGACAGCCTTGTCGACATCCTCTATTGATTTTTATTGGTTTTGAAATATTGTTATTTGTTAGGATTTCTGCTGTAGCATTATTGTATATTATTTGAACCCATTTTATGAAATTATTTCCAAGTCCAAACCTTTGTAGGACTTCAAAAAGAAAGGGCTATTCAACTCTATCAAAGGCCTTTTCAGCGTCCAGTGATAGGAGAGCTGTATCCGGTGCTTCTTTATTAAAATAAATAATATTAAATAGTCTTCTTACATTATGGAAGCCTTGTCTTCCCTTTATAAAGCCATTCTGATCTCGATTAATAATATTTGGTAAAATTTCTTGTATTCGTCTTGCTAAAATTTTACAGATTATCTTAAGGTCGGCGTTTAATAGGCTTATTGGTTTCATATTTTCACATTTATTAGAGGGCTTACCTGGTTTTGGCAGCAGTATAATTAAGGCATTATTTATGTATGATGGTAAATTATTATTTTGAAATGCTTCTAAAACCATTTCCAAAAAAGGTTTTATTAATTTATTCTTAAATTTTTTATAAAGGTCAAGTGGAAGACCATCTGGTCCTGCACTTTTTCCTGATTTCATATTGTCAATGGCTAGCCCAACTTCTTCTTGACTAATTTTAGACTCCAATATCTCCCTGTTTTCATTTGGAATACACGGTATAGATAGTTCGTTCAAAAACCCATTTAGTTTTGTTAAATCAAATTCATTTTTAGTATCATATAGTTTTTCATAGTAATCTCTAAAGGCTCTGTTAATTTCTAAAGGATCTATAACTACCTGTCCGTTACTTATAATACTAGTAATTGGTGTTTTAATTTCTAATTGTTTAATCTGCCATGCCAATAATTTTCCTGATTTTTCACCTTGTTCATAAAAAGATTGTTTCAATCTTAGAAGACTCGAGGCAGCTCTATTCGCTGATTTTTTGTCGTATTCAGCTCTCAAAATCAGTAATTCATTCTCCAACCTTGGATCACTTCCTGCATACACTTTTTCCTGAAGACTTTTCATTTTATGTTCCAATTTAGCTCTCTCCTCTCGAGTCTTCTTAGATTTTGATCCTGTATAACTAATAATATGTCCCCTAATAAAAGCTTTGAAAGCCTCCCACTTTACACATGCTGATGTTTGTGTAGTATTGATGTCAAAGAACTCGTCTGTCTGTTTTTCTATATACTTGACAAATTCCTCATCCTGAAGCCATTTATGATGAAATTGCCATCTACCTGATTCCTTTGTCAATTTTTTATCTACATATATTAGACAACAGGGTGCATGATCAGAGATCAAGATGTTATCATAAAAGCAGTTTTGAATCTTGGATCTTAATTCTGTGGAAATCAAAAAATAATCAATACATGAGAATGTCTTGTAGGTACTGGAATAACAAGAATAGGCTTTAACTTGTGGTTTCATTTCTCTCCATATATCTAACAATCTCAATTCTTTCATAAAATGATTAATAGTCATCCTACATCCATTGTGCGTACAATCCAGTCCTGTTGATCTATCTATACCTGGATTCAATGTACAATTAAAATCCCCTGCTATTATATGTTGCCCTGTAAGTGATGATAAAATAAGAAATAAATTAACAAAAAACTTTTGGTCATCTATATTGGAACCATATAAGTTCACAAGATTTATATTTTCTAATAGCAAAGAACCTTGAATGATTACATATCTTCCAAGTTTGTCTCCAATTACATTTTTCACTTGAAAAGGGACTGATTTATGTATGAGAGTCATAACTCCCCTGGCCTGGGATGAGAATGATGAGGTGAAGACACTTCCTTGTCATCTACTCCTAATTCTTTTTATATCCTCCTCTATTAGATGAGTTTCTTGTAAAAACACAATTTTTGAACCCATGTCTTTTATTTTATTCATAACTTGTTTAAGTTTTTTAAATTTTGTAGACCTCTGCAATTCCATGAAGTTAAATTAAGATTAACACTTTGGTTTATGATCAATAGAGAGTTTGGGATTACCTTGCAGTGTAAACATGCTCATACAGAGAAGCAAAAACATGAGTGGTTGAACATTCATCCTACAAACTACACACAAACAAATTCCCCCTTCCCACACTTGTGGCGAACCCCCCAAAATCAAAAGAAAAATTCCGTCTCCCGATATAGCCATCGACCGCTCCACACCCACGGGGAACAGCCTAAGCCACTCCTTCTTCATCCTCCCAATCACCCTAACTCTACTGCTTTTAATGACGTAACATTAACTCTCCTCTGTAGTTTTCCAACTTAACTCCAAAATTTTTAACAACTTTGTACATCATAGTTTTTTTTTTGTTTGTTTTGTTTTTGTTTTTTTTAATATATAATACAATCTATATTTTGTAAACTTGCTATTTACTTTAAGTCAGTCAGATGCCTGTGCAAATGCTTAATTATTCTACCTTATATTTTGTTCATGCTTAGCTCCCACCAGTCTCTTCTTCTTCTTTGATCTTCTTGATAAACTCCTACGCCTCCTCTGGGGTCTTGAAGATGTGGGTTCTGCCCTCATACGTGGTCAGCAGTCTCGCAGGATAGATTACACCATGACGAATCCCAAGGTTGCGCAGCTCCTTACGTATGGGATCAAACTGCTTCCTCAATTGTTGGATTCCTGTGGCCAAATCTGGGTAGAACCGTACCTGCTGATCCTGGTGTTTAATCTCTCCATTAGCTCGTGCAGCGTTGAAGATCTTCATCCTGTCTCTGTTGCTAAGAAACTTCATAATTAAGGTCCTCAGCGGTCCCTTATCTCTCCGTGGGCCAATACGATGTGCATTTTCCAGAACCACTGCTGATTGCAACTCCTCGCTGCCCAGCACCTCCGGAATCCACTTTTCCAGAAAGGAATATACGTCCCGACCTTCTGATTCCTCTGGAAGACCCACCAGCCTCAAGTTATTCTGTCTCGACCGAGATTCCAAATCCAAAATATTATCTTCTAGACATTTATTTTTTTTTTCCAAAGTGCGCACCTTTAATTGAAGACGGGTGACGTCATCTTCAGCACTAGCGAGACGGAGCTCCATCTGCGCCGTTCGTTCTACACAGTCACCCAATTCCTTTCTTATTCCTTCCAACGCTGTCATAATCCCATCAAATCTAGAGGAAAAGTCCGCTCTCATTGAACTCATGGCAGCCATCAGCGCATCTGCACCGCTCCCCGCAGATATCGCACCGTTGCCAGCCTCCTCCGCCATATATGGAGTTTTGTTTGCTGCGTCACAGACCTGAAAGTCCGTTAATTTGGACTGTTTCGGCGGCTCGCTTTTTCCTTTACCTGGTTTTCCAGCCTTAGGCTTCGCCGACATATCCTCGCCCAAACGCTGGGATACGTTCTGTCCCAAATGAGAGAGTTATTTGCCGATTTTTTTCTCCAGGAGCAGAGCAGAGTGAGACACGTCCGTCTTACGTGGCAGCCATAACCGGAAGTGATTGTTGACTATTGTTAATTTGTTAGACAAGGTTTAACCTTGAGTGTTTTATTTTACAACCGTGATAGTTGAAAGTTCTTTTTAGAATTTGTTCCAACTTGTAGTTTTACAAGATGGGAAGTAGAATTTTTGAAATTATTTAGGAGTGTAGAGATTCTTCAATTAATTTGTTTGTTGACACTGTATTGTGATAAAGTTGAATTGAAATTGGGTTTAATTTGTGTTTCACAAAACAAAACAGGAATTTCAATTGTGTGGATTGACCTCTTTACTTTGATTTTCAAAGTCTAGTATTGGAATTTATCATCAATAACTAGTTTTGGAATTTTGCAGAATGTCACTTTGAAAGCAAGGATTTTATTTACAAAAAGAAATACAAAAACAAAAGAGGTTAAATGCTTTAAAAATTTAAGGCTATAAGTTCCACTTTCTTTTAAAGTTAAGGCTTTCCTTTGGTTTTATTTGTTAAAGCCTATTTTCATTTGAAGCATTAAATGTTTTAAATATTTACAAATTAGGAAACAAGTGAATTGCTTTGGGTATTTGGTATCCAAGGATTTTTTAGGATTAAAGCTAGTAGTGATTTTTCTTGATTGTTATCTATAAATTTCTTATTTACAGAATAATCAATGTTTGCACCTTTTGACTTTTCCTCTTAAATCCTGGGAAAAGTTTAAAATTATGCAAGTTGGTTAAATGTTTTTCTTTTCCTATGGAGAAAACATGAACCAAGAAATGACACAATGAGTTTAACCTTTTGCACTCCGGGATGCCGCGGGCAGTCACGTCTCTGCGTTCTAGTGCGTCCCAGTGCAACAGAAAAGAAAGCCAAAGGAAAGCCAAAGGAGAAAGCCAAAAAGCCAAAGGAGAAAAAACAGAAAGCCAAATGAGTGTTTTGATTGGTTTAGATTTGATTGACCTCTCATTCGACTAATAAGAGCCTTGAATTGGATTTCTGAAACCTTGAAGAACCAATGACTGAAAACCTAGCAAGAAGGACCCACCTACCAACGACTGCAAATACAACAAGCCAGTTGAAGCAGAGAAGTTTGACGATTGAAAACGTGCGTCCCGTGCGTAAAATCTGTTTTGTGTAAGCCACTGTGTGTAACGGTAGCGTTCGCCAGTCTTTTTTTCTTACTACTGTTCTTATTTGTTTTGAAAAATCGTTCGCCAAAACCGCAATCATGGAATCATGGTTTGACCAGGTCGCGTGACCAGAACCACGAGTCGTAACAAGCGGACCAGCGTCATGTTCATCTGACAATGAGGAACAGATGTTCGCTAACGACACTGCTGTTGTGGACAGGTAAGTGTTATAAGCTAAATTATTCTTTATCACTGAAAATAGTAGTGTAGTTTGCCCCGCAGGAACTGTGGCTGCGGGCTATTTGAGGGACACAAGTAATTGGAAACTCTTGTGCCTGTCTGATCTCTCTATTGAAGATGTCAAAGATTTATACATCTTCGTAGCAATGGTCATCGGGATCGTTCTGATTGGATCTGGGATTGTCCTGGTGTACCGTAAATTGATGAAGATGGACGTAGCCTATCAAAATGCTGGCCAGGCGAGGCTTAACCATCAAATTGAACAAATGGGGAGGACTCTGACAGTGGCTAATGGAGAACTGTCTAGGAAAATGGATTACATCATGATCACGCTGAGAGCCGTCCATGAAGAATTCAACGTCCAGCACTGAAGGATTAAAGTACTGAATCTGTAAGTAATCTGTAAGTAATCTGTAATGAAAAGTCTTTTTTCTCTGGGATCAGTACTATTCGACTAATCTGACCTGCCCTCACACAATGTCCTCCAGATTATCTGCAGTTTTTTTTTTCCAAAACATTTGAGCTGCATTGACTCTACGGACAGCCAGCTGCCTGGTCCAAGGACAAATGCCAGCCGCTAGACAAAACATCTCCTGCCGAAGAGGCTTTGTTGTTCTTAACTGATATAAACACCTCCACTCAACACTGCACCCACACTGACTCAATAAACTGATGAGAAGATCATTCACTCACTGCTCTCTTTGTGTCTTTGTGTACATTCTTGTCTGCTGATGTGCATTGAGGGCTTTTTTTTTATAATCATAATATTGATCATATATGACTGGTATTCTGACAATCAATGGTTTTTTGCTCTTTCCTATTGTGTTATCCTTTTCTTCCCTATGCATCCTGTACCCATCTGATGACAGGCGCGTTTCGACGCTGCCGCGTCACCGGAAGTGCAGGTCGTTTTCTGTGTCAAGTCAAATCCCTCGTATGTTATCAGTTGTTTACTGTTAATGTACTTGGCAATAAATCCTTTTCTGAGTTCTGAGTTAGTAATAAAAATGACTTTTGACCGATTGGTAAATTACAACGGTGCGTCATCACCACATGACGTCCGTCATGTGGTGATGACGCACCGTCATTGTCCGTGGTTGATGGTCCGTCGTTGATGGACCATTTTTTTGTGCGCTGAGCTCATCTGTAGTGGGGGGGGGGGAGTTGTTATCCTCTACATTGCAGATATTTTAGTATAATTTTTATTGCACTGTAGGTTATTTTTTTCTTGTAAAAAAGGCCACACATTTTTTTATGTGGCATGCTTCTTTGTGTGTGGGGGGCTTGTTTGTTCATTCATTCATTCATGAATGAATAAACAACCCCCCCCCCCCCCGCACACACACACACACAGCCCTGAGTGTCACCTTTCATTAGAGTCCAAGATCAAGCTTCTATGTTGAATCATTCAAAAGTTATAGACGTTTTTCCAAACTGTGCCATTTGGCACAACTTGGCACAGTTCAAAAATGCCTGGAAACAACCTGAGAAGCTGTGTAATATATTCATTTTTTGTGGTATTGTTACAAAATTTTGACCTCAGCTTGATAACACTTGGTTCTACATCTCTGTTGCATTTTCCAGCCAGTATCTGAAAGCTGTGTGTTATTTGCAAGCTTTTGTATCTAAAAAAAAACCCAGGCAAACTTTATTTTCTTCAAGTTCAGTATGTTTAGATGACTGTTACTCAGTGGCAGGAGCACTTAGAGAGATTATGACTGTTTTGCCAAAAAATTCAAAGTGTTTTCTTTTAAATGAGACCAACCCCATGAAGATGCTGCAGAGGTTTGAAGAACAGCTTTTGATTACTTTGGGTATGTTATTTTTAGGCATTTTTAGGGAAACTGACCAGAGTGCAAGGGGTTAAATTACACCTAGAGCTTCTCCTAAGTGTTAATTGCTTAATATGGTTTCCTAAATTTGAGAGAAAAAAAATATAAATATTCAGTGAATCTGTAAATTTGCTAAAATGCACAGGTTTGATCCTACTTTAATATTACTCTTGAGTAAACATCAGCATTAGAATCCTTAAGCTAGAATGGGTTCCTGTGGGAAAGGAATCACACAATATCACATTTAAGACAGCAAAATAGACACAATACAGCTTCAAAGTTTGCACTTTTTCTTTAAAGTGTGTAAATATGTTTACTTTTAACTTAAAATATTACAATATGTGGTTACATAAGTGATTGAATACAATAGGTGTCCTGCTGTAGGTCTACCTATACAGTGAGTGGGGTCTCACCACTGAGGAAAAACTTTCAGCAGCCAACAGGTCTATTTCCTTTTGCTCTTGGCATGAAACTTTGAATTGGTGTTAAATTTAGTTTATTCCGAATAATATGGATTGCTTTGAAGTTACTTTGAAGACTTAATTTGGTTATAAATCAGCTTTAAAGATTAAGGTTGTTGCGTCTCCAATACCTTAAACCCCAGTTCTTTGATATGACGGCCAAATAATCAGACTGAGAGGTGAAGTATACTTTCACTTAATTTACTGAAAGTGAATTACTGAAATATAGTTGGTAAGACCAACTATATTTTAGAAACGCGCTCATTGCAATTTCTCTGGGAGTTACAACCTTTTTTGGTCTTGGTCTACTTTCTGGAACAGTATTAACACGTATAACTAATTCCACGGAGTTAAAACCGTTTGATTTCCTCATCAAACTCAGTAAATATATTTATTAAAACAACATATCATAAATTCAAGACCATATCTCAGTTTCATTCCAAAAAAAAAAAAAAATCACACGTGCATGAGTATTTAATCTCTACAGAAAGGGCTGTCCCCAAAGGGGACAGGCAGAAATTTATTGAAAAAGGTTTTCTGCTCACCTCTTATGATGTTGCGGCCGCCAGTCTGTAGAGAGAAATCCTCACGCCGTTTACAAAACTACAACTAAAATTTAGCCTCATAACCAGGTAGAAACACGAAATTGTTGCGTCTAAAATACCTTAAACCCCAGTTCTTTGATATGACAGCCAAATAATCAGACTGAGAGGCAAAGTATACTTTCACTTAATTTACTGAAAGTGAGATATGGAATTACAAACAGCGCTGGAACACAGCTCTTTAGGTAATTCCCCAAGAGTGTGCGATCCAAACAGTGAGCCCTATAGTTTTTACAAGCTTAACCACTCCCTCATGCAAGAGGGAGGGGTTTTACCTCATTGTATCTGTAATACATTTTCCGCTTATGTGGCAGCTCAGCTGTGTGCAGAGCTGATTCTAACTGATTTCAGCAAATTAATTACAGGGTGTAAACTAAACTCTGCAGTGCAGCGTGTGAAGCAAGCAGATAAAGAAGTGTGAGAAAGACAGAGCAATCATGTCATTTTACCAACAATACCACTTGTTGAGGTGTCCTATTAGGGCACCTCTATCTATCTATCTATCTGTCTGTCTGTCTGTCTGTCTGTCTGTCTGTCTGTCTCTATCTATCTATCTATCTATCTATCTATCTATCTATCTCTGAGTGGGCGTGGTCGTGAGTGCGAGCTGAGAGCGTGTGACAGCGTGAGTGATTTATCTCAAACTTTTCTCTATCTTTTTGTGTTTAAGGGTTTTTTTTCTGCTAAATAATCTTAATTTTTGTTGTTTTCTGTAGCTGGGGTGGGGTAGGCGTTCTGGGAGGGGGGTTTCTGCTGCCACCTCTGCTGGTCAGCATGGTTTTGGAGCGAGGCTCCGGGTTCGAGAAGCTGACACGCCGGCATGCTGTCAAACTGACTCCGGCTGTCAGCTGCTCAGTGGAGGAGTGTAGTCTGGCTGTGGGGGAGCTGGTCGGTTATGAAAGCATTAAATCAGCTTCTAGAATGAATAGTGCCGTGGTAATTTTCCTTGATAGTGTTGAAAAAGTTAACCAGGTAGTGGAGAGTGGGGTTGTGATTAAAGACACACTGGTTCCTGTTCTGTCTCTGGTGAATCCCGCGAAGAGAATTACGATCTCAAATGTCCCACCATTTTTAAAGAATGAGCTGTTGGAGAAGGAGCTGTCGAGACACGGGCAGCTTTTGCCCCCCATTAAGCACATCCCTCTCGGTTGTAAGTCCCCGCAATTAAAGCATGTCATGTCTTTTAGGTGACAGGTGCTCATGATTTTAAAGAATAGCGAGGAAAGCCTCAACCTCGTATTTAAATACCGGATTGACGGCTTTGATTACACCATCCACGTCACCTCTGACAATATGAAGTGTTTCGGCTGCGGAATGGAGGGACACGATTTGATCATGCCCTCAGGGAGTGGGGGGTGATCACTCGGGGGAGGCCGCTAGTGCGGCCTTGGGGCTGTCTGGTGACGGAGCGGCTTCGCCGCTCTCCGAGGCTGACGGCGCTGCCGCGCCATCGGGCGTTTCAGCCGAGGCCACGGGGCCGTCTGGCGGCGGCGCTTCGGCCGAGGCCGCGAGGTCATCTGGCGGCGGGGCGGCTTCGCCACCCTCCGCAGCCAGCCTGTCGATCATAAATGAAACAGCAACAAAAGTTAAAGCACATCGCAGGGCTGCTGCACAGACCAACATTGTGGACAAGGGTGAGATTACCGAGAGGGATCATGCTGAGGATCAGACAGATGAGCCAAATGAGGCACAGGTAGATGGTGGGACTAGAAAGATGAATATAAAACCACAGCACAGGGTGAGCGAGAAGCAGGAAGAGACAGCTACCAGGGTGGCTGAGTCAGTGTTGGAGGATGAGGATGACATTGAATTAGATGAAGAGTTATGTAAAATCTCAGTCAAGCGGAAGAATTTGGAAACCAAACAACAGAGGAGCAAAGTAAAAAGGGTTGTCAAAGACAGTTCTGAGGTTTCTCTATCTCAACCAGATTCTTATGCTGGGTCTGAGATAGAGAGTGATGGTGAAAGCAGTGATGATGTAGCCAGTGGAGGTGGTTACCCTTTCACAAAAATACAGAAGTTTTTGCAGGACACTAAGGGATCCAGAATGGTTAAAGTTGAAAATTTCTTCCCCGATCTAAAACACTTTGTTGACTCTGCTCTGGTCTACATGAAAAATGGGGGAGAGCTTGAGCAGGAAAGTTTTACTGATCAGGAGGTCTACAGACTAAAAAAGCTTGTGGTAAAAGTTAAGAACCAAATTGCCCAGGATGATTAGTCTTTTATCGCCCATTCTTTCTTTTCTGTTTTTGTATTGGCTTTGACCTCTTATATACATGTGTAGTTTTAATTTTGGCACACAACATCAATGGGGCAAGAGAAATGTCTAAGCGAGCGTGTGTTTTTACTCTTGCAGAATGCAAGAAAATTAATGTTCTGTTTGTTCAGGAGACTCATAGTTCTGAGGACAATGCTGCTGACTGGAGGAGGGAATTTCGAGGGGAAATTATTCTCAGTTATAAAAGCAGCAACAGTGGTGGAGTGGGTATTTTATTTTCTTGAGATTTTATTCCACTTTCTTATGACACTGATGAGATAATTGCAGGCCACATTTTAAAAGTTCGAGCTGTTTTTGAGAATGTGAAAGTTGTTTTTATAAATGTGTATGCTCCAACCGTAGGCACAGAAAGATTGGCCTTTTTAAATATTTTAGATGACACGATCAAAAATTGCAGTAATGATGACTTTTTATTTGTGGGAGGTGATTTTAATTGTACAGAAAATCCTCTTATGGATAGGAATCACCCAGAGCCACATGTTGCATCCAAGAGAGTTTTAAAAGGTCTCATAGAAGCTCATGATCTGTGTGATTGGAGAAATTTTCATGGCAAGGCCAGACAGTACACATGGAGCCATACAAAGGACAATATTCTGTCCTTAGCTAGACTGGATAGGGTTTACAGTTTTAAGCACCATTTTAGCATTTTTAAAAGTGCTTTTATAGTCCCTGTTGGTTTCACAGATCATTCCCTGGTTCAGTGTTGTGTTTTTATCAAAAATATAAAGTGCAGTAGTGCATACTGGCATTTTAACACGTCACTTTTATCGGATAACAGTTTTAAAACTGCTTTTATGTTTTTTTGGAGTAATTTTAAATTAACAAAATCAAATTTTACTTCTTTGCAGCAGTGGTGGGATGTAGGGAAGAGCCAAATAAAGAATCTGTGCCTACAGTATACTCGCAATGTCTCTGGAGACTTGGCCAGGTCTGTCAGGGACCTGGAGAGTGAAGTAGTGGAGCTGCAGTCTTTGGCAGGCTCCACAGGAGAAAGAGGACATTTTGAGGCCCTCAATGGCAAAAAGTCTGTTTTAACTGACCTACTGGGTGTGGCTGCCAGGGGCGCTGTGGTACGCAGTAGGTTCCAGAACATCGCACTAATGGACGCTCCATCACATTTTTTCTTTGGTTTGGAGAGGAAGAATGGTCAGAGGAGGATGATTCACTCTCTTAGCTCCGAGGACGGGCGGCCGATCCATGAGTCTGCGGAGATCCGTCGCTTTGCAGTTGCTTTCTACAAGGATCTCTTTAAGAAAGAATTTGTTGAGAATCCACATGCACTGAGTCATTTTTTGACGGACTTGCCAAAGGTGATGGCTAGCATGAATGCAGAGCTGGAGAGCGGGATCACTCTGCAAGAATTAGCAGTGGCTGTCCAGTCTCTTCAGTGTGGAAAAGCCCCAGGGATAGATGGTCTACCATCGGAGTTCTACAAGGCGTTCTGGTCTGAGATCTGTGAGGACTTGCTGGAAGTACTGTCTGACAGTCTGCGGAAGGGTCACCTGCCCCTAAGTTGTAGGAGAGCAGTCCTCACCCTCCTTCCAAAGAAAGGCGACTTGAAAGACATTAAAAACTGGCGTCCGGTGGCCCTCCTCTGTACTGACTACAAAATTCTCTCCAAAGTGTTGGCTACCAGACTGAGGAAGGCGATGGAGCAGGTCATACATGTAGACCAGACCTACTGTGTACCTGGTAGGTTTGTTACAGACAACATTTTTTTAATTCGTGATGTTTTGGACCTCTCCAGCTCATTGGTCAAAGAACTTGGTCTTATTTCAATAGACCAAGAAAAGGCGTTTGACTGAGTTGAACATCCATACCTTTGGCAGACATTGGAGGCCTTTGGTTTCAGCTCAGGGTTCATCGCCAAGATCCAGGCTTTGTATAGAGACATTGAGAGTATTCTTAAGATTAATGGTGATTTGAGTGCTCCTTTCAAAGTTGAGAGGGGTGTCCGACAGGGCTGCCCCCTCTCAGGTATGCTGTACTCTCTTGCCATTGAGCCCCTCCTTTGTAAACTAAGGCAAGGCCTCACTGGTTTTAAAGTCCCCAACTCTGACTCTGTTTTTAAAGTGTCTGCCTATGCTGATGACGTTGTTGTTTTTACAAGAAATCAAAATGAAGTAGACTACCTTTTAAGAACTGTCAATCTTTTTGGTGAGTGCTCCTCAGCGAGAGTGAATTGGGGTAAGAGTGAAGCTGTTGTGGTGGGGGGGAGACCACAAAAACTTGCCCTACCTGGTGGCCTCTCATGGACACAAGGTGGTTTTAAATATCTTGGTGTGTTCTTAGGAAATCAGACTTTTACTGGGAAAAATTGGGAGTGTTTTTTAGAAAAAGTTGAAGGAAGACTAAAAAAATGGAAATGGATTCTGCCAAACTTGTCCTTCAGAGGTCGTGTTTTAATCATCAACAACTTGATTGCTTTGATGCTGTGGCATCGACTGTCTTGTCTGGACCCTCCACCCAATTTGCTGGCCAGAGTGCAATCTATAGTCGTGGACTTTTTCTGGGACCGTCTTCACTGGGTTCCACAGAGCATCCTTTTATTACCGAGGGAAGAAGGTGGTCAAGGGCTCATCCATCTGGCCAGCAGGGGGGCTGTCTTCCGCCTGCAGTTCATTCAGCGACTGCTGAGTGGCCCCCTCGACCTTGTGTGGAGACCTATTGCCAGGGCTGTCCTGGCTCGCTGTGGAGGGCTTGGACTAGAGGAGTTGCTGTTTTTAATGGACTTAAGGAGGCAAAAACTCCCAGAACTTCCCCAGTTTTACCAAAGTGCTTTTAAAATCTGGGGACTTTTTAAAAAGAACTCTCCCCAGGCTTTCTTGTCACCTTTCTGGCTTTTAAAGGAACCACTTGCGTTCGGGACCCGTTTTGATGTAGGCAATGCTTTAGGACCTTCTGTTTTAAAAAAGTTCATTTCTGCAAAGGTCACAACGCTGGGACACTTGGTAAATGTATGTGGTCCTAGCTTGGGCAAAGCTGTTGCCCTGTGCTCGGCTCTTGGCGTTTCTTCAGTCAGAACCATAATGAACTTGCTGAAAGATTGGAGAGACTGCCTGTCTGCAGAAGAACACTCTGCTATTGTTTTACACTGCAAAAACTCTGTGCAAACTGCTGATGAGCCTTTTCCTTTTAGTGTTTTATCTCCTGATTTTAAAGATGGCACTGGTGTGTTTTTAATCTCTGAACACATTAACATTTGTGACTCTCCTGGTAAAAAAATGTATGGACTTTTGGTGAAAGTTTTAAATGTAAATAAGTTAAAAGGTCGAGCTGATACACCATGGAGGAAACACTTGGGTTTGGGTTCAGAGGTGAGGCCTGCCTGGAGAGCACTCTATAAACCACCATTAACTAAGAAGGTTGGAGACCTACAATGGCGAGTTTTACATGGTGCTGTGGCTGTAAATGCTTTTATCTCTATTTTAAACCCAAATGTTGTTGAGTTTTGTCCATTTTGTCCTCAGAAAGAGACTGTGTTTCATTGTTTTCTGGACTGTAACAGACTGCATTTGTTGTTTGTTTTTTTGGGGAAGCTGTTTTATCTGTTTGGAGAAGTCTTTTCCCTGCAGATTTTTATCTTGGGCTTTCCATATAGGCAGAGAACTAAGAAAAAGAGTGAACTTTTAAATTTCATCCTGGGTCAGGCTAAAATGGCTATTTATGTTAGTAGGAAAAGAAAAATTGAACAAATGCTGGATTGTAACGTAAAAGACATGCTGATTGACATGATTAAGGCTCGAATAATGATTGATTACAATTACTATCATCTGATGCAAAATATTGAAACTTTTGAGGCTATGTGGTGCTTTAAGCACATCCTGTGTTGTGTTAAGGAGGGGAAAATTACCTATGGTATGGTCCTGATGTAAGAAGCAAGTTTTTGTTTTAGTTTTCCTGGTTTGGTTACTTGTGTCTTTGATTTCTTGTCAGTGAGTCATTTTACTTTTCCATTGCATCTTTTAGTTGTTTTAGTTGTTGTGTTTTTCTGTTGAACTTGTGACAATAAAGGTGTGTTGAAAAATCAAAATCAAATCTCTCTCTCTCTCTCTCTCTCTCTCTCTCTCTCTCTCTCTCTCTCTCTCTCTCTCTATCTATCTATCTATCTATCTATCTATCACCTAGTAACCTAAACTTACGTTTTTGCATCTCCCCCTGTTGAGATGGGTCTAAACCCATCTCATAACCCTATTCTATCCAGTGTGTGGAGTGCTTCTATAGTTCTATATGTGCATGATGTCCTCCTTCCGGCATTCGCATTGGCCTGCCCCCCTCAGGTCACCATTTCTCCAGAGGACATCGGGTGTGGTGCAGACATCATGAGTTAATATAGCTAACAATTCTATACGTATGTGTAAAATGTATTCAAAACTAAACTATCCTCATCTATGCACATATATGAATATATGTGAGGATGCATATATGCATATACTATATGTATATAGGCATACAGTATATGAATACATTCATATACATGCATCTATTCTTTCATTAATCATTTATCACAAAGGAAACCTGTAGGGCAGAAACACAGCAAAGCAAAATCTAACACCATGTGAATGTGCATTGTAGACCCTATTGCAGACCCTAAACTATCTCATCGGTGTCTTCTAGATCCCCATCTAGGTTCAATCCTGGCACAACCTCATCATCGTCCTGGCAATAGGAGAGAAGGTGGCCAGGTGGGTCCCCTTGATATTTAGGCGGGTCCTTGGAAGAGAAGGCCACTAAAATAGATCTTTCTTTTATTTTTTATTTTCTTATTTTCATTTTTATTCTTTAATCATGGGAATACAACAGCAGCCACAAAAAACAAAAGATCAATAAACTAATAATTATACTTATAAGGGCTCCTTGAATTATTTTTCCCCATTTGCCAAATATATATTATCAAACCAACTGCCTACAAGATTATCAATGCCAGATTAAGCTTTGAGCCTTTAGCTCTTATAAAGATTTTCATTTTTCTAAAATTTAACCTATACTTTATTAACTATACTAACTATACTATATCTTTGTAGTAGATTGTAAATCAAGTCCCACAGTAAACATAAATTCAACACAAGTTGGACTTTCCTTAAACATTTGGAACTTTTCTCATAGATCTGCATGGTTTTCTTCCTTATCAGTTTACCTTGTTCCTTATAGACAGGATATGTCCTTTACAATAATCTACAGATATTTCCTTAAGTATCTGGAAATTTATTGATGTAACTTTTAACTTCTCCTATTGAATATTGTGATTTCATTACCAAGCGGTTTCATTTGTATTTTCCTCTTCATAACTGATCATCTATTGAAAATTTTTATGTATTATCTATTTTTCTGAGGATTGCTAATTGTTTTTGCTAATTAATTTCTTTGATGCCCCCTTTTTGATGCATGGAGACGCACAGGCAGCAAAGTTACTGGGTATTTGCTTGATGGGTAGTATCTTTTACTGGAAGGAAGCGTGTTACCACTTTATGTGTTATACACAGTTAATTTAGATGAAAATTTGTGGGTAGTACAGCTCCTTCAAAATGAAATTTCAATAATCATGGCTTCTTTTGTGACGTCTCTTGAAAATTCCATTTAAGAACAAATTCCATTTAAGAAAAAAGAAATAGCTGTCTGTGCAGATTTGACATGCTTTGTAGTGGAGCTGAAATAACGAGGCGGCTTTGAATTAAAAACAGGGTTTTTAATGAATAGCTCCTCTATCAAATCTCAACAGGTGCAGAGCTTAGCAGAAGGCAAGAGAGAGATCTCTGCTTTGCTCACTGGTTAAATACAAGCATACATGGCACCACTCATTGAAACAGCTGATGTTAGAGTCCACTCATTGAAAAAGGTAACATCTCCCCATTATCTAAATCCCCCCATTAGTCCTGTTAACTCCTCCCTTCGCCTTGGGGGGTGATGGGAAGACCTTCTCCTTTCTCAGGGGTGAAGGGTGTCGAGTCTGTTGCCATGGCGTCCTGTGACGTCATGGGTCTTCACACGGCGGTGAGATTCCTTTGTTCTTTCAGAGGTGTGAAGTTCCTTTGTATATGTTGTCCCAAACATTTCCACATGCTCTAACCAATGTAGGTATGGAATATCTGAGTGATATATACCACAGGCCCCCCAAACAACTATGAAGGAACACAGAAAGATTCACAGTCTAGGGTAATTACTAAGACATACTACGTGTTACAGCTGTTGCCACAGAAGAAACTTTCAAGCAGCCATGCTCCTAAGAGAGTTCAGTGAAAACATAACAGCATAGTATAATCATAAATCAGTCCTAAACTGTTGCGGCACAATTAGCGAAAATTTGCATAGTGGTGTAATCAGTCCCTGTGCAGTCTGGGTTTCAATCTTCTCCCAAAGATGCTGTAGGTTGGTTTAGGCGTCCTGCTGGGACCTTGTTGTGAGGAATCTGCAGTGTGGGAAGGAGAGAGATTATCTGTTCCCTGCCTGGGGGCTGAGACTTTCTCCTTGGGGGGTCTACCTCGCCGAGGTGCTCGGGCCAGCTGTGCAGGTCCATCTCTCAACAAGAAGGCAGGTTTGAGTCTGTCAATGCTGACCATTTCATTTCTATCCCCATAATCAACCACAAAGTGTTTGTCACCATTTTCCAGCACTCTATACGGGCCATCGTATACTGGGCGTAATGTTGGTTTTAGAGCTTCATGCTTAACAAAAACAAACTCAGCGTTTTTTAAAGTTTGAGGAACAAAAACTCGTGGAAAGGAGTGATGAGCTGGACCGGGGAGAAAGTCCGGACTGTTACTGCCTAAAAACCTTGGGACCGGGAGGTGCCCTGGTTCCGGGTTTTCTGGTAAAAATTCACCTGGTAGTCTGATAGGCTGAGCGAAGACTAATTCTGCAGGGGAAGCGTCTAAATCCTCTTTAGGTGCCGCACGCAACCCCAATAAAACCCAGGGAAGTTTATTTACCCAATTTGTGTCCGTTAATGAGGCCCTGAGGGCGGCCTTTAAGGACCTGTGAAAACGCTCGCATAACCCATTAGCCTGAGGGTGATAAGCGGTGGTATGGTGAATTGTTGCCCCTAAACTGTTGGACATGGCTGACCAGAGCTCTGAGACAAATTGAGGCCCCCTATCTGACGTGATGTCTGATGGGACGCAGAAACGTGCCACCCAATTTGTTAGAAAAACGCGAGCGACTTCCTCCGCTGTGGTTGCCGCTAGCGGGACTGCCTCTGGCCAGCGCGTGGTGCGGTCTATCATTGTTAGCAGGTGTGTGAAACCTTGGGAGGAAGGCAGCGGCCCCACGAGGTCGACATGAATGTGGTCGAACCTTCTAGCAGGGATTGGAAAAGGCTCCAGAGGGGCTTTAGTGTGTTTGTGTACTTTGGCGCGCTGACAAGGAATGAAGTTTTTGCCCATTCTTTTCCGTTTTTGCGTAGGCCTGGCCACACAAACTTTTCGGCAACCATTTTGACCGAGGCGCGCACACCTGGGTGCGCGAGGGAGTGAATTGCGTCGAAAATGCGGCGGCGCCAAGCAGCTGGTACTAACGGGCGAGGTCGGCCGGTTGAAACATCGCATATTAGGGGGGGCACGCCGTCGCGCAACCCTTTTTCCTCCAGCCTTAACCCTGTTGGTCCAGACAGGAGTGCGCGCACGTCCGCATCACTACCTTGCTCTTCCGCCATGGCTGCATAATCTATCCCTTCATGGATAGGTGCTGCATATGTGTTTGCGTTAGAGAAAAGCTCAGCTGCTGAGGCAGTGTAATCTGTCTCCTCGTGCTCTGGCGGTGCCACAGCACGGGAGAGACAGTCAGCTACTACGTTAAGTTTGCCTGTCACGTGTCGAATGTCTGTGGTGAACTCTGAAATCGCAGCTAGCTGTCTTTGCTGTCTGCCTGACCATGGTTCTGAAATTTTAGCCATAGCAAAAGTGAGCGGCTTATGGTCCACAAAAGCCGTGAAACTCCGCCCTTCTAACCAAAACTGGAAGTGGCGGATGGACAAATGAAGCGGCAGCAGCTCTCTGTCAAAAGTGCTGTATTTGCGTTCAGTAGGGTTTAGCGATTTGCTAAAGAATGCTAAAGGTTGCCAGACCCCACTGACAAGTTGTTCTACAACTGCCCCTATAGCCAGGTCTGAAGCATCGGTGGTTAGAGCTATGCGGGCTGAGGAATCTGGGTGGACTAACATTGTGGCGTTAGCTAGGGCGCTTTTTACTTCCGCGAAAGCGCGTTCGCGCTCCGGGGTCCATTCGACCGCGTTGGAAGCTTTCTTTTTTCTGAGCGCGTCATATAGGGGTTGCATGAGCTGAGCTGCGTGGGGGAGGAAACGGTTGTAAAAATTAACCATCCCCAAAAATTCCTGTAGCGACTTAACCGTTTGAGGCCGTGGAAAACTTTCTATCGCACGAACTTTGTCTGGAAGCAGAATTGCCCCTGCCGGGGAGACCCTATGTCCCAAAAAATCAATTTGTGATATGCCGAATTTGCATTTGGCTGGATTGATTATAAGTCCGTGCTCTTCCAGCCTCTGAAAAACGGTAGTGAGGTGCTGTTCATGTTCTTCCTCGGATGAACTGGCTACAAGCATGTCATCGAGGTAGACAAAAACAAAGGGTAGGTCGCGTAGGACTGCGTCCATCATCCGTTGAAAAGTTTGAGCCGCGCCTTTGAGGCCGAATGGCATTCTTAGAAATTCAAAAATCCGAAAGGGGTTATAACCGCTGTTTTAGGAATATCTTCAGCTCGGACTGGGACCTGGTGATAACCGCGGACTAAGTCTATTTTTGAAAAAATGCGCGCACCTGCTAAATGCAATGAAAAATCCTGAATGTGAGGAATGGGGTAGCGGTCATGCGCTGTAGCGTTGTTTAGCCTGCGGTAATCTCCGCACGGTCTCCAAGAACCGTCGGATTTCGGGACCATATGAAGTGGTGAGGCCCAAGGGCTCTTTGAACGTCGGCAAATGCCTAATTTTTCAAGAGCTGCAAATTTGTCCCTTGCTATGTTGAGCTTGGCCGCGTCTAAGCGGCGAGCTTTGGCAAAAACGGGAGGTCCGTTTGTTGGAATGAAGTGTTTAACCCCGTGTTTGGCTACAGTGGCTGAGAATTTGGGGGTTGTGAGTGCTGGAAATTGGGTGAGGAGTTGCTCAAACTTACCTCCTGCCGTGGTGACGTTGGCCTGCACAGGTGGTGGAGAAACTCGAGCTGAGCATGGAATAGAAGCAAAAGAGAGTGCATTAACCAGGCGCCTATTTGCAAGATCCACTAATAACCCATGTGCACACAGAAAATCTGTGCCTAACAAGTTAAAGCTCACCGCTGCTACAACAAATGTCCATCTGTAGCTGCGGCCGTGGATGAGGAGGTGCAGGCTCTTTTCCCCGAACGTGTCGATGTCAGAGCCGTTGGCTGCCACTGCTCCGTTGCCCCGGGTGCCCATGGCTCGCTCTGCGTGGGAGGGCATGACGAAACTCAGCTGAGCTCCCGTGTCGATGAGGAACTGCTTGCCTGTGTATCCATCCGTCACGTATAACAGCTTATTCTTCTCGCTGAGAACTGCTGCTGTTAATGGCCCTCAGCTTGGGCGTTTCCCCGACCTCGTAAACTTGCAGGGGGGAATGCATTTGCGGGCTTTCTCTGCGAAGCGGTGGTGATAATAGCAGACGTCGTTCTGCTCGTTGCGCTTGGGCCGCGCCGCTGTCACCGTGGGTTGAGTCTCTCCAAGGCTCGGGGTGTCAGTTCTCAGATCTGCGGATGCCGCTGTGGGTGTCCGTTCTCTGCAGGCGTTGACGAGCCGGTAAGCCTCGTTGGCCAGTGTGCGGAAATCCTGATGGTTATTGCACTTCATCCTGGCGAGTGTCCCTCTCAAATGCGGTGGTAGCGTGCTGAGGAAAATGAATTGGAGAAGGAAATTATCATTATCCTCCTCCTTGAGTTGTAGCAAATCCTCCATGAGGGTCCTTGGATTGCCCCCTCTGTGGCCGTAGATCGCCAGGATTCTCTCGGCTCTTTCCTCCGCTGACGGGACATAATTCGCCACGATGGTCGCCTTGAGTGTCTCATATTTGTCCCGGGTTGGTGGTTGCTGGACCAAGCTCCGCACACACTTCGAAGTGGCGGAGTCGAGCTTGGAGATGATGTGATAAAATTTGGTATCATCTGCTGTGATACCCGCCAGTATAAACTGGGCTTTGGCTTGCTGGAACCAAGATGCAGGGTCTTCTCTCCAGAAGTCTGGCAGCTTGACAGCGACGGCGTTCGTGCACACCATCATTGTCGTGTTCGCCGGGTAAGAGTGCGTTTCTACGGCTCTCGCGGTGGTGTTGGAGCTCGGTTGAGCTCTCTCAGTGCCCTCTGCCGCGGGGAACAGCTGTCTGCTTGTTCCCTCGTCTGCGTCGTCGCTGGCGTGTGCCAGAGCCACCATGGATGAACAGCTTGAAGAGCGCCTCCGGTCCATATTCTCGCGTAAGGGTCACCAGTGTAGTGGAGCTGAAATAATGAGGCGGCTTTGAATTAAAAACAGGGTTTTTAATGAATAGCTCCTCTATCAAATCTCAACAGGTGCAGAGCTTAGCAGAAGGCAAGAGAGAGATCTCTGCTTTGCTCACTGGTTAAATACAAGCATACATGGCACCACTCATTGAAACAGCTGATGTTAGAGTCCACTCATTGAAAAAGGTAACATCTCCCCATTATCTAAATCCCCCCATTAGTCCTGTTAACTCCTCCCTTCGCCTTGGGGGGTGATGGGAAGACCTTCTCCTCTCTCAGGGGTGAAGGGTGTCGAGTCTGTTGCCATGGCGTCCTGTGACATCATGGGTCTTCACACGGCGGTGAGATTCCTTTGTTCTTTCAGAGGTGTGAAGTTCCTTTGTATATGTTGTCCCAAACATTTCCACATGCTCTAACCAATGTAGGTATGGAATATCTGAGTGATATATACCACATGCTTTAGCATTGATAACTAAAATCAGTTTATCCAGTTAAACACAGACAGGTTGAGTCCTTGTGAAAGGTTGTGTCACACTCCTTCAGTCAATGGAAAAGTGGACATTTTGCCTAATTAGAATTTGGATTAATTTTGTACAAGGAATGCCTCATTTTATACATTCCTTTGTAAATTATGGGGTAGAATGTAGTCCCGAGGCCCAGCTTGGCCACGGCTGAGCATCAGGAAAACACACTCCTTATTACTGTCACATTTCTGAAATATGATGTTGTCACACCATTATGTGGTGAGTAACATCAAATGTATCCTGCAGTGCAAAATCGTATAAACATTACATCTGTAAAGTCAGAGTCATTTAAATCATTATGCTTTATGTCATATACAATGTCATGCAAAGTCACACTTAGCTTCAAAAAATGCTTATCAATTTAGGGATAAATTGATAAGCCAATGGGTCAGCCAATGTCAATGTCAAGGTCGCCCCTTCCAGTGATCCAAGCCTGGCATTCATGGGGAGCTGCCTGATCTTGCATGCCTTTCAATTCCATGAGAGTGGAACACCTGAGCTCGGTGTCCTGAACCTGTGTAAGCTGCACAACTGCCTGTATTGGAAGAGGTTTGTTCGGATACCCAGCAACTAGTTTGGCAGCCGCATCTACTGCATCATTACCTTTGGCTGTAAAAGTGTCTGTTTTGGAATGACCTGCACACTTAACAATAGCAACTTTCTTTGGCAGAGTCAGAGCATGCTTTAAACATTTTGCTAAGTCATTATGTTTGATGTTTTTACCAGTGGTGGTCTTAAAATCAGTGTTAATCCAAAACTTAATGTGATATAGTGCTGCCGTGCATGCGTAGGCTGAATCTGTATACAATGTGAGTTCCTTCCCTTCACAAAGTCCACAGGTACAGACCAGAGCAAGAAGTTCCATTGACTGAGCAGAACCACCTGGAACAACAGCAGACTCGACAGTGACAAACTCATTGTTACAGTGTTCCACAATGGCATAAGAAGCAACGATGGAGGCATTTGCAGCATGGCTATGACCGTCAGTAAAGACTTGAATAGAATGAGGAATGGGTTCAGTGACAGCATTAGGGAGAACAGAAAGTTCTTTGGTGACTGCTTCCACACAACAATGAGGAGTACCAAAGTTGAAAGGAGAAGTCATATTGGAATCAGAGGCCTGGAATTTAATGTGTAGTTGATCAAGGATGGATAGAAGTTTAGAGTGTCGAGGACCGCTCAGAGTAAAACGCACACTGTCAAGATAGGATGACAATGAGATGTGTGAACAACAGTGGGAAAACCACGAGTAATGTGAGCAGTACCCTTAACGGCCAGTGAAACAGCACAAACTGCACGTGTGCAGGATGGGTGACTGAGCTCTGTAAAGTCAAGAACTTTGCTGTAGTAGCATAAGACAACTCTGCCAAGGTTAGATTGTCGCCATAGAACAGCAGAGGCAAAGCTTCCCTTTTCAACGACATCCAAATGGAAAGGTTTAGAATGATCAGGATGTGCCAAGGAGGTAGAAGAATGCAATTCAACTTTAACCTCCTGGAAAGCTTTCTCAGCTTCCTCTGTCCAAATCAGAGGAGCAGACAAGTTAGTCTGACCAGCTTCAGACATGAGTTTTCTCAATGGAGTGACTGTGACTGAAAAGTCTTGAACATACTGTCGACTGTAGTTTGCCATGCCAAGAAATTGCATTATTTGATGAACCGTTTGCAGCTTGGCATGGTTTAAAATAGGACTTGTCAGATTGGGACAGAGATACAGAATGATGAGACAAAATTCTGCCCAAAAAATGAACACAAGAGTAACAACATTGAAGCTTTTGACGAGAGACACGAAAACCAGATTTGGCCAAAAAGCACAATAGGTCTCGTGTCAAAACAGCTGCATCATGTTCAGTCTCTGCAGCAAGCAAAAGATCGTCAACATAGGTGAGGATGACGCATCGGTCAAGGACAGGAGAATGAAAATCCTTGAGAATGTTGGCAAGGACAACATTGAACAATGAGGGTGATTCGGTCAACCCTTGTGGGAGATGTGTGTATGTATATTGCTGACCATTGAAAGTGAAAGCAAATAACTTTTGTGATTCTTCAGCAATAGGAACACAAAAGAAAGCATTTGACAGGTCCATGACTGTGAGCCACTGGAATTTGGCATCAATGTTAGACATCATGGTGAAGGGATTAGGTGTGGCTATGTTTGAGGAAATCAAATGTTGATTGATTCGCCTAAGATCGTAAACTAGATGTGCGTCTGGTTTTCCTGGCTTCTCTACAGGGTTAATGGGTGTGTTGTAAGGTGAGGTTGTAGGTATCAGCACAACGCTTTCAACAAGTCCATTGATTGTATTTGTGATCCCCTGTATTTTGGCCGGTGACAATGGGCATTGTTTTTCACAGATGGGCGTATCTGTGTCAAGTTCGAGATGAATAGGCGGGATTGAGCATCTACCCACATCAAAAGGGCCTTTGGACCAAACCTTCTTTGGCACCTCAGCCAACAGTCTAAGGCCGTATGTAGAATCAATACTCTCTCTACCATGGTACCTAGTACGAATGACCTCTTCTAGCGTGACCTCAACATGTCCCTGAATGTCAGTCTTGTACACGTCAGTGGATGGCAAATACAACAAGTGGTCATGCTGTGTTTTTGTCCAGTCCATAGCTGCCAAGTTCTTGGCAGTCATTGGTCCTGAATTTCTGGCCTCTCCCCCTGCAATGATTTTTAAGGTGACATGAGTCTGGTGCGAGTGCGTACAGTTCCTGCAACTCAGGTGCGAGGGCAGGTGTAGCCACAACTCCCAAATCCCCCACCAGGAGGCAACTGTAGAGCATGGGCACCACTGGGATATCTGATTGATACTTGGCCCTCAAGATTTCTAGCATGTCAACCCATTTTTCCAAATAGATTTCATAAGGGTCTTGGTCTTCTGGTAGCCTTAAATAGTTCAATGTGACATGCAGTGGGTCATGAGGATCCACATAAGAGTGCAAGGATTCAATCCAGGCCTCCCAAGGGGCTGTCTTGGTTTTCAAGGCCTCAACCGAAGCAATAGTGAAGGCTCCCCCAATTTTTTTTTTAATTTTTATTTATTTATTTATTTCTGATAGATTAAAAGTAAAGATTAAAAGAAACAGAATAATATAACAAAGGGGAAAAAAATCCAACAAGGTCAAATTAAACAATAACTCCTCTGATTATACAGTTCAACATAAGTTATCCAAAATGGGTGATGGCTGAAGCCCCAGCTTATATTGCCCACCCATATTCCATCCAGGAATTCAAAAGAAAAACAAAACAAGAGTGATTACAATTCAGAACAAAGCTAAGACAGAATGTGACAAAAGAAAACTAAGCAACAACACAACACAGACTGGATATGACAATCCTTATGTGATTTTACATGTCATCTTGTATATATGTTTGGAGTATTTCTTCCTTTAGTTTTTGTTTAAATTGTCCAAGCGTTGTACATGATTTTAATTCAGGTCCAAAATCTTTCCATAATCTGACTCCTTGCACTGAAACACAGTGTTGCTTGGTGGTAGTTCTCACTGAAGGTTTTTGAAATATACATGTTCCTCTGAAATGATATTGTTTCTCCCTTATTTGGAAGAACTTTTGGATATTTGCGGGCAGTGATAGATTCTTCACTTTAAAAATTATTACTGCAGTTTTAAAGTCAACCAGATCTTTCAACTTGAGAGCTTTTAATTTAAGAAAATACATGAGCAGAGCCTTCCCCTTCGGATAAATCCTGCACCATTTGAATGGGTTTGTCAGTTATAGATCTACACACCTGGCCATTAGGAAAGATCACATCTGAATAATTTGCTCCACACGCGACATTGACAGCGGCAATCAAATCTCTAGCCATCAAATTTATGGGACAATCCTTACTCACCAAAAATGAATGTTCAAAGGTCAATTTTTCATTCCCCAACATTATTTCACATGGCATTTTTGCTGACAAGGGGCATTGTTGTTTAACTCCGGAACCTCATTGAAGTTTGGAGAGAGTGGTAGATCACATTAAACAGTACTAAATTTTGTCCCTGTGTCTACCAAAAATGGAATGCTTTGATCACCTACTTTAACAATTATTTCTGGTGCAGGATAGCTTAATCTCCCTCCAGTAGGGCCCCGACCCCCTAATGGTAATTGACCATCTGTTGGGGCAGAAGAGCGGCATTTGGGGTTGGGTGTTGTTGTGGTTGTGGCTGTTGTGCCGTCTGAATAGGTTGCATACCATGGCTGGGTTGTAAAGGTTGCATAGGTGGTTGCAGTTGCTGTTGTGGTACCATGGGCGGGTACTGTGGTGACATGTAAGGCACTGGCTGCTGCATCACTGGTTGCGCACAAGGCAGAACATTCTGCATGTGAGGATTAGTATATCCTTGTCTTGGCCTGTCACAATTCCTTGAAATATGTCCAAATCGATTGCAATTAAAGCATTGTATCTGACCTTGTCCTCCACTTCATCCACGACCCCCCCTCATTGGTTGTGGTTGTTGTTGAAAGGCCTGCACTGTTTGTTGCATCAGTTCTGAGTCACTACTTTCAGTTTGAGGGAATTGTGCTTTCTCCTTTTTATCCTTAGTCTTTTCCTCGTTAGCCTGATCCTTCAACATTTTTAGTTGCATTGTTTTCAGCTGTAGCTCAGCTTCTGCCAGTTTGTCTGATTTTTGCGTATTTGACTTGTCATGATTAGTCATGTGATGTATCACATGATCTTTCCATTCCAGGTAAGGTTTGGACAGGAGGCCAACTGTAGCTTCCAACTGGATCCAGACTGCCTGGGATAGAGAAGTTATGACTGCATGCCTAAACAGACATGTTTCCATCATCCAGTTTTTTCCCTAACACCCCTTCCCATTTGTCTAAACACCTAGTGATGTACATACTTGGAGCCTCACCTGGATTTCTTGATAATATTTGCAGTGTGGTCATATCCACCCTGGTTGGCCACATTTCCTGGACCCTAGGCCACAAATTCTGAGCTATAGATGACAATCTCACCTGATCACCCATCTTAAGTCCCAGCCTTTTGTTCTACCTCTATCAACTCTGTGTGAAATTCCACACGCTGAGAAACATCTTCTAAAATCCCCCAAAGCTGCGGTGTCTGGTGGCACACATTTGATAAATTCCTTAATCCAATTTCCACCCCGTTCCTCCACTGGTGGGAGTGAAGTTTTAAGCAGCTCCATATCTTTAAGGCCAAGTGGTTTATACTCTGTTTTTTTACAATTGACTGATTGACCCATAAGAAAGAACCAGTGGGAAAGCTCCCACACAATCTGGATTCTCATAGCATGCAGCCTGTTCTTTTAAGCTCCCCCAATCTATCTGACCTGTATCACCCTTCCCTTCATCCTGGTCACACTGTCCTTGTGTGAAATTTCCGTCCTCATATGGTTCTGTCATTAGTCCAAACATTCCAGTGTGGTAATCTGACTCTGTGGGCTGATTTACATTCTTCCCCAGTCTATTATGTCTGAGGCTCATAGAATGCACAGGCAGTGATTGCATATCTTCTCTTCCCCTCCTCCTCCGTCTACCCCTAATGCCTGACAAATGTTGTCCTTGGGGAGCAGTTGGATGGGCAAAGGCTGTGGAGGTTGAAAAAATGGTTGTCCCTGAGGTGTAGATGAGTGGGGGAGAGGTTGTAAATGCTGAAAACATATGTCAGCTGTGTGCCCAGGTAGTGATGATGTTGTGTGGCTGCACTGATTGTTCCTGTAAGGTCAATGCTGGTAATCTCAGATTACTAAACTGATCGAATTGAGTAGCTAATCTATCAAGTTTACATTCAGCCCTTTGCTGAGCTAAATCATTGGCTTGAAGAACAGCTCCTACTTCTGTCTCCAGGGGAAGTGGTTTCAGCATATCTCTGTCTACTGTGTAACTGAATGGACAATCATCTACTGTTCTAACCAAATATTTTGGAGTTCAGCCTCCCTGATCAATAGAAAATATAATTTCCTTTACTACAACTAAAGTGTTTGGAGCCAAGCAAGATTTCAGCTCCTGTGTGGTATAAGCATATTGTCCTACTTGAAAATCAGCCTCCTTCATTTTGGAGCCTCACATATCTAGGTTATCTGATAACAAGTGGGGGCCGCACACGCGCTGAAGGTCGAGGTGTTATATGCACCCCGTTCACTACCGTCAGATATGCTGTTCCTATCAGGTGAAACAGAAAATTCCTTCTTACCTGTCCAAGATAGCTCTTCACCAACTCTCTCACGACCATACTCACTGGTAGTATGTTTGCGTTTACTTAACAAACTCCTGGAGGCTCTGCTTCCAGAGGTCGCCCCCAGCATACTTACATGTTCTCCTTCGGATGAACTTCCTTCCTTTAATGTTTCTTCCTCTTTTACCTGGCGGTCACTCAATCTCCTGCAACTTTTAGTCAACATCCTTTCTGTTAAATCATTGATTTGCTGTTGCATTTGTACAAATGTGTCAATGGTCTGTGTTTTCTCCAGTAACGCTGCATTCACCTCACTTTGTGTCTGTACTATATCACATTCCAATTCACCTCCTTTCACATGCAGCATCGGAGCTTGTATTCCTCCCTGTGTCTGACTGTGTTGTATTTGTTCTAACAGATGTTTGGGTTCAGTGTATGGACATGTGGTTGGTGTCACCGCGGAATTGGAGTTATATGGTGGTGGTCATTCACTAGACGCCTGTCTCACATTCCTGTCTCTGTCATGTTTGAGTGTGTCTGCACTCTTACTGTTTGGCACACTGCCTTCTGTTTTTTCACTCTTCTCCTCTTGGATTGCCTGGTCTCCCACAGGCACCTGTTTAAAAGGCAGTTCACTGAAATATCGTTGTGTTAATGCCAGTTTATCTTGTATGATTATTTTAGCCGCACACTTTTTACTCTTTTGGATAAGGCCTGCTTTTTTCTTCTCCTTACAAGCCTGTTCTTGTTGTCTGTGCAGCCTCTCCATATATTCATTTTTGCCTAATTTATTTGGTAGGGGGCTCCCAAATTGCCAAACAAGCCACCTCTTTGTAACCATTTTACCCATGTTTTAAGCTGTTTTCGTTCTTTGTCTAATTTTTCCCAACGCACAGTGGCCTTTAATATTTCTTCCATCTCATTTATAGTATAACCCAGACTACCCAATGGATATTTGGAGCTGTGTTTATCGTTATCCATTTTCGTTGCCATTTTAATCCAGCCGTCTTTAAATGTTATAGTCTAATATCAATATCTTATAGCATAGAATGAAGTTATTATTATGATCTTATTTATTTACATTTCCTCACGACAATATTGCCTCACACATCACCGTGTTTTTTACTATAATTAATTTAATTATATTATTATATATCACCTATGAACCGATCGTCCCGATTGGGTTACTTAAAACTTATGTGTTTATTTCACACACAGTTGGTCCCTATCTAATGCGGTAAGACCAACTATATTTTAGAAACGTGCTCGTTGCAATTTCTCTGGGAGTTACAACCTTTTTTGGTCTTGGTCTACTTTCTGGAACAGTATTAACACGTATAACTAATTCCACGGAGTTAAACCCGTTTGGAGATTTCCTCATCAAACTCAGTAAATATATTTATTAAAACAACATATCATAAATTCAAGACCATATCTCAGTTTCATTCCCCCAAAAAAATAAAAAATAAAAATCACACGTGCATGAGTATTTAATCTCTACAGAAAGGGCTGTCCCCAAAGGGGACAGGCAGAAATTTATTGAAAAAGGTTTTCTGCTCACCTCTTATGATGTTGCGGCTGCCAGTCTGTAGAGAGAAATCCTCACGCCATTTACAAAACTACAACTAAAACTTAGCCTCGTAACCGGGCAGAAACATGAAATTGTTGCGTCTAAAATACCTTAAACCCCAGTTCTTTTATACAACAGCCAAATGATCAGATTGAGAGGCGAAGTATACTTTCACTTAATTTACTGAAAGTGAAATATGGAATTACAAACAGCGCTGGAACACAGCTCTTTAGGTAATTCCCCAAGACTGTGCTACCCAAACAGTGAGCCCTATAGTTTTTATAAACTTAACCACTCCCTCATACAAGAGGGAGGGGTTTTACCTCATTGTATCTGTAATACATTTTCCGCTTATGTGGCAGCTCAGCTGTGTGCAGAGCTGATTCTAACTGATTTCTGCAAATGAACTATAGGGTTCATTTCAAACTAAACTCTGCAGTTTAGCGTGTGAAGCAAGCAGATAAAAGTGTGAGAAAGACAGATCAATCATGTCATTTTACCAACAAGGGTTTAAATGAAAGATGCAGTCCCTATGTTTCACCACAAGATGGAGGCAGTTTTCGTCTGCACTCCCAGAAGAGGAAACCCAATGACATCACTCAGGGAATCCAGGGTCCCTTCCCAAAATGGCGGCTACTAGGAACCTTTAAGTGGACTCAAGATGGTGTCGCTCGGCCGATCTACACATGCGCAGTTTTCGTGCACAGCTTGATGGTCGCACGTGCGACTGTGAGCATGCACATGACACGTGGATACGGGCATGATTCTCAGTCAATAAAACCACGCCTTGCTTTTCAAAAGTGGGAGAGCTTTGATCTCCCTAAAACTTCTATTCAAACTAGTTTACATAATGGTTAATTCAATTAAATTCCCCAAGGGTTTGCTTCGCGTGTGGGGTTTTGAACTAACAGGATACAAACAGGATTGCTTCGCTGTTCGGTCCCAGGCCTATTTTAATTATTCAGCGTGCAATCACGCTTCTTAAGCATGCATTACACGCTTCCACGTGTAATGGATTCCATTCTTCCAGCATTCTTCCCCCCCCCCCACGTGGTCAGCACACACACACACAGCAGTAATCACCCTCGTGACACAGAGACAAAGACAATGGCTGCAGGTTCAGCCCTGCAGACAAATGAAGAACCTTCCATCCATCCATTTTCTTCTGCTTAATCCTTTTTGGGTCATGGGGGGGGGGGAGGGGGGGCTCGAGCCTATCCCAGTATCTTTGGGCGAGAGGCAGGGTACACCCTGGACATCGCCAGTCCATTGCAGGGCCAACACAGAGAAACAGACAACCATTCACTCTTAGTCATACTTAAGGACAATTTAGAATCCCTAGTTTTGATGCCAATTAAGGTAACTTGCATGTTTTTGGCATGTGGGAGGAAACCAGAGAAATCCCGGAGTAAACCCACACAGACAGAGGGAGAACATGCAAACTCCACACAGATCACTGTTGGTGATCACTGTTGGTGATCTGTGTGGAGTTTTGTTTTTAAAAGTTACAAGTTTTGACCAAAACTACACACAGCTTATGTCTTAATTTTTCATTCTGAGTGTGTCTCAAGTTGAACCACAGCATCTCACGGGCAGCACCATAATCTGTAATAGTATATGAATTAATAATTATGATCAGGTATAAAATTTATTTAATTTATATTAATGTTTAGGAACCGGAGATGAATTCTCAGTTTATATACACCGGAAAAGTTAATAACACTCATGGGGCACCAGCTTCTATCTCTAAGAAGCAATTTAATCTTTAATTTCACTTTATACCTGTTTAATCACTCAAAAAAATTAATTAATAATCAGTCTCAAAATTTTAGTGAATTCAATACTGGGGACTTGAACCAGACTCAGAATGAAATAAATTCTCAACAACTTCTCTCATTTTCACATATTTATTAAATGAAATGATGATTAACAGATAATCATCATTTATAATAAATGATAATGATAATTATAATAAATGATAATTAACATTAATGATTTCATTAACCATAAAATTAAACTTGTAAACGATAGATTAACAGTGTCAACATTTGCAGAACCAGGGTTAAACTGTGAAATGAATTTAGATCAGTTTGAGTTAACAGATTGTGGAAGACAATGCAAATTTATGAGGAAAGTTTTACTAATTATATGAAAAGTTCTGAATTGCTCTAAGAAAATAAAAAACAGAATTTTAATGAAAAGAGGAGTTATGTTAATGGCTCCTTAATTTTGCATTTGATCAAATATTAAATTATCCTCAAATCTCAGACGTTTGATTCAGCAGATGGATAAGAAAGTGCAGCTCACGTGCTTTCTTGTTTAAAATTTGAAGTTGCGTTCTTTCATTGTCCTTGTGAAGCTTTCAATGTGGGAAAGTGCCAAAACCCAGAATATTTGTCCAGCAAATATTCAGTTGCCACAAGATGAGATTTTGATGTGTTGATCACCTGGGCTGGCGATCAGGGCGATTTCTTCAGCTGTGCGTGGTCATGGCAAGCTGCGTCCAGAATCTGCAGCTTCTCATGAGGAATTCAAGAAAAATAATAATATCTGATCCAATAGCAAAATTAACAGATCTTTCGGACTGGTGGAGATGAAGGTAGTTTCTAGTGTGTAAGTTGGTCAATATAAAATTACAAAAAAAGAAAAGTCAAGATTAAAACTTAGATTAAAATTAAAAACGGTGGCTTTACAGAAAGTTTAACAGGAAAAAGTGATAGAAATAAATGTCTAGGATTGGAGTTTAACTCCTAATTAGAATTTTGAGCTCAGAGAGAAAGAATTCCTAGGCATTTAAAGAAACATTAAGATTACAAAAAACAGGATACTTCAGGGTCTGTGATCGTAGGAAAGAAAACACGTGGGATAAGTCCCTTTGTTCTCCAGTGGTTCTCTGCTGTGTAGAGATGAAGACAATAGAATTGAAAAGCCAAAAAAGTGATCTGAAAAGTGGCGACGAAAAGAGAGAGTGGAAAAGGGCATCGTTTCCTTTTTATCTGGGGGAAACTTTTCCAGGTCTCGGTGACTGACAGCCAATAGGCTTCCTTCGTGGGTGGGCTTTATGAACTTTAGCAAACAGTCTTTTGTCTGGAACGAACAACACTGAGACCTGTTGTCAAGCAGAGATTGGCTGAGATCGGTCACATGATTTGAGAGATATTTTGGCAAATCTAATACACATTTTAATACTAGAATATTCCTCTATACCCTTATGTATAAACTAAGCTAACCTTAGTGATTATGCAACTTATACCCAGTGCTTATAAATTAACATGCAGGAATAAACATTCACCTAAACATTTTAACATGCACATATCTAAAATCACGCATATTTCAAATTTCAAACCTATATTTCAAACCTATTATTGATTGTCCAGAATAAACATCGAGTCAATTTGCTTTTCCTGGGGTCCTGGAAAAGAAGAGAGATGCTGAAAAGTGAGCCCTAAAGATTTGGTTTAAAGGTTTGCTGGTTAAATTCGGCATGTCCCAGAGTTTAAGGCAATGTTGAGCTGTGGATCTTTGTGGGCCATGAGGGGCTCCAGGGGCCTGTTCCATGTCTCCATGTTTATGGGGCCATAAAAGTCCAAATAGGAAATGCATTAGGGTGAATTCCTTAGACTGGTTTTAACAAAGGAATGTGAGTTCAGTTGTGGCCTGGGATAAAAGAGCAGTTTCCTTGCTGTCTTTTTCCTGGGTGAAACAATGTCTTTAAGCAGAAAAATAATCCTATTGATGAGCCAAAGGGAGATGATGCTAAACTGTAATCTATTACATTTGCAGTCTTGTGTGACATGGTTTTATCCGTAGGTTACAGTGAATCACTAACTTTTTTAATATTATTTTTTTCAGTGATTTAAACATGTCCTTAGAGAGACTAGTGGAGCACATTGCCCCCAAAATAAATAAAGACAGCACTGTAAGCTTCAATATCATAAAAAGAAATTTGTGGGATAGAGCTACCAGAGCAATGTGCAGACCCAATTTTTCTCCTGAGAAGATTGATATTAAGTTTACCGATGACTATGGAACATCTAAAGGTGCTGTGGACAATGGAGGACCTACTCGAGAGTTATTTCGACTGTCTACATGAAATTAAGGATACAATTGGCATCTTTGAGGGTCCACCAAATGGTAAAATTCTAACATGCAATTCCAAAGGTAACTGATTTATGTAGTTTTATTTATTGCTCATCCTCAGTTTATACATTTTACTTGTTTTTTTTTTGTTTTTTTTGGGGGGGGGATTATGAGTTTTCTGATTTTGTATCTATTGCACTTTATAGCAAAAATGATAGAACAGAAAATAAGTATGCACATTGATATTTTGCATTTTTTAAAATATGTTTTGATGCTTTCATTTGTCATCTTTTTGTTGTATTCTACAACAGCAATGAAAGATAATGCATACTTCTATGCTGGTCAGATAATGTCAATTGCCCATGGAGGACAGAGTCCATGCTTCCTATCTGAACTTTTTTTTTTTGAGTGTCTTCAAAAGGGCCCAGACAGTGTAAAGATTCAAGTTGAACACATTTCTGATGAAGAAACAAGGTCACAGGTGAAATTGGTTAGTATGTTTTAATTCTGTTTTAATTCTGTTTTGGTCACACCCATTGACATACAAGTTGAACATTCTTACATTCAATTAAATAATATTCAATTATTTAATTGAATTCTTACATTCAATTAAATAAAATTTTTAAAATCAATGCATTGTACTTTATTACAACAAAGTTATAAAAATATATTCTTTATTCACCAGACAAATGAACAATTTCAAGAATTTTTTTTGTTAAATTTTGAGGATTATGACTTGAAATAAATTATAAATCATGATATTCTAAATTTTAAAAAAAATGCATGAGCATATTGTAATAATGTTAATGTAATATTTTTAGATTTTACAGGCTGAAACTGAATCACAGCTTCAAGATGCTGTTGCGCAGGCAGCCAGCTTGATTAGTCTTGCTGGTCACAATGTTCGGATAACACTGGAAACAAAAGAGAAACAGCTTTGGACTTGGCACACTGGTATGTCCTTCAGAGAACCCATGCACCTTTTGAAAGGTATGTTGTCATCTAAGCACATACAAAGACTTATTTCAGAGATTCCCCATGCAGACTGAATAATATCAACAATAAATTCAAATGAAAACGTGTGTACTTCAAATGTAAAATTATAGCTACACATGTGTTTTCTTTTTACTAGGTTCAGAGATGGCCTGATGTCTCTAGGTGTCCTTGACGATCTCCAAAGATATCCCTTGCAAATGAAGTGCCTTTTTGTGAGGACAGGGAAGACTTTAACAGCAGCTGACATGAAGAATCTCTTTCACATCATCCACTCTGAAAGAGGGAGCAATGCTTTCCATGAAGAGTGCCGGACCTTGGCTTTCTGGCAAGACTATCTACAAGATGTTGAATGCAAGTTTTTTTTTGTTTTGGTTTTTTTTTGCATGCTGCATCAGAGCATCATCTTAATTTATAGGGGGATGGGGGGGGGGGGTGTCTCCCCTGGTCATCCAGCCGCCTGGCCCTCCTTTATCCTTGTTGCGGGTGCCTGGCTGTCCTAGGGTTTAGTGGCCTTGGAGCATTTGTGCTGTGCGGGGGTTGCCTGGAAGGTGGGGGGGGGTTGTGTCTTGCTTGCTTACGGTCCTGGGGGGGACGTTGTTGCGGCCCGCTACCCTCTCTGTTGCACACGCACATACACACACACACACACACACACGTCTGTCTGTTCTCTTTCAGGTGCAGATATCAAGCCTGGAGATCGTCTCAGAAGCAGCAACTCTTTATTTTTTCTCTGTTTTTCTCCCCCACACACACTCCTTCACCCCCACCTCTTTTGACCACTTCATATTCATATTTATCTACATTCCATTAACTCAGTGCAACTGAATATAGGAAACAAAATTTTAATCTTGGTTTTAGGCAGAGCACATAATGATATAGGTGGGAGCCCCTTACCCCACCCATATAACCCCCTTCATCACAGTTACCCCCTCAGTTCATGCATCTTGATATCGTGAAGTGAAACTTCATTAATTTGGCTACCATTAAACTAACCTGTACCCCCAAGACAAGTTTGTCCAAAGACCCAACACTTTGCAGTACCCTCTGGCAACCCTCACTGATTTATTGTGGAGCTTGACAGAATGACTGTTTGAGAGAGGAAAAACCAGCACTTGACCCTGTCCATGGGGTGTGGGTATGATATCTTGGACTGGGACCACCACAATGTCTGTGTCATATGCCTGGGCCTGTTTCATGCATGTGTAGCACTCACAAATTCTAGTGGATGCTTCCTTTGTAGCAAGCGATGTTGATCAATCTTCTAGAGATTTTGTTGAGAAAACACTTGGAACCCCCCCCCTCATGGATCGTCACCTTATCGTGGTGGGGGTTTGCATGCCCTAGTGATCCCAGGAGCTATATTGTCTGGGGCAATTTGCCTCTGGTAGGGTCAGCCACGATAAACTGGTCCTGGGTGAAGGGCCAGACTAAGAACGATCCAACAGACTCTCATGATGAATGCTTAAACAAGGATTCAGTGTACCCTACATGGTATGGGGTTACCAGTGTCCCACCCTAGAGTCAGGCCTGGGGGATGGGCTCGGTGGCTGGGTTTCCACCCATGGGACCTGGCCGGGCTCAGCACGAAGGAGTTACATAGGTCTGCCCTCCAGTGGGCTCACCACCTGCAGGAGGGACCATGGGGGTCTGGTGCTATGTGGATCAGGTGGTGGTCGAAGGTGGAGACCTTGGTGGTCTGATCTCAAGCTTCCTAAAATGGCTTTTGGGAAGTGGAATGTCACCTCTCTGGTGGTGAAGGAGCCTGGGCTGGTGCATGAGGTTGAGAGATACCAGCTAGATAGTCGACCTCACCTCAGCACATGGCTCTGTTTCCATAACCAGTCTCCTGGAGATTGGCTGGAGCTTGGCCTACTCTGCAGTTGCCCCAGGCAAGAGGCGGTGAGCAGGGGTGGGTATTCTTGCCCCCCGCCCCACCTTGTGGCCTCTATATTGGAGTTTTCCCCGGTGGATGAAAGGGTTGTTTCCCTGTGCCTTCGGTTTGGGAAATGGGTCCTGACCATCATTTGTGCCTATGCACCAAATGGTGGTTGAGTGCCCGCCCTTTTTGGAATCTCTGACTGGGGTGCTGGAGGGTGCTCCTGGTGGAGACGCCATTATCCTACTGGGAGCTTTCAATGCACACATGGGCAATGACAGTGAAACCTGGAGGGGGGTGATTGGGAGGAACGGCCCGCCCAATCTGAACCCGAGTAGTGTTCAGTTATTGGACTTCTGTGCTAACCACGGTTTGTCCATAACAAACACCATGTTCAAGCATAAGGGTGTCCACATGTGCACCAGGACACCCTAGGTTGCAGGTCAATGATCAGTTTTGTTATTGTGTCATCAGACCTGGGATCGTATGTCTTGGACACTCGTTAAAGAGAGGTGCAGACCTGTCAACTGATCACCACCTGGTGGTGCGTTTGATCAGATGGCAGGAGAGGATGCCATTCAGACCTGGTAGACCCAAACGTATAGTGAGGGTGTGCTGGGAACATCTGGCTGAGGCCCCTATCTGAGAAGTTTTCAACTCCCACCTCTGGAAGAACTTCAACCATATTCTGAGGGAGTCTGGAGACTAAAAAAGGAGCATCCCTGAAAGGGTCAGTCCTTCACAATCAATGATGGGGTGAGGTTCACCACTTTGTGAACAACTGCATGGTTAAATAGTGCAACAGTTTAAGAATGTTTCTCAGTGTACAGTAGAAGGGAATTTTGGGAGTGTCAAAAATTGCCCTACCAGGGCAGGATAAAGACCCAAACACCCGCTGAGAGTTGCCAACATTTAATAACAAAGGCAACACAGACAAAAACTTACATAATCTGATAGAAACCGGGAAGTAGTGGCATACAGCAATGCCGGGAAAGCAGGGCTCATGTCTGGGGAGATGGGAGAACAGCCTGGACAGGACCAGGCTGAGACATACAAGAACACCAGGATAAAAGGGATAAAAGAAGCTTAGGTTCAGATGGAGCACACTCATTCAAACACACAAAAACACTGAGAAACACTCAGAAGGACACTGCCACAAGCAATCGACACAGCAGTCCTTAAATATGGCAATCAGGGAATAATTACAAATGATAACCATGTATGAGTGAGGATAATCAGGTAAACTAGTGGCAGCTGTGACAGTCCGCAAACAGAATTTGACAGACTGATATGGACCAGGAATAAATACTAAGGATGACTAACAAGAAAATAAATAACTGATTATAAAATGAGCACAAACCGGAGAAGTCAAAAAGGCAAAAATAACCACCAAGGTGAGGATAAGATAAATACAAACAAGAGATGCAAATAATATAATATACATGAAAACCAAAATACAATAGGAGTGATGAGGACAAGGATGGAGACGGCTCAAATATGAACACAGGACAAAATTATTTATAATACAAGATAATCTCACCACAGAATAATAATACATATGGCAATGATGACCAAAATGAAATTATAACAAACAGAACAAATGGCAGACTAACAAACTACAGGCAAAACCAACTCAAATACAACATAAACTGAGTTGAAGAAATACAGAAAAATAATCCAACATAAACTGAGGCATGAGCACAGTGCCCCCCCCCCCGTGCTCAACATCATGACAGGGATTTCATCATTAACAGTCCATAATCATCAAAAGATTGAGAAAATCTGGTGAAATGTCTGCACATATGCAACAAGGCTGAAAACAAGCAGTGAATGCCCATAACCTTTGATCCCTCAGGCAGCACTGCTTTAAAAACAGTATATTACCACGTGGGCTTAGAAGCATATATATGCTGCCATACAAGAATGTCCCTGCTTATGGGGGGGGGGGCGGGCTGTAAAGTTCATAGTGGTCAAATTTGACCAAATGTGGTTTATTTTTCAACCATAGCGCTCCAACACCGATAGAAGAACTGTGTGGACCGAAGGAGAGACTATGTTGAAAAATAAACTCTATTTGGTCATTTTATCTCGTATTTCAGCAAGACAATGCGAAGCCACATTCTGCACATGTTTCAACAACAGGGCTTTGTAGTGAGAGTGCAGGTACTAGACTGGCCTACCTGCAGTCCAGACCTGTCTTCCACTGAAAATGTGTGATGGTATTCACTTATATAGGAGCCAAGCTCCAAGACCAGCACAAGAAAAGCCAGGTCTGATGTAAGGCCATCATTGCTTACATCAGACAGCTGTGTGTAGGACAGTAGACTCGGATCTTGGTAAAAAAAAAAAAAAAAAAAGTAGACTAGATCAAGCATGCTGCTTAAACAGACTGTATAACCTCACATTGATGTCCATAGAGTATGACATTATTCGTGAGCTGGACTTAAAGGACATAATGAAGGATTTTTCATTAAAGAAGGCTAGAAGAAAGCACTTTACTTAAAAGTGTGATCAAGCCATCGGATGTGCTTTGCCCTTCATCGCCAGATTCATCGCTTTGGGTTCACCGCTAGCTAGGGTGACGCTAGCTGCCGAGGGAACCTTGGTTTCATCGGCAGATTTCAGCTGTCAGGTGGTGATGCCAGTTGGTGACTTTCACTAGCCATCACTGGCCATCGGGAGCACTTCGACCTCGCAGTCGGGTGACAGCTATAATTGAGACGGCGGGCCAGCTGGCGGCCTCCACTAACCATTGGACGTGCTTCGCCTCCTGTATTAGCCAACAGGTGAACCGCTCCTTTGATCCCAGTCAGTCTAGTCAGTATGCCTCCGAAAAGGAATCAGATAAATGGAGAGGAGTTGGAGGAGATCAAACTCTCACTAAATTTTATGACTGAAGAAATATCCAAGATAGCAAAACAACAAACTTTGCTTAAAGGCCTTATGGACCAAGTGCATGAATTAAAGGCTGAAGTCATGGAAAAAGACAAGAAAATTAATTTCTTAGAAAGACGTGTGGATGAATTAGAACAGTATACGAGAATGGATGATGTCATTGTGAGCACTCTTAACACCAGACACCGCTCCTATGCACGTCTGGCAGCAGGAGTTGGTAACCAGGATGGGGAGGATGAGACATTGGCAGAATCACACACTCTTGAGCAGCAGGTATTACATTTTTTCAACTCTAAAAATATTGTTGTGGACAATCAGACTATTTTGGCTTGCCACACGCTACCTAAAAAAAGACAGTAGAGGAAAACCAGCGATCATCATCCAATTTGTCAGCAGGAAAGCAAAAACTGATCTTCTGTGACAAGCAAGAAAACTGAGAGGAACGACTGTCCTCTCAGTTCGTTTAACAAACAAACAAATGTTTATTAAACGAACATTTAACAAAAAAGAACTCTGAAATAGCTAGACAAGTCAGGGCTCTCAGAAAATGGGGAAAAATACAATCGACATGGACAAAGAACTGTAAGGTGTGGATTAAACTGCTTGGCACTCCAGAAGAAGCTAAAGTAATAATGATTAGAGAAATGGAGGAATTAGACAAATTTAAACCTTAGCCCTGATGCAAGAATATCAGTGCAGTAAGATTATGAGTGGAGATTTTTGTGTTCTTTTTCCTTTTTTCCTTTTGGTGTACATTGTTGACATATGATTAGTACTTTAACCAATCATCCTTATTTAATTATGAAAGTGTATTAGGGCAAATTGAAGCTGGAATCTTTGTCAATACTGAACAGCAACCACAAGACATTTTAGGAGATATTGACCCAGACAATAATTATTTTAATCATAAGTGTGTTTATTATGATGAACAACAATTAAATGGAATTGTGAATTCGGATCAGACATTGACAATAATACATATTGATAGTAGGAGTCTCTATGCAAACTTTGATAGTATTAAGGAGTTTTTAAATCAATTTAACACACCATTTAGGATTATTGCAATAAGTGAAACATGGATTAATGAAGAAAAAGATGTAAATTTTGAACTATATGGATATGAGATGTACACACAAAATAGGAAATGTAAAAGTGGTGGCAGGGTAGCACTGTATGTTGATAGAAAATTAAAAAGTAAAAAAGTGGACAGCATGACATCAACAGTGAATGAAAGTATGGAATGTTTAATGATTGAGATTACGATGGAAAATAGAAAAAACATGTAAGCTGTATATATAGAGCACCACGATTTGATATGGAAAAATTTAGAAATGGGATGGAAAAAATGTATGCAAAAATAAGACAAAAAGATATCTTTATATGAAAACAAAACAACATAAACCAACTGAAGATTTCTTAGATACAATGTATAGCTTAACCTTATTTCCAAAGATTACAAAACCTACGAGAATAACGACACACTATGCTACCCTGGTAGACAACATTTTTACCAATGTTATTGAATATAATATGGTGAGTGGTATACTAATAAATGACATTAGTAACCACCTGCCTGTATTTGTTTCTTTAGATGTTAATTATGGGGCTAATGAGAGTAAGAGTAATAATAAACCATGTAAAAAGATTGTCTATAAAAGAATACGAACAGAAGATAGAAGACAATGTTACAGAATTGGGATGTTGTCTATAGAGAGAAAAAAGTGGACTTGGCATATGATAAATTTATTGAATATATTTAAATCATTATATGATAAAAACTGTCCAATTAAAGGAATTAATAAAAAAAAACATATATACAGAAATTGCCGTGGTTAACCAGGGGGCTACGAAATGCTTGTAAAAAGAAAAATTATCTCTATAAAAATTTCATTAAATTAAGAACCAAAGAATCTGAAAAAAGATATAAAACATATAAAAATAAATTAACTGAAATAATATGAACTAGTAAAAAATTATAGGAAAAGGTTAAAATAAAAATAATATAAAAGGAGTCTGGGATAAAATGACATATCCAGAGTATTTTACTGATAATTGTGGTGATAATTATGATAAGAATATGGTAGTAAATAAAATGAATAAATTTTTTGTAAATGTTGGACCAGAGTTGGCAGCAAAAATTCCAACCCAAGGAAGAGACACCATGAGTGAGACACTGCTTGGAAATAACCCTTGGTCAATCTTTCTTACAGCGGTGGATGAACTAGAGATAACATCTGTTGTTGAAAAGTGGAAAAATAAATAATCTACTGATTTTGATGGTATTGATATGGCACTAGTAAAAAGAACTGTTGATGGCATATTAAATCCATTTACATATATTTGTAATCTCTCAATTCAAACTGACTCATTCCCACAGAAAATGAAAATAGCAAAAGTAATACCATTATTCAAGCAAGGAAATAAACACCAATATCAAATCAAATCAAATCAAATCAAACTTTATTGTCATATTGCTGTACATACAACTGTAGTGCAGGCAAGATGAAATTGCGTTTCTCTCGGCATCCATATAAGAAGCAGCATGATTTAAGACACATTCCCACATGGCTCCCCACCCCCACCCCCCCATCCATTCACACATCCCTGAAACATACTTGGGGGGGGGGGGGGGAGAATAACTAACTATAATATACAAAATGTCCGTAGGCGCAGTAGTGTGTATGAGAGATTCTGGGTCAACTGTTCAGCATCCTGACAGCTTGTGGAAGGAAGCTGTTGATCGGTCTGGTGGTTCTGCCTCTGATGCTCCGGAATCATTTACCAGATGGAAGAAGTTCAAAGTGTTTATGCAGAGGGTGAGAACGGTCCTTGACAATGTTCAGTGCCCTGCTCCTACAACGGTTCTGAAAAAGTTCTTGGACAGAGGGGAGGGAGACTCCAATTACCCTCTCTGCCCCCTTGACTATCCTCTGCAGGGCTTTTTTGTCTGACATACTGCAGCTGGAGTACCATGTAGCAATGCAGTACGCCAGAACACTCTCCACCACACCTCTGTAGAAGGTCCTGAGGATGCAGATGGGGAGACAGGCCTGTTTGAGTTTCCTCAAGAAGTGCAGTCTCTGCTGAGCCCGCTTCCTGATCTCCAAGGAATTCTTGCTCCAGGTCAGGTCCTGCGATATCTGCACTCCGAGGAACTTGATGTTCTCTACTCTCTCCACTAAACGGCCGTCGATGCTGAGGGGGGCGTGCTCAGGCTGTGACCGCAGGAAGTCGATAATCATCTCCTTCATTTTGTCCACGTTGAGCACCAGATTGTTCTCCCTGCACCAGCCCTCCAGGTCTCTCACTTCTTCCCTGTACATTGATTCCTCATCCCTCTGGATAAGTCCCACCACCGTGGTGTCATCTGCAAACTTAATAATCTGGTTCCCCTCGTGTCTGGATACACAGTCATGTGTTAGAAGTGTAAACAACAGTGGACTGAGTACACAGCCTTGAGGGGATCCGGTACTCAGCGTGACAGACTCGGAGATGTTGTTTCCAACCCGGACAGACTGAGGTCTCTCAGTCAGGAAATCCAGGATCCAGAGACATGTGGCGGTGTTCAGACCGAGAAGGAGTAATTTCTCCATCAGTCTCTGGGGAATAATGGTGTTGAATGCTGAACTGAAATCAATGTACAGGAGTCTGGCGTGTAGGGTGGTGACTATAGCATCCTCCGTGGAGCGGTTTGAATGATATGCAAACTGGAGCAGGTCATGTGATGCAGGGAGGCAGGCTGTAATGTGTGGTTTGACAAGCCGCTAAAAACACTTCATCACAATTGGTGTCAGTGCAATAGGACGATAGTCATTCAAACAGGACACAACTGGTTTCTTTGCCACCGGTACAATGATAGAGGTCTTGAAGCATCTGGGAACGATGGCCTGACTCAGGGAGATGTTATAAATGTCAGTCAGGACATCCGCCAACTCGCTCGCGCAGTCTCGGAGCACACGTCCCGGAATGTTGTCTGGACCTGCAGCTTTGCGTGGGTTGACTCTGGTTAGGGTCCTCCGTGTGTCTGCTGTGTTGATGGTAAAAGCTGGTCCGACCGATGGTGGGGGAGGGCCAGCCCCCTCTGATTGTCGAGTTTGATGCTTCAAAACATGCAAAGAAGTCGTTAAGCCTGTCTGGAAGCTAAGCGTCGTCATCATCGACCCCCTGCCTAGGCTTAAAGCCCGTCAGTGTCCAAACTCCCTGCCACATCTGCTTGGTGTTCCTAGTGTCACAGAGGTGTCCCTGGATTTTCTCCGCATAGGCGCGCTTTGCCGCCTTAATTCCCTTTGAAAGCGCAGACCTGGCTGAGCAGAGGGCGATCCTGTCCTTCGCTCTGAAGGCTGCATCTCTGGCTGTGAGCAGCGAGCGCACCTCTGCAGTCATCCAGGGCTTATGATTACCCGCATAGTGATGGTCTTCACTGTAGTGAAATCCTCTGTGCACTTCGCGATGTAGCTGGTGACCGCATCAGCATACTCCTCCACATCTGTCCTGTCTTCCTGGGAGGCTGCTATTTTGAAGACCTTCCAGTCTGTGTGCTGAAAACAGTCTTTCAGTGCAGGGGTTGCGCTCTCTGGCCAAATCCTGATTTGTTTCACTGCTGGCCTGCTGCGCTTCAATAAAGGTTTGTAGGCAGGCAGCAGCATCACGGATATGTGATCAGAACGGCCGAGATGGGGGCGGGGTATCGCTTTATATGCATCTGTGTTTGTTTACACTAAGTCCAACATATTCTCCCCTCTGGTCTTAAAGTCTACACATTAAACTTGGGGCGCACAGTCTTTAGGCTGGTGTGGTTAAAATCCCCTGCAACCACCACAAAACTGTCCGGGTGTGAAGTTTGGATTTCACTAATCGCATTATGCAGTTCCCCGAGTGCCTTCTTAGCATTAGCTTTAGTGTTAGCGCTCGGAACTATGTAAACACCAACTACAAACACGTTGCTGAATTCCCTAGGCAGATAATAAGGCCGACAATTTACAATAAGGAACTCCGCCAACGGAGTTCCTTATTGTAAATTCCTTTTACACAAATTACAGACCAGTATCGCTTCTCCCACAATTTTCAAAGATTCTGGAAAAACTTTTCAACAACAGATTAGAAAACTTTTTAAATAAACACGATGTGCTTAATCAGAACCAATATGGATTTAGAGCCGAGTACAACATTGTTGGCGATAATGGAAGCAACAGAGGAAATAATAAATGCATTAGCTCAAGGAAAATATGCAATTGGTGTATTTATAGATTTTAGAAAAGCATTTGATACATCAGTCAATACTTTTTAATAAACTGTAAATGTATGGTATTAGGGGAATGGCTCTGAATAGGGTTACAAGTTCTATCTGAGAGACAACAGTTTGTGAAGATGGGAGAATATCTGTCTGGGTGTATGGGAATTGCCTGTAGGGTCACCCAGGGGTCAGTATTGGGCCCCAAATTGTTTAACATATATATAAATGATATATTCCAAGTTTCTAAATTATTAAAAATAATATTATTTGCTGATGATACTAATATATTTTATTCTGGAAATAATTATAATCAACTAATCCATACTCTAAATAATGAATTAAATAAGCTTGAAAAATGGATGGATTGTTCACTAAATATAGATAAAACTAAGGTAATGATATCTGGTAATTGTAAAAATAAAGATATATAGATAAAGATAAAGATAAAATAAAGATAGATATATCATATAGATAATGTGATTATTGAAAAAGTTAAGATCAAGTTTTTGGGTGTAATACTAGATGAAACCACACGTCAGATACATACAAAACAAAGTTGCAAAAAATATTGCAATTATAAATAAAATTAAGCAGGTCTAAATCACTTCATATCTTGTATTGCGCATTAGTACTTCCATACTTGGCCTATTGTATAGAGGTCTGGGGTAACAATTATAAAAGTGCACTTAATTCATTGTTAATATTACAAAAAAGGGCATTCCACGTTATACACAAAGTTGGGTATCTTGAACATACTAATTCACTGTTTTTACATTCAAAGTTATTGAAATTATAGGCTCTGTTTCATTATTATACAACACAATTAGTCTGAAGTCAGTAGAAACCTTTTGCCACACAGTATACAAAATCTTTTCAATGAGAGAGAAGCGGTATAATTTACCGGGGAACACAAAATTTAAAATGCACTTAGTAAGATCTACTACGAAGGGTTTTTGTGTGTCTGTGTGTGGGGTAAAATTGTGGAATGGGTTGGGGGAGAAACATAGGCAATGTCCAAACATCCATATATTTAAATCAGCATATAAAGAAATTATTTTTGAGCAATACAAAAATAAAGGGCAGTAATATTACAATGTGTTTTCAATGAAAAAAAGGTTGTTATTGTGTGTGTTATTGTGTTATGGTGATGGTGATGGTGTTGTCTGTGTTGTGTTGAACATACCAGAAGTATTTATTTATTATTGTTACAATTGTTGTTAATATGGACTGTCGTTGTTGTGTCATTTCTGTTGCATAATTGGACTATGGGGTGTATTATGGTGAATGTGGTTGTGGGATGAATGATGACTAAGAGTGACATTGTAATTTGTTGGGTATGGAAAAGGGGTGGGACTATATAAGCGTTGGCTTCTTCCCACTCCTTTTGAACATTTTATTCTTGGCTTGATTTTTGTTTTGTTTTAAATTCTTTTTGCCTTTTGTCGGAATGTTCAAATAAATAAAATCAATGTAGTGCTTTTTCTCATCTCTAGATGACCAAAGTGCTTTACAGATCCTGCTGTCCACACATTCACGGCGGGGGAGCTGCCATGCACAGACACTGGCCTGACCCACCAGGAGCAAATGGGGGTTTAGTGATAGCTGGATGGCTATTGATGGCTAGTGATAGCTGGATGGCTAGTGATGGCTTTAGCTCAAGGACACTTTGACATGCAGACTACAGACAGAGCGAGAATCGAACCCCTCACCCTCCGATCAATAGTAAGCCACACTATACCTGCGCCATAGCTGCCCATACATGATACATTTTGAAGCTCAAAATACAACAATGGAGACCCTGGACTGTTGAGCAACTGAAGTCGTACATCAAGCAAGAATGGGAAAGAATTCCACATACAAAGCATCAACAACTAGTGTCCTCCTCTGCTGATGAGAGGTTCGATCACTGCAGAGTGAGCTTTGAGTCCAAATTGTCTTAAATGGCGAGACATTGTGTGCCAAGATGGATTCTTGCTCTGTTTAGCAGTGAACTGGTGAGTAATTCAAGCTGCAGTGTTGAACTGATTCCCCATTGAGAGTCTTCATATAATCCTGTCCCCCAAACCAGAGCAGTGTGAGAAATTAGTGATGTCTTGTGGGTGCAGATGTGTAGAAATCATTCAAAGCACTTCATACCGATTTTTGAATCGTATACCCTATATTCAAAACTGTTTGAATCTTCTCTTCTGACACAGTGGTTACTGTTCTCTAGTTTTGGTCACTGTTTTTTTTTTTTTTTTAACAAAATAAATGGTTGTGTTGAAGTGCCTTGGTTATTTAAAAAAAAAAAAAAAAAACCATGATAGTACAGCAGTGATATAGCCTCAGCTGATGTTCTGTCAAATTCTGAACAATGAAAAGTAACATATTTTAGAATAAATCAAGTATTAAAACACTGTTCTCTAATTTTGCTCTCCACACTCTGTGTGTGTGTGTTTAAATTCTTATATTTTATAGTTGAAAGCAATGTCTCACTTGAGGATATTCTTGTTTTCTTCACTGGATGCGACAGTGTCCCAGCAATTGGGTTTCTCTCTGAAGCCAAGCCTTGAGTTCATCACCCAGTCTTGATTTCCAGTTGCCAATACCTGTGCAAATATTCTTTACATACCCGTTCATGCAGTATACACTACTTTCAAATCTGACATGGATTTTGCCATACGAAACTCACCAGGATTTGGAAGAATGTGAGCAATAACATTATCAAGCAACTGTTCATATTGAGTTTATAATGGTGTTGCCTGTTTTTTAATGGTGTTTTTTTTATATTCCCTGAGGCATAGTCTGCAGTTTTTTGTTACATGTATAAAGGAGGGTTATATTTCTAGTCATGTTTATTTAACATACTTTCTGTTGTTATCCTATTTAAATATGTGCTACCAACCTTTGGGATATGTTCATGATGCACTTTCCTGTGCTTTGATGCAACCCTTTAGTTCATTAGCTGTCTCAAAAAATACTTAAAAAAAATCTGTTTGCACTTTATATACTTGGACTTTTTTCTGATTCTGAATAACTGGTTAATGTAACATCTGTACTCACAGTTGAAGTTGTTTTCCTGAGATTTCCAGATTAGCTATTCATGTAAATGACTTTGGTAACAGCTAGGAGAAGACTACAAAAGTTTAAAAGAGTGTTGAGTAGTTGGACATTTGAGCTTTTGCCTGTGCATCCACCAAGTTTAAAAATTTTAAAGGTATTACAGGGAATAACTGTAAAATCTTAATGACACTAAAGTAACTGAGTGAACCATTTACTCCATTATGAAAAGGAATCCATTCAGTAGTCCACCTCAGAAATTGAGTGAATGGGGATGCAGTTCACTTATTGACCAAAAGGTTAGTTAAAAGTATCATGCATGCAAGGTTGTCCTGAATTTCACTGAAAGTAGGAAAATAAGTTTTCTTTAATATGTGGGTCTAATTGATGGAGCATAATTTTTTTTGTTAGTGAAATGATGTCATGGTTACAAGTATTTACAGTAAAAAACAGGTATGTATATTTTTAAGTTAAAACCTTCATTCAAGCCTTTGTAGCTATAACAGTCACCTTACAAATAAAGTGTTTTGTGTTCTTACTTCTGTGTGTTTATTCATGGAAGATAAATATGATGAAGAGCTTGACAATGAAGTGGGTCAGTGCTATCTAAAATTTCAGCATTTTCCATGAAGTTTACCACATTAGCAATGTATATTAGATATTAGAGTGTATTTCTGATTAGTTTAAAGTTATCTTCATTGAAAAAAACAGTGCTTTTCTTTAAAAATAAGGACATTTCTAAGTGACCCCAAACTTTTGAATGGTAGTGTATATACAGTGGGGTAAAAAAGTATTTAGTCAGCCACCAATTGTGCAAGTTCTCCCACTTAAAAGATGAGAGAGATCTCCAATTTTCATCATAGGTATACCTCAACTATGAGAGACAAAATGAGAAAAAAAAATCCTGAAAATCACATTGAAGGATTTTTAATGAATTAATTGGTAAATTCCTCAGTAAAATAAGTATTTGGTCACCTACAAACAAGATTTCTGGCTCTCATCGACCTGCAACAACTTCTTTAAGAGGCTCCTCTGTCCTCCACTCGTTACCTGTATTAATGGCACCTGTTTGAACTCGTTATCAGTATAAAAGACACCTGTCCACAACCTCTAACAGTCAGACTCCAAACTCCACTATGGCCAAGACCAAAGAGCTGTCAAAGGACACCAGAAACAAAATTGTAGACCTGCACCAGGCTGGGAAGACTGAATCTGCAATAGGTAAGCAGCTTGGTGTGAAGAAATCAACTGTGGGAGCAATTATTAAGAAAAGGGAAGACATACAAGACCACTGATAATCTCCCTCGATCTGGGGCTCCACGGAAGATCTCACCCCGTGGGGTCAAAATTATCACGAGAACGGTGAGCAAAAATTCCAGAACCACATGGGGGGACCTAGTGGATGACCTGCAGAGAGCTGGGACCAAAGTAACAAAGGCTACATCAGAAACACACTACGCCTCCAGGGACTCAAATCCTGCAGTGCCAGATGTGTCCCCCTGCTTAAGCCAGTACATGTCCAGGCCCGTCTGAAGTTTGCTAGAGAGCATTTGGATGATCCAGAAGAGGACTGAGAGAATGTCATATGGTCAGATGAAACCAAAATAGAACTTTTTGGTAAAAACTCAACTTGTCGTGTTTGGAGGAGAAAGAACACCATACCTACTGTGAAGCATGGGAGTGGAAACATCATACTTTGGGGCTGTTTTTCTGCAAAGGGACCAGGACGACTGATCCGTGTAAAGGAAAGAATGAATGGGGCCATGTATCGTGAGATTTTGAGTGAAAACCTCCTTCCACCAGCAAGGGCATTGAAGATGAAACGTGGCTGGGTCTTTCAGCATGACAATGATCCCAAACACACCGCCCGGGCAATGGAGTGGCTTCGTAAGAAGCATTTCAAGGTCCTGGAGTGGCCTAGCCAGTCTCCAGATCTCAACCGCATAGAAAATCTTTGGAGGGAGTTGAAAGTCTGTGTTGCCCAGCGACAGCCCCAAAACATCATTGCTCTAGAGGAGATCTGCATGGAGGAATGGGCCAAAATATCAGCAACAGTGTGTGAAAACCTTGTGAAAACTTACAGAAAACGTTTGACTTCTGTCATTGCCAACAAAGGGTATATAACAAAGTATTGAGATGAACTTTTGTTATTGACCAAATACTTATTTTACCGAGGAATTTACCAATTAATTCATTAAAAATTCTTCAGTGTGATTTTCTGGATTTTTTTTTTCTTATTTTGTCTCTCATAGTTGAGGTATACCTATGATGAAAATTGGAGACCTCTCTCATCTTTTAAGTGGGACGACTTGCACAATTGGTGGCTGACTAAATACTTTTTTACCCCACTGTAACCAGGGTCATTAACTCAAGTGGTTTACCCTCTAATAATCCAGTTATTCAGTGCATGTAACACGACAAAACTGATTATTGCCTGTATCAGTATATTCTCAGTAGTTGATTTATTTTGACATGTAACTGGGGTCATTGTTTTTGGGGCTTCCTTGTTGTCCAGGGAGAGGGAAAAGCTGATCCAAGAGAGAGGGTTTCCAACAAGATGAATGCAGGAGAGTCTTGAGTCAACAGGTGGATAGGATTGTTTGCAAGTTGTGAGGGGTGATAACGGGAGTATGAGGAGGGACAGAAAGTCCAAGGAGAAAGAGGAGGGGAGCACAGGACCTTTGGGATAAGGAGACAACACGGTAGACTGGCAGAGAGCTGGTCAAACATGACAATCCCGCACTGCTACAAGCTAGCGTGGCACTTTAAGGGCGCATTCACACGGCCACTGTTTGGTCTGGACTAAAGGACCAAAATGTGTATTCCATGGATAGTTTGGTTCATTTCATGCCATCTGAACGTGCGATGGAACTCTGGTGTGCACCAAACAAGCGAACTCTTGTCCCCCTGAAAAGGGGAGGTCTTGGTTTGCTTGCAAACGCAGTCTGATGCGCTTTGCTTGCCGTGTGAATGCAAACGGAGTATCCAGCGGACCAAAGGGCAGACGTGCCCCTTGGCATTTGTGTAACCACAGCAACACAGAGTGAGAAGAGAAAGTAGCATTTACTGTAAAGGTGCCTTCACATCAAATGCCAATGGGTGAATTTTTCACACAGCACGATTACATTATAACTCAATGTAAATACATGACAGGAGAAGTTCCCACTCACCTGAAAAAGTTGTCCCTCTTGAAAACTTGATGAGTGTTTCCATGGCAGCATGTCTGTGGTAGGAATTCATGGGTAAATAAATAAATCCAACACCACGATTCATCTGAAGACCTCCTGGTTCTTCAGCCTCCATTTTGGGTAGAAAATAACAATAAAGACAGCAGCACGGATGCAAGAAATACGTTTACCGGAGAAAACTGAGGAAAAAAGTTTAAAAAAATGTCTCTTGGACTTGGAGGAATTAGGAGTGAGGAGGAGATGCAGGCTCTGATAGATATTTGGTCTGAGAACTAGATTTCTCAGCTGCTTGTGGCTACACACAAGAATGCTGATGTTTTTAAAATGTTTAGCGACATGACGGTGGCACGGGGGTTTATACAGACAAGCAGAGCTTTTTATTTTTGTTAGTTTGTGGCAGATAAACACCTCAGCTGAAGGGAACGGTGTTATACTGACAATTGCCCATTTGCCAAGAATTGCATCCTATCGTCAAACAAACATAATTTAAAGATAATTTACAAGCGGTAATAGCAATTTTTACTTTTAAAAATGTATAATGGGTACTTCTAAAAATACACAAAGGGTTACAAGCCTGGCTATAGTGTTATATTTTATAGTTTTGGTGGATGGGATACAATTCTTAGCAAGCAAGCAATTCTCAGCATAACGCCAGAGTTCCCTTTTCGGTCCTGGCCAATCAGTGAGCCGGATTTCTCTTCTTCGCCGAGATTTTTTTCTTCCTGGTCAGTGGTGGCTTCAGCTACAATGCCACAAATGAGCAGCTGTTGTAACTGTGTGACGTTGTCCAAGCAGTTTGATCTGCTTGAGTAAAGTACTGTGTGAATGCAAACCGAAACAAATGAAGGTGTGAAAATTCTTGCCATCCCCTGCCAAGTCGAACTGAGACCCATGGACTATCCTGATGTGAATGCAGCCTAAATAGCACTGAGAGACAATCGGGATCAGGTGGTGGTGATTGAGGGTAGCGGAGATGATTAGAGATCAAGCCATTCCGGGGACAGTGTTAACCTATTGACTGCCTGTGGTGTGCCATTGCGCCGTCAGCCCCTAGTGGTCAGGTTTTTTTCAAGAAAATATTCAGTTCAGATGTCAGAGACTTCTAAAGCTATAACTTGAAAGTGGTAAGAGATAATGGCTTACTTTCAATTAGAAAGATGTAGAACATGATCCAAAGTTTGAGAGAGGAGTAAATTTACGCACCTGTAACAATATTTAATAGAATATAGTGTAATAAGGTACAGGAATTATTTATTTTATCTAAAAGTGGGTGTGCACGGGGACAGAGTTAAACAGTCACCCCAACACTCACTAATAAGAGAGAAAAGCACTTATAAATAAGGGGCACCAGTTCCAAAAGAACAAATTATTAATTAATTTCTGTACTTTCAATCACTTTATGGATCACTCTCAAAAATTAGTGAGTTCTTTACTGCTGTGAACCAGGAAAGTGTATATGCAAAGGAAAACACTTCAACTTCTCTCGTTTACAAGTTTATTAAATGAAACTCATTCAGGTTAAATGGCATTACATTCAAATGATTGGTAAGCAAGTTCAAATGATCAACAGGTGTTAGATAGCACATCAACTGTTAATGAATTCCTGAGCATAAAATCTATAGTTAAACCTTTGTGGAACCAAGAGGAAGCCAGATTTTATATTTCAACTGTAATGCAATGGAAGGCTGAGGTAACTAACAAAATCATACATAAAATTAATGCAATTTTATGGGGAAAAATTTCATAAGCTGATTATCTGAAAAAACGAACTTCTGAATTAATCTACAAAAATGAACGGAGGTTACAAGACAATATTAATTTTCTTTCAGCCTATAACTTCTCTTTACGGCTGGTGGACTAATTATACCATGACATATTGGTTAAACCCAGCAGATAGGAAAGTGGGAGTGTTTTGCCCTCAGTAGAGTGTGTTTTATAGAGTTAGAAATAGTTCATATGTTCATATTAAAATGTCATAATTCATTTGTAGTAATTCACATTAAAAAATAGTTATTGTGTTAAGAGTGACTTTATATAGTTAGTAGCAATTTACTTGCATTTTATGTTGAAAGCGCAGCCAGTTGCCGCTATGATTTGTGGGTAGAAGAAACGAACGTTGGTAAGAGAGAGAAAGGAAAAAAAGGCAGCGAGCATAACCTGCCCGTGAATGTCTGAACGTTCCTCCTGTGTGTTAAACTCTTTTCTACACCTTCAAAAGCAATGGCTGTAAGTCCAATTAGTATTTTGTCAGTTTTATAAGTTTTGTTAGACGTGAACTTGGCATCGTTTTTTAGAATGTGTTGTTTCAGGAATTAGTCTTATCCCAGGGCCCCGCTAGCTTGTTAACTGTATTATGAATGTATTGTTTCAGGAATTAGTCCTATCCCAGGGGCCCGCTAGCTTACTAAATTAATTTATTTTCTGTTTTATTTTTTCTTATTTTCACTCGGCTTTCATTGAGCTCTTCAAGCCACAGTTATAAAGAACTGTAAGCTGTCTAAGAAGACTTGAATAAAGGAGCAGGACGCTCGGTTTCCTGGCTTGTGAAAAACAAGTTTAGCTTGCTGTTAATCTGCGTTCACATACACCGTGTATATAACACGTAGTGATAACAGTACAGTGAAAAGCCACGTCAGCAGTTGGTGAAGATAAGATTCACGACACAGCGATGGACGACACTCAAGAGAAGAGGGCAGAAGAAAAGGCAAACTCTGAAGCCAAATCATCGCACAACACTAGCTCCAGCTCCAAACGTTCTAGCTCCAGGTTATCCTCAAAGTCCAACGTAATGGAAGCAGCCATTATGGCACGAGCCTCTGCTGAAGCTGCGAATGCCAGAGCCTCATACAGTAAGAGACAATTAGAAATTAAAAAACAAGCAAAGCTAGAACAAGCAAAGCTAGAACTGGATCTAGAGATGCTGGAGATAGAAAAGGAAACAGCGGCCGCCACAGCAAAAGCAGAAGTTCTAGAAGCTGCTGCAGCTGCCGAGCAAGACGAAGGAGAGAGTGTAAGGAGCGCAATTCCATTACAAGCTGTCAGACAGAGAACTATGGAGTATGTGCACCACCAAATCCAGCTAAAGTCACAGGCGCGACCAGCTGAAGAAGAAACACCTCAAGTTGAACCTGCACAAAGGGTGCAATCATTCACTCCGAGGAGACCCGAACAAACTCTCTCTCCACCAACATTCAAGAAAATGTACGTGAAAAATGAATCCATCGACATACCGAGAGACTATGTCAGGCCAAACAGTTACCATGCTTCCCACAATGGTGACCCACCTATGGCAGACTTTGCTAGGTTCCTCGCACGCAGAGAGCTAATCACGACCGGACTCTTTAAGTTTGACGACACCCCCGAAAACTTTAGAGCATGGCAGTCGACATTTATAAATGCAACTGAAGACGTTGGGCTCACATATAGCCAGGAGTTAGATCTCCTAGTTAAGTGGCTTGGTAGAGAGTCCTCAGAGCACGTTAAAAGAATCAGAGCTGTCTATGCCACTAACCCCAAAGCTGCTCTCCAATTGTTATGGGACAGGCTAAAAGAGTGTTACGCTACGCCAGAAGTAGTAGAAAACGCCTTGTTCAAAAAACTAGATAACTTCCCTCGCCTTACAAACAGAGACAATGTAAAACTCAGGGAACTTGACTTCCGGGAAGATGGCGGAGAGACATAACACTTAAACAAAGAGCTCTCCCTAGCCGGATTAAAAATCATCGGTAAATGGCCAACTCGACATAAACGAATCAATAAACTAAGGGATGAAAACACGAAGGAACCGGGCACAAGGACAAAAACAGGGTAAAATTGAAGAATTCCTCTCCAACAACGCAGGAAAAACCGCTGTACGCAAAGCCCAAAAAAACGAGATGTCCACAGCAGTGAAAATGGAGGACACCAGACTCGACAACATGAACGCTGGCATCGCCAGTTTGGGTGAAGAGTTGAGAGAATTCAAGCGACAGCTACAACAGGATTTAGCGGCTCTTAAGGAGGAACTGAAAAAAGAAATTAAGGAGGAAATCATGGACCTCCGAAGAGAAATGGAGCGTAAATTAACGGAAAACATGGAGGAGCTGCGCTCCCAGCGGGCGTGTATGACAGAAGCGCAGACCCGAATTTCGGAACTAGAAGATTGGAAAAGCGAGGCAAACGAACAACTACAGACCCTGACGACGCAAACGCAGAGGATGCAGGAGAAAATAAACGACTTGGAGAGCAGATCCCGACGAAGCAATATGCGCATCTTTGGAATTCCGGAGGGCATTGAAGGCAACTCGATGACAAAATTCATGGATCAGTTCTTAAAAAAAGAACTGGAAATACCCGGAGAAACGGATCTGCAGATTCAACGGGCGCACAGAACACCGGCACAGAACCCGAAAACAAACTCTCCACCCAGGTCAGTTGTGGTAAACTTTGTGAAATATGACATAAAGGAAAGAATCCTGACGCAAGCATGGAAAAAAAAGATACGAATCGGCGACAAACAGGTATTTTTTGACCATGACTACCCGACAGAAATCGTGCAGCAGCGGAAGAAATATGCCAATATTAAAAAAACGCTGAAAGAGAAAAAAATTAGATTCCAAACGCCGCTAACGAAAATGAGGATTCATTGGGAGGAAGGCACAAGAACCTACAACACGGCCGAAGAGGCAGCGCGGGATATGATGGAGCGGGGCCTTGAGGTGAGCGTGCCGAAGGAGACGGCTGGAGCAGCGGCGGCCCTGAACGCACCACGACAGACGGAGTGGAGACGAGTGAACGGCGGAAGAAGGGGGAGAGACGTGGAGCAGCGGGCCCAGGACAAGCTACAAGGCTTTCAACTGAAAGCCTAGATCATAACAAAGATTAAGTAAGGCACAGAAGAAATGAAGGCCAAGAAGACAAGGTAAAAGAGAAACAGACGGCTAGGAGAGGTTTAAGTGATATTTGTTGGACATTTCTAGACTTATGACTATTACTTTGATAGTAAATACAGGTCTAGGGAGGGCCCTTCACTCTGTGAAGACAAACCCCCCACCCACCAACAGGGACCAGTGGGCAGAAGAAAGGCCCAAAGTATGGAGGTCGAGTTTTTTTAATGTGTTTTTATATAAATATGTGTTATTTTTGTTGTTAAAGGGGCTAGGAGCACAAGTTAAAAAAATGGAAAAACATGAATATGGGTAAAAATCTTAAGATAATGACACTAAACGTGAATGGTCTGAACTCACCTGTTAAAAGGGAAAGAATAATAAGAAAATTCAAGAAGGAAAAAGCTGAAATTATATTTATGCAAGAGACACATTTGAGCAAGGCAGAACATGTGAAACTAAAGAGATTTGGCTATAAGAACTCCTACTACAGTTCATTTAAGGGAGGAGCAAAAAGGGGGGTTATGATACTAATCTCAAACAAAATACAATTTGAAAGTGAACAGGAAATCCAGGATAAAGAAGGCAGGTATGTAATAATAAAGGGAAGAATAGATGGTATGCAGATCACATTAGTGAACATCTATGCCCCACCAGAAAGTGACAAGGGTTTTTTTCAACATCTGTTTGATCTCATAGCAACACACAGTGAAGGAGTCCTAATTTGTGGAGGAGACTTAAATGCTGTCATGGATCATGAAGTTGACACAACAAGTGTTAAGAAGACAAAAAAACATGTAACAAAGTTCATAAGAACCTCACTGGCAGAAATGGGTATGGTAGACATATGGAGGGACCTGCACCCACTCGAAAAAGACTATACACATTATTCAGCAGCCCATAAAGTACACTTTAGAATAGATTACTTCCTTATGAATGAAGGTGACAGACACAGGGTGAGAAATTGTTGGATTGGAGGGGCAGAAATATCAGATCATAATCCTATATACATGGAAATATATTTAAACAATAGAAAACGACAAACAACATGGAAACTTAACGTAGGACTGTTAAATGATGAGAAAATGAAAGAAAGAATAAAAATAAACATAAACGAATATATCCAAGAGAATGACAATGAAGAAGTGGACCCAACAATACTATGGGACGCACTAAAAGCCGTGTTAAGGGGTAAATTAATTGTTGAAACAGGAAAAGCAAATAAGACTAAACTGGAAGCGTATGAACAAAGATGTGAGAGACTAAGGGAATTAGAACGTAAACATCAAAGCACAAATGATCCAAAAATATATCAAGAAATTAAAGAAGAAAAAACAAAGATAAAAGAAACACAAATGGATGAAATTGAAAGGAAAAATAGATATCTAAAGCAAAAATATTATGAAACGGGGCCAAAAGCCACAAAACTGCTGGCAAAACGGTTAAGAAAACAACAAACAATGAATAATGTATACAAGATTAAAGACCCCACCACAAATAAAACCACAGTTAACCCAGAAAACATCGAAGAAATTTTCCATAATTTCTACCAAGAACTATACTCGCAACCTGAAGAAACAAATACTAAAGATATCAAAAAATTTCTAGACACATTGGACTTGCCATCAATAGGAAATCAACAAAATGAAAAACTAACAGCAGAAATAACAACACAAGAGATCAGAGATGTGATTAAGTCACTTAAAAACGGTAAATCACCAGGTAGTGATGGATACCCATCTGAGTTTTATAAACTGTTTATAGAAGAACTCATGCCACAACTCCTAAAGTCATTTAATTGGACGCTGAACAACAACAAAATACCTCCAACATGGAACGAAGCAATCATTTCAGTTATTTTAAAACCAGGGAAAGATAAAGAACAATGCGGAAACTATAGACCAATCTCTTTATTAAATGTAGATTATAAAATATACACAACAATTATATGTAAACGAATAAAGACATTCTTGACGGAATTGATAGAAGATGATCAAACTGGATTCATAGAGGGACGCCAAACACATGACAATATCAGGAGAACAATACATATAATTAACCAAATACATAAAGAAAAGAAAAGCGCAGTAATAATGAGTTTAGACGCAGAAAAAGCATTTGACAGGGTTAACTGGAAATTCCTATATAGTGTACTGGAGCGCTTTGGATTTAACGAAAAATCAGTACAATGCATAAGGACGCTATATCAAGAACCTGTGGCAAGAATCAAGATAAACGGTAGCTTAACAGACAAAGTAAATATACAAAGATCAACTAGGCAGGGATGCTGCTTATCGCCCACCTTGTTTGCTCTGTTCATAGAACCATTGGCTCAAGCGATACGACAAAATAAGAAATTAAAAGGTGTAACAATAAAGGGGGCGGAACACAAGATTGGGCTATTTGCAGACGATATTATAGTTTACCTTGAACAACCAGATAAATCAATAATGGAAATGATGAACTTGATAGAAAATTTTGGAAAATTATCAGGATACAAGATAAACATAACAAAAACACAAATACTGACATTCCACTATAACCCTCTAAACCAGATAACTGATAAGATCAAACTAAACTGGAAGCAAAAAGAAATAAAATACCTTGGAGTGAACATACCTAAAGACCTAAGCAAAATATATAAAGCAAACTATGATAGGTTGGAACAAGAAATAAAAAAAGATATTGATAGATGGTCAATCTTAAATATGGATCTGAATTCAAAAATTGAGACAGTCAAAATCAGCATACAACCTAGATTACTTTACCTCTTCCAGGCTATACCAACAGAGATTCCAGATGCCCAATTCTCAAAGTGGGACAGGATGATATCGAGATTTGTTTGGGGAGGTAAAAAACCAAGAGTGAAATATAAAACCCTCCAATTACCAAAAGAGAAAGGAGGCATGGGCCTACCGAGTCTAAAGGAATATTACTACTCAGCACAAATAAGATATATCATATGTTGGTGCGACGAGGGATATGAGGCAAAATGGAAAGAAATGGAAAAGGAAATTGAGGGACTCCCAGTACAAAGCATAATAGGGGATAAAGATGCATATAAGCAAATCAAACAAATAGACCCAATCACTAAATTTACTTTAGAACTGTGGTATAAAATAGTACAAAAATATAATATAAGGGAAGACATAAAACTATTGAAATGGGTAGCATTTGACAGTCAGTTTGAACCGGCAAAACAAGATAGGGGATACAAAAATCTGGTGAACAAGGGAATCACAGCATGGGGCAATATCGGAAAAAAAGATCTCGGGAGCTTTGTAAATATCAGGAGAAAATTTAAATTAGAAAGATCGGAATTTTTCAGATATCTGCAGATGAGAGATTACTATATGAAGAAGATTAGGCATAACCTCCAAACAGATGTGAACGAGATTATACAACTTATTTTAAGCTCATATGCAGGAAATAAAATAAGAATTATTTCAAAACTATATCAGAAACTTATGACAAACAATCATACAAGTAACTATATAAAGGAGAAATGGGAGAAAGAGCTCAATTTAAACATAACAGAAGAAAGCTGGCAGGAAATATGGAAAACACAACACACATCAACAAATTCAAGGGCATGGAGGGAATTTGGATGGAAAAACCTGATTCGCTTTTTCATTACACCACAGATTCAAGGAAAATATACAAATACCCAATCTATATGCTGGAGGGGATGTGGGGCTCAAAATGCAGACCACTCACATATGTTTTGGAAATGCTACAAAATATCATCATTTTGGAAATCTATGCATGTGACAATACAGAGGATATTAGGATATAATATACCAATGAACTGTAACCTGATGTACTTATGTGATCTTAAAAAAGACAATGTTATACAGGCTGAGGACAGATATCTAGTTAAAATCTTGTTGATTGCATGTAAAAAAACTATCACAAAAAAATGGCGATCAGAAGTTCTTCCTGACCAAGAACAATGGACTGACATTGTTGAGGACATACGTATGATGGAAAAACTAACATATCGACGAAGAATGCAAGAAGGAATATGGGAGAAAAAATGGCGGAAATGGACACACTACAAAGTGCAACAACGAGGCAGAAATTGAAAGAATAACCAAAGACACTGAAAAAACCAGAAGAATTAAGAGATGGAAACTAAAAACTTGATGCTCCAACATTTGTCCCCCCCCCCTTTTATTTTTTATTTTTTTATTTATTTATTTTTTTTTTTTTTTATTTTTTTTTTTTTTTTTTTATTTTTCCCTACCCTAACCCCTTTGTTTTTTAAATGTAGAATGTGATCTGAATGCATTATATATGATGAAAAATGAATAAAAATCTAAGTTACAAAAAAAAAAAACTCAGGGAACTTGGAGATTTACTCTTAGAGCTGCGGGTCGCCAAAGATGAAGCTTATCTCCCAGGCCTCGCCTACCTCGACACACCCCGTGGGGTTAAGCCCATAGACGAAAAGTTGCCTCCAAGTTTACAAGATAAATGGCTGCACGCGGGCTCAAAATACAAACAAGAATATGATGTAACCTTCTCTCCCTTCTCATATTTTGTAAAGTTTGTCCAAGACGAGGCTAAAGCAAGAAATGACCCAAGTTTTGCGACATGCAGCAACCAACCAGAACACCTCTAACTGTAAACAAAACAGAGGTCAACACAACTGCTCCCGCTAGTACTAAAGAGGACGATTTAACACGCTACTGTCCAGTCCATAAGAAAATGCATCCTCTAGCCAAATGCAGAGCTTTTCAGAATAAACCGCTACAAGAGAGGCGAAGCATACTCAAAGAACACAAACGTTGTTTTCGCTGCTGCTCTCCCACGCACGCAATAAAGGACTGTGACACGAAACTCAAGTGCGAGGAGTGCCAAAGTGAAAGACATTGCTCTGCCATGCATCCCGATTCAAGTCAGCAACCGCAGCCAGAAAACACACCTGAACCAGAGCCTCAGCCCCGAGACAACACGCCACCTGAGGTAACATCACGGTGCACTGAGATCTGCGGTGAAGGTAATCCCCCACGTTCTTGCTCAAAGGTATGTCTAGTTCGAGTTTTCCCCAAAGGCCAACCAGAACGCTCTGTTAAGATGTATGCAACACCAAAAACATGTAGGTTTAGGGCGCTCGCGCACGCAGTGACCAGCAGCCGGTGGCTTGTCACCAGACTGCAAACCAAGTCTACCTACGGGTACAAATAAGTAACAACAAAAAAAAAAAAAAAAAAAAAAAAAATCCTTGACGATCAGAGTAATAAATCACTGGCCCGTTCCGAATTCTTTGAGCTGTTTGGGATCAAGAGTATGTCTCTGACATACCACATGAGAACATGTGCTGGTTTAACTGAAATGCTTGGCAGGGAAGCAGTGAGGTTCCAAATCGAGCCAGTAGGTGGAGGCCCACGCTTAGACTTCCCTCCTCTCCTTGAATGCGACGAGATAAAGTTCAGTAGGGGTGAAATACCTACGCCCGAAGTCGCTCTTGCTCACACCCACTTAAAACACCTCGCTCCTCTCATCCCCAAGTACGACCCAGATGCTCAGATGGCAATTTTACTGGGCAGAGACATCCTACGAGTCCACAAAGTAAGGCAACATGTCAACGGACCCCACAATGCTCCCTTTGCTCAACGCCTGGACCTAGGCTGGGAAATTGTGGGGGAGGTGTGCCTTAACGCTCATAAGCCAACCGTCAACGTTTGTAAAACGTACATGCTCTCCAACAGACGCCCATCCTTCTTCACTCCTTGTCCTAACAGCATCTATATCAAAGAGAAACCATGCTACGGTGGGGAGCACAAGGACGGCCTCTCTAAACGCAGCTCAAAACCCAACGCAGTGGAAGAAAAGCTTGGGGACAAAGCTTTTGAGTGCACAGAGAACGATAAGTGTGCCGTGTCCTTCGAAGATGAGACCTTCCTAAAGATAATGGAGAAAGAAGTCCACCAGGATGGAAATAACAACTGGATCGCTCCTCTGCCATTCAAGTTTCCTCGCTTGCCACTCCCAAATAACAGGGACCAAGCATTGTCTAGACTCGGCTCACTAAGACGCAACTTAACAAAAAACCCTCAAATGAAAAAACAGTTCTCACAGTTTAGTGACACTCTACCAGCTCAGAGAAGTCTAGGCCTGTGCTGGGACATAAACACTGACTCTTTCACATTCAATGTTGCTGTTGATGACAAACTCTACACCCGCCGTGGGGTTCTGTCAACAATTAACAGCATCTTCGACCCCTTGGGACTAGTGTCACCAGTGACAATCAAAGGCAGACTCTTGTTATGTGAACTGTCGAATGGTGTCCAAGGTTGGGATGCTCCTCTCCCTCAGGACAAAATGGATGCATGGGAAACATGGAAAATGTCCCTCCAAGATCTTAGCAGCCTCAAGGTGCCACGCTGCTATGTACCAGCTTCCCTCTCTAAGTCCACTTACACCGAACTGTGTATCTTTTCCGATGCTTCAAGCTGGGCTATTGCGGCAGTAGCATACTTGAAGACAGTCAGTGCAGAAGGACAATGCGAAGTCGGATTTGTGCTTGGGAAAGAAAAACTTTCACCACAACCAGAGCCCACGATACCTCGCCTTGAACTTTGTGGAGCAGTTCTAGCGGTTGAGATGGCGGAGCTCATTCTGGACGAACTTGATCACAAACCAAATGCTGTCAAATTCTACTGTGATAGCGAGGTGGTTCTTGGGTACATTTGCAATGATTCAAAGCGCTTCTATGTCTATGTGCATAACCGCGTTCATCGTATACATCAGTCCACATCCCCTGAACAGTGGCACTACGTCACATCAGAGCAAAACCCAGCTGATCTAGCCACCAGGTCAATACCTGCATCACAGTTTATGGACACTATGTGGTTTAAGGGACCAGACTTCCTTTACAAACCACCTGAATCCGGGACACCTGAATCCTTTGAGTTAATCGAGCCTGAAGTAGACTCTGAAATCAGAAAAGTCGCTACCTTTTCTACTCACATTCAGAAGAACGGGCCCTTACCAGCGTGCTTCCAGCGCTTTTCAAATTGGAACTCATTAGTACGTGCCATTGCATTCCTAATTCACCAAGCTCGTTCTCACTCATCAAGCAACCTGTCAGATCCTTCATGCAGGGGCTGGCATCGATGTAGCAAGCCACGCACTCCAGAGGAGCTGGATGCTGCCAGTAACCTCATCCTCCAGTCTGTCCAAAAAGACGCTTTTCCCGATGAGTATGCTGCTCTCCACGCCAACCAAACCGTCCGCAGTTCAAGTCCCATCGTAGCTCTTGATCCCTATATGAGTGAAAGCCTCATCAAGGTTGGAGGTCGCCTCAAACATGCTTCATTGAACACAGCATCCAAGAATCCAACCATTCTCCCAAACAAGCATCACGTAACTCAACTGCTTGTCCGTCACTATCACGCCAAAGTTGTGCATCAAGGAAGGCAGTTCACGGAAAGCACAATTAGGCAAGCCGGACTGTGGATTGTAGGTTGCAAAAGACTGGTCTCGTCCATTATCCACCATTGTGTAATGTGCAGGAGACTCAGGGGAAAACTAGAGACTCAGAAAATGGCAGATCTCCCACCTGAGAGACTCAAAACATGCCCTCCATTTTCATATGTCGGGTTGGATGTATTCGGTCCATGGTCAGTAGTCACTCGACACACACGAGGTGGAGCTGCACAAGGAAAAAGGTGGGCAATACTCTTCACGTGTATGACCACAAGAGGCGTGCATATTGAAGTCATTGAATCTATGGACGCTTGCAGCTGCATAAATGCAATACACAGATTCTTTGCAATACGAGGCCCAGCAAAGCAAATGCGATCTGACAGAGGCACTAACTTCATTGCAGCGAGTGTGAAGTTAGGCATGGCACAACCAAACAAAAACCCTCCCAACATTGTCAGCTACCTTCATGCCAATGGTTGCACATGGGAGTTCAATCCCCCACATGCCTCTCACATGGGAGGCGTCTGGGAAAGACTGATTGGGGTCACTCGCAGAATACTGGACTCTATGCCTTTGCAAAACAAACACTCGTTTGACGCATGAGGTGCTTTGTACTTTAATGGCTGAGGTAACGTCTATAATCAACGCAAGGCCCTTAGTTCCCATCTCAACAGACCCTTCCTCACCATTCCTACTCTGTCCCGCAATGATCCTGACCCAAAAGCAGCATGTCCCCCCTCCACCAAAAAACTTTTGTGGAAAGGACCTGCTCAAAAACCAGTGGAAACAAGTGCAAGCACTCGCCAACGAATTTTGGAGCTGCTGGAGAAACGAATATCTCAACACCCTCCAATCAAGGCGCAAGTGGCATACAACACACCGCAACCTACAGACAGGTGACATAGTGCTGTTGAAACAGTACCAAGCACCCAGAAATGAATGGACAATGGCCATCATCACATCCACCTTTCCAAGCAGCGACGGGAAGGTCAGAAAGGTCGAAGTGAGGACATCATCCCAGGGTGTTTCAAAGACTTACCTGCGTCCTGTCTCGAATGTTGTTATGCTCTTAGAAAATGAAGTTATAGATAAAAGGAAGTAGTGGCGGGGAGTGTTCTGCCCTCAGTAGAGTGTGCTTTATAGAGTTAGAAATAGTTCATAAGTTCATATTAAAATATCATAATTCATTTGTAGTAATTCACATTAAAAAATAGTTATTGTGTTAAGAGTGACTTTATATAGTTAGTAGCAATTTACTTGCATTTTATGTTGAAAGCGCAGCCAGTTGCCGCTATGATTTGTGGGTAGAAGAAACGAATGTTGGTAAGAGAGAGAAAGGAAAAAAAGGCAGCGAGCATAACCTGCCCGCAAATGTCTGAAACGTTCCTCCTGTGTGTTAAACTCTTTTCTACACCTTCGAAAGCAATGGCTGTAAGTCCAGTTAGTATTTTGTCAGTTTTATAAGTTTTGTTAGATGTGAACTTGGCATCGTTTTTTTAGAATGTGTTGTTTCAGGAATTAGTCTCATCCCAGGGCCCCGCTAGCTTGTTAACTGTATTATGAATGTATTGTTTCAGGAATTAGTCCTATCCCAGGGGCCCGCTAGCTTACTAAATTAATTTATTTTCTGTTTTATTTTTTCTTAGTTTCACTCGGCTTTCATTGAGCTCTTCAAGCCACAGTTATAAAGAACTGTAAACTGTCTAAGAAGACTTGAATAAAGGAGCAGGACGCTCGGTTTCCTGGCTCGTGAAAAACGAGTTTAGCTTGCTGTTAATCTGCGTTCACATACACCGTGTATATAACACATAGTGATAACAGTACAGGGAGTCTCACTTAAACAGCTGTAGCTCCAGGTATTCAGCGGTGGTCGGTGCCAGCCTGTGGTATTGTTCGGGGAAGGCTCAGCGGCTCTCCCAGACAGCGTTCGGAACACAGTACTCAACCGGGAAGGGGCTTGTGAGAGTGTAGCCGGTGGAGTTAGTGGCTAAGCCCCAGGCCAGGCATGACATCTTTTGGCAACCAGTTCGAAATTTAGGATGTCCATGGCCCACAGGACAGCTAAAGGCTGGAGGAACGATAACGTTGTGAGACGTGGGTGAGGCAGTGAAAGATTAAAGGTCCGAAAATCTCTATCAGTTCACTTAAAAGCAGGAAAATTAAAAATCCACTTTAACGGCAGGAAAAGTCAAAAAGTCCAGGAAAAACATTTAATAGGGTAAGCACGGCTTCTGAGGCGATGATGAAAAAGAGTTTGAGAGTTTGACTCTCATTTAAAGGTGAGCTCACAGGAAAAGGATGGTTTCCCCTCAGTTGCCAGAAAAACAGGCCAAAGCTTATCAAAAGACGATTTAAGAAACTAGCACAGGACTTGACAAGGTTCAGACAAACACAAAAGACTTCTCAAAACTCGAAAAGACATGAACAGACATACAGAACTGATTAGACTTACTGCCCTGCTAGGGCGGCTCTGTTTGCATTTAACTGAAGCACGCTGCTGGGTCATAAACATATGACTGGCAGCAAGATGGACCAATCATCTTCCATAAATAGGAGTTTGAATGGGCTTTTGTCCAATGAGGGAACAGTTCTTTGTCTGTGAACAGCCAATCAAATGCAAGGGCGTTATCCAACAGAGAGGCAGCCTGGGGATTGGCTGATACTGTTTCAGAAAACGTTAATTCAGTTACTATGAAATTCATTATATACTCAATATAAAATCTAACTTGCTTCAGTGATTCAAACTAATATTCAGTGACTAGGTATAATTGACACACATGACTGTATAATTGACACACATCAGAATAAGATTAATGGGCATTCCAACAGGAAATCACAATGAAATCAAGAATTAATGAATTATTGCAAACCATTATAGTCCATCACAAGGGCGATTATCTTCACAGTGTCCAGAGGTATCCTGAGGAATGTAAAGTTGAAAAAGTGTTAATGTTCTGTCAGAAATAAAGTTCCAGATTGCCCAAGTAATGAAACATATTCTGTAGATGTCCACTAGGAGGTACTGTTGAGCTGTACATAATTTTTAGGTCTTGGTATGTGAAGAGGGGGCAGCCTAGAGAGTTTTATGGAGCTTCTGCTGTATGTCCAAAAAAAGGAGGCAACCATATACCTGTCAGCTTAAGGAGTTTATGACTTTTTAAGAGTATCAGTTCCTGGTACGAAGGGATACTATCAGCATGAACTGTCTGGTTGAAGGGGACTCCAGAAGTTTTATAGTGCACTTAATCCTTTAAGAGCAAATCCTTATCAGTTTTCTCTACAAAAGGGAAATTATTCACACTGGGGTCCTGATGATGAAGAAAAACAACAATTCTTGACCAGAGTTGAGTGAGAGTTTCTTTAAGAAGAAGAGTGATTTCCTGAATTAGCCTGAGGGGAAGCTAATGCTACACACCTAATTTGCATAATGCAATGGCAGCCATATCAAATTACATAACTTTCAGTCAAAAGTGGACTTTGGATGTATTTACACAAAGAATGGTTTTGCTTTTTGTCACCATTTCTTGTTTTGGCTATTTTGTTATCTTATCTTAAATGTACTGTATATGAACCAGAAAATCAGTACAATGTAAACAAACAAACAAATCCGTCACTTACTGCTGGCTGGGCGGCTCGCTTGCTTTGTCCTTTTGCGGCATCCTGGTCATTATTTTCTCTTCTGTGGGCCATTTTATTTCCCCCCTTACATTCAGAAACTGTTATGATTATTCCACCAAAATTTCACTTTTATCCCACCGCAATTTATCTCATATGATGACCGGGAACTGGCATGATTGTTCTCTCCAGTCACATGGTGCTGGAGGCGATGGCAGGTAAACATCAACCAGCTTCGCCCACCCTCTGTTATAAAAAAATGTAGATTTTACCTTCATAAGCTAAATAATCTCTTTTTAGAATCATAGTTGGCAAATTTGGGAGCAAATGCCTCCTCTGTCTTGCAATGGCGAACATCAGCATTCGTTTACAAACTCTTCTTCCGTGGTGTCCAGAAGTGTGGTTTTAGGATGGTTCTGTGCCTGCCATCAGTCCTCCAAGGCAAGAGCAGTAAGTTATACATGTCTGCCACCTTGTGAGGTGGAATTCTTAGTACAGCTGGGGTGTTTTTGGCCACGTCACATAACATCACATGACAGGCACAGCACTGCGCCATAGGCAGTGGGGGCACTATCTGTTCATGCAATCAAGGATGTCAAAGGGTTAAGATGAATAAAATGTATTGCGCTCACCCAGAAATCATGACAGGGTGGATGTGGAACAGCCTAAACTTGAAGCAGCCAGATTTAGGGATGGGTCAGGGCCATGACAGCAGAGTTTAGAAGGTTCCTAGTGTGAATGTCTGGGCTCACAGGGCTTTTGATGCATGCTGTTTGCATGTTCTTCCTATTTTAAATTCCTCCAAGAGTCCAAAGAGATTTATTTCAGCTTAATCGGTGAATCTGAATTGTCTGTAGGTTTTTGTGGGCAGTGGAAAAGAGGATGAATGCTGTTATTAATTAAAAGTGCTTTGAGTGGTAAGATTAGAAAAGCATGTGCCTGTGGTCTATATTAACCATATATTCCATAACTTACATATGTTGAAGCATGTGGAAATATTTGGTGATTACATATGTAAGGAACTTTACACCTCTGAAAGGACAATGGAATCTCACCCGCCGAGTGAAGAACAAAGACGTTCCCGGACGTGGCGGGGGAGACCGGATGAGCCACCCTCACCCCCCAAGGCGAGGAGAGGGATTACCATCACCTCCCAAGACGGGGAGAGGAAATACCAAGACAATGGGGGGATTAAGATAATGAGGGATGTCAGCCTTTGTATGCATGTCTTTTGTTGTGTGCTTGTATATAATCAGTGAGTTGGCGAGATTCTGTCTGTTTTGCTCTTCTGCCACTCTCTGCACCAGATGAGACTTGTTAGTAGAGCTGAACATTAAAACTTCGCTTACAAACCAAATCGCATCTTTATTGCCCAGCTCCACTACACTGGTGACCTTGACGCGAGTATGGACCGGAGGCGTTCTTCCACAAGCGACTCATCCGTGGCAACTCAGGCAGACGCCAGCAGCCACGCAGACGAGGGAGCAGACGGACAGCTGTTCCCCCCGGCAGAAGAGGTTGAGAGGGCTCAACCGAGCACCAGCACCGCCGTGAGAGCCGAGGCAAGGCACTCTAACCCGGCGGGCACAACAGTGATGGTGTGCACTAATGTTGTCGCTGTCCAGCTGCCAGACTTCTGGCAAGAAGACCCCGCCTCTTGGTTTCAGCAGGCTAAAGCCCAATTTGCACTGGCGGGCATCACGGCTGATGACACCAAATTTTATCATATCGTCTCCAAACTCGACGCCGCCACTTCGAAGTGTGTGCGGAGCATGATCCGGCGACCACCAGCCCGGGACAAATACGAGACGCTCAAAGCAACCATCGTGGCGAACTACGTCCCATCAGCGGAAGAGAGAGCCGAGAAGATCCTGGCGGTCTACGGCCACAGAGGGTGCAAACCGAAGACCCTCATGGAGGATTTGCTACAGCTTAAAGAAGAGGACAATGACAACTTCCTCTTCCAGTTTATTTTCCTCAGCATGCTGCCGCCACACATGAGAGGGACACTCGCCAGCATGAAGTGCAGCAACCACCAAGACTTCTGCGTGCTGGCCAATGAAGCTCATCGGCTCGTCAACGCCTGCAAGGAGCTGACACCCACAGCAGCATCCGCAGACCTCAAAGCTGACGCCCCGAGCCACGAGGAGCCACAACCCACTGAGCAGACCCAGCCCACGGTGACAGCGACGCGGCCAAAACGTAACAGACAGAGCGACGTCTGTTATTAGCACCACCGCTTCGCCGAGAAGGCTCACAAATGTGTTCCCCCCTGCAAATTTAAACGCCAAAGCCGAGAGCCGTTAACGGCAGCGGCTCTCGGCGACAAGAACAAGCTGTTGTACGTGACGGATGGACACTCAGGCAAGCAGTTCCTCATCGACACAGGAGCCCAGCTGAGTTTCGTCATGCCCTCCCACGCAGATCGAGCCACGGGCACCCGGGGAAACGGAGCCGTGGCAGCCAACGGCTCTAGCATCGACACGTTCGGCGAGAAGAGCCTGCACCTCCTCATCCACGGCCGCAGCTACAGATGGACATTTGTTGTAGCGGCGGTGAGTTTTAACTTATTAGGCGCAGATTTTTTGTGTGCACATGGGTTATTAGTGGATCTAGCAAATAGGCGCCTGGTTAATGCACTGTCCTTTGCTTCTATTCCATGCTCAGCCCGAGTTTCTCCACCACCTGTGCAGGCTAGCGTCACCACGGCAGGAGGTAAGTTTGAGCAACTCCTCACCCAATTTCCAGCACTCACAATTCCCAAATTCTCAGCCACTGTGGCTAAACACGGGGTTGAACACTTCATTCCAACAACGGGACCTCCCGTTTTTGCCAAAGCGCGCCGCTTAGACGCGGCCAAGCTCAACATAGCACGGCACGAGTTTACAACTCTTGAAAAATTGGGCATTGTTAGACGCTCGAAGAGCCCCTGGGCCTCACCACTTCACATGGTTCCGAAATCCAACGGTTCTTGGAGACCGTGCGGAGATTACCGCAGATTAAACAACGCTACAGCGCATGACCGTTACCCAATCCCTCACATTCAAGATTTTTCGCTACATCTAGCGGGTGCGCGCATTTTTTCAAAAATAGACTTAGTCCGCGGTTATCACCAAGTCCCAGTCCGAGCAGAAGACGTTCCTAAAACAGCGGTAATAACCCCTTTCGGCCTTTTTGAATTCCTGCGAATGCCTTTCGGCCTCAAAGGCGCTGCTCAAACTTTTCAACAAATGATGGATGCGGTCTTACGCGACCTTCCTTTTGTCTTCGTCTACCTCGATGACATGCTGGTAGCCAGCTCGTCTGAGGTAGAACACGAGCAGCACCTCACTACGGTTTTTCAGAGGCTGGAAGAACACGGGCTAATAATCAATCCAGCCAAATGCAAATTCGGCGTGTCACAAATTGATTTTTTAGGACACAAAGTCTCTCTGAAGGGGGCAGTTCCACTCCCAGACAAAGTTCATGCGATAGAAAGTTTTCCACGGCCACAAACGGTCAAATCGCTACAGGAATTTTTAGGGATGGTTAATTTTTACAACTGCTTCCTCCCACACGCAGCTCAGCTCATGCAGCCCCTATATGACGCGCTCAAAAAAAAGAAAGCTTCCAACGCGGTCGAATGGACCCCGGAGCGCAAACGCGCTTTCGCGGAAGTAAAAAGCGCCCTAGCTAACGCCACATTGTTAGTTCACCCAGATCCCTTGGCCCACATTGCACTAACCACAGATGCTTCAGACCTAGCCATAGGGGCAGTTGTAGAACAACTTGTCAGCGGGGTCTGGCAACCTTTAGCATTCTTTAGCAAATCGCTAAACCAAACTGAACGCAAATACAGCACTTTTGACAGAGAGCTGCTGGCGCTTCATTTATCCATCCGCCACTTCCAGTTCTGGTTAGAAGGGCGGAGTTTCACGGCTTTTGTAGACCATAAACCGCTCACCTTTGCTATGGCTAAAATTTCAGAACCATGGTCAGGCAGGCAACAAAGACAGCTGGCTGCGATTTCAGAGTTCACCACAGACATTCGACACGTGGCAGGCAAACTTAACGTAGTAGCGGACTGTCTCTCTCGCGCTGTGGCACCACCAGAGCGCGGGGAGTCAGATTACACTGCCTCAGCAGCAGAACTCTTCACTAACGCAGACACATACGCAGCACCTATCCATGAAGGGATAGATTATGCAGCCATGGCAGAGGAACAAAACAGTGACGCGGACGTGCGCGCGCTCCTGTCTGGACCAACAGGGTTAAGGCTGGAGAAAAAGGGTTTACGCGACGGCGTGCCCCCCCTAATATGCGATGTTTCAACCGGCCGACCTCGCCCGTTAGTACCAGCTACATGGCGCCGCCGCATTTTTGACGCAATTCACTCCCTCGCGCACCCAGGTGTGCGCGCCTCGGTTAAAATGGTCGCCGAAAAGTTTGTGTGGCCCGGCCTGTGCAAAAACGTAAAAGAATGGGCAAAAACTTGCATTTCTTGTCAACGCGCCAAAATACACAGACACACAAAAGCCCCTCTGGAGCCTTTTCCAATCCCTGCTAGAAGGTTCGACCACGTTCATGTCAACCTCGTGGGGCCACTACCTTCCTCCCAAGGTTTCACACACCTGTTGACAATGATAGACCGCACCACACGCTGGCCAGAGGCAGTCCCTCTAGCGTCAACCACAGCGGAGGAAGTCGCTCGCGTTTTTTTGACAAACTGGGTGGCACGTTTCGGCGTCCCATCGGACATCACGTCCGATAGGGGGCCTCAATTTGTCTCAGAGCTCTGGTCAGCCATGTCCAGCAGCTTAGGGGCAACAATTCACCGCACCACCGCTTATCACCCTCAGGCTAATGGGTTATGCGAGCGTTTTCACAGGTCTTTAAAGGCCGCCCTCAGAGCCTCACTAACGGACACAAATTGGGTAAATAAACTTCCCTGGGTTTTATTGGGGTTGCGTGCTGCACCTAAAGAGGATCTAGACGCCTCTCCAGCAGAATTAGTTTTTGCTCAACCTCTCAGGCTCCCAGGTGAATTTTTACCAGAGAACCCAGAGCCAGGGCGCCTTCCAGTCCCAAGGTTTTTAGGCAGCAACGGACCGAACTCTCTCCCCGGTCCAGCTCATCACTCCTTCCCACGGGTTTTTGTCCCTCAGGCTTTAAAAAACGCTGAGTTCGTTTTTGTTAAGCATGAAGCTTTAAAACCTACCTTTCGCCCAGTATACAATGGGCCATACAGAGTGCTGGAACATGGTGATAAACACTTTGTGCTTGATTTTGGGGATAGAAAAGAAACAGTCAGCATTGACAGACTTAAACCAGCCTTCTTGTTGAAAGACGAGCCTGCACAGCTGGCGAGAGCACCTCGGCGGGGTAGACCCCCCAAGAGAAAAGACTCAACCCCCCAGCAGGGAACAGTTAACCTCTCTCCTTCCCGCACTGCAGATTCCTCACAAGAAGGTCCCAGCAGGGCGCCTAAACCAACCTACAGCAGTTTTGGGAGAAGATTAAAACCCAGACAGCACAGGGACTGATACAAACCACTCCACAATTTTTCACTAATTGTGCTGCAACAGTTTAGGACTAACTTATGATTTTACTATGCTGTTATAATTACCACTGAACTCTCTTAGGAGCATGGCTGCTAGAAAGTTTCTTCCGTGGCAACAGATGTAACACTTAGTATGTCATAATAACTATCTTAGACTGTGAACCTTCCTGTTGTCCTTTCTTAGTTGTTTGGGGGGCCTGTGGTCTATATTAACCATATATTCCATAACTTACATATGTTGAAGCATGTGGAAATGTTTGGTGATTACATATGTAAGGAACTTCACACCTCTGAAAGGACAATGGAATCTCACCCGCCGAATGAAGAACAAAGACGTTCCCGGACGCGACGGGGGAGACCGGACGAGCCACCCTCACCCCCCAAGGCGAGGAGAGGGATTACCATCACCTCCCAAGACGGGGAGAGGAAATACCAAGACAATGGGGGGATTAAGATAATGAGGGATGTCAGCCTTTGTATGCATGTCTTTTGTTGTGTGCTTGTATATAATCAGTGAGTTGGCGAGATTCTGTCTGTTTTGCCCTTCTGCCGCTCTCTGCACCAGATGAGACTTGTTAGTAGAGCTGAACATTAAAACTTCGCTTATAAAGCAAATTGCCTCTTTATTGCCCAGCTCCACTACAGTGCCCATAAATGCGTGCCATTTTCTTCCCTTACCCAGTCCTAACCATAAGATTTGTGAAAACATTGTTGTACCTTAATTGTTAAGTTTAAACGTGAAAGGCCATCCTCTCTTTCAGTACTAACCTACATCAGATTCCATAGAAGATACAGTAAAACATTGTGACTTAATGCTAGCTCACACAGAGATTTAATCAGTCTTACTGTTAATTACAGCCAGAAGGTGCAGCATGGCATTTATTAACTTGGTGCAACAAGTTTCATTTGTGTGTAGACTGTGTAGTGATGATAACTCATGCTTCCACATCCATCTTCTACTGCTTATCTGGGGTCACGGGGGGGGGGGGGCAGCAGTCCAAGCAGAAAAGCCCAGACTGCTGCCTATTTCACATAGTACACCTCCTAGTGATTCCCCTAGCAGGTGGTGAGCCCACTGGAGGGTCAACATCCTTTAGTATTTTTAATTTGGTAAGGTTATGATGTCATGATAAAAGCTACAGAATGCATCATACATGTTTCTGCTGTCATACTCAATATAACTTTCTTTGCATGGTTTATCTAAGCCTATTGAGTAAAAGGGATAGTGGATCAGAACCTGCTACAGTCACTGCTGGGTCAGAGTGTCTGGACCCAGCAGTGACTGTGGCTCCCATGGACAGGCTGCCATCACTTCTGATGATGGGGTGTTTTTTTTCACTTTAGCTCAGAAATTACACAAAAAAGTTGATCCTCCAAGGGAGGATGGAGAAAATGTCTTTAGTGGCATTGGGTGATTGGTTTGTCTGTCTGTTAGCAACATAACTCAAAAAATTATAAATGGATTTTGATGAAATTTTCAGGAAAGGTGTGTAATGTGTGTAATGCAGACAGCAGAGTAAGAATTTCATTGCTCAGGAAATGTTGCATTTCTGAACTGTGTAATAACAAAGCCTTTTGAATCCTTTGAATCCTAATGGCATGGGGAACAGATGATTAGATTTTGGTGGTGATTTGGATTATGATCTGGATGCAGGGATTTTTGAATATTATTTTGTATATTAAACTGGTGCTTTTCATGTACTGTCCCTTTAAGACGTGTCCGCTGAGTTATGTGTGTGGTCACGCCACAGGGCCATGTGCCTTGGCAACCCAAAAGCCAAACCCTGCAGAAAAAGTATTTGGGCGCATATCCACCAAACTCCTTTTTTCTGCTGTGGGTGACTATTTTCCATTCATTCTCTATGTCAGGGATGGACAACTGGCTACCCACGGCCCACATGCAGCCCACCCCTCATCCTCTGCGGCCTACCAGTCCATTTCCAAAAATCAATTATTTATTTATTTCACGTTTGGAACCGCATTCTTAAATGCAATTATAGAGTCCGCCAGCAGAGGAAGCTCTAATCGAAACCTAAGTGCTGCTCTCTGCAAGTAATAGAGCAAGAGAGGGAGCCACTAGCCGTAGCGCAGTGTGCACTGGAGTGTTGTCAGGTATGTGTTGAATGCTAAGACCACATTAATAGGCTGTAAACAGCACTAAATGTACAAAGTAGGCTACTTTTAAACAAGGATAAAGTGTACAGCTGAGGAGCTGTAGCATTTATTCTTGTTTGGCAGGTGAAGCCCATCTCAGCAATAAAAATTCAGAGACTGGTCGCTGTAATCTGCTGATTTTGTTTTTTTCATTTATACCAGTGGCTCTTAATTTTTTTTTTAATTCCCCATTTTGGGGAGCCAGACATTACCAAGCCCACACAGCTATTTCCCTTCCATCCACACCCACAATGAATCCATGAGCAAGCAAAGTTTCATCATATTTCCTTTTTATTCTTGACTTCTTTTGTTATCATCCAGAATTTCTTTTTACTCATCATTTTGATGAAGAGTTTTAAAAATTAGGTCATGATGTAATTTTATTAGTGATGTTGTAGAAGAGCTGGAAATGATGAGGCGGTTTTGTATTAAAAAAGCAGAGTCTTTAATGAACAACTCTTCTATCTTGTCTCATCTGGTGCAAAGCTTGGCAGAAGGCAAAGAAAAAGAGTTCTGCCCAGCTCGCTGGTTAAATACAGGCACACATCAAAGACATGCAAAACACAAGCTGAAATCCCCGGTTATCTTAATCCCCCATTAGTCCTGTTAACTCCTCCCTTCGTCTTGGGAGGTGATGGGAAAACCTCTCCTCGCCTTAGGGAGTGAAAGTGTTAAGTCTGTTGCCGCCGCGTCCTGTGACGTCATTGGTCTTCACACGGCGGTGAGATTCCTTTGTCCTTTCAGAGGTGTGAAGTTCCTTTGTATATGTTGTCCCAAACATTTCCACATGCTCTAACATATGTAGGTATGGAATATATGAGTAATATATACCACAATGTTGCCGTTATCGCGTCAATCGCCCATTAACACGTTGCCCCCGTTAACAGCAACAAATTTTGTGATCACAGTTAATGGCAGTTAACGGCAGAAAGCTCAAACAGTACTTTTTGGCCTAGCTGCTTGCCATACCAAGGCTGTTGTGGCCACTGACACTGTGTGTGCCATGCAGACAAGCTGAATTACAGCCATGGATATCACCAAAGTGCTGTCATGTTTAAGTTTACAACGTTTTCTGTTGGAGCTCTCACTTGGATAATTGTTATAACCTCCTCCAAAACTTTGCCTTGATGTTGTGTTGTTCTTCTGTTGAAGCTAGCTAGCTCGTAAGTAGTAGCTACTAGCTACCTGCTAGATTATAGCTGGACAAAACGAAGGAGATGATTATCGACTTCCGGCGGTCACCGCCTGAGCACATCCCCCTCAGCATCGGCGGCCGTTTAGTGGAGAGAGTAGAGAACATCAAGTTCCTCGGAGTGCAGATCTCGCAGGACCTGACCTGGAGCAAGAATTCCTTGGAGATCAGGAAGCGGGCTCAGCAGAGACTACACTTCTTGAGGAAACTCAAACAGGCCTCTCTCCCCATCTGCATCCTCAGGACCTTCTACAGAGGTGTGGTGGAGAGTGTTCTGATGTACTGCATTGCTACATGGTACTCCAGGTGCAGTATGTCAGACAAAAAAGCCCTGCAGAAGATAGTCAAGGGGGCGGAGAGGGTAATTGTAGTCTCCCTCCCCTCTGTCCAAGAACTTTTTCAGAACCGTAGGAGCAGGGCACTGAACATTGTCAAGGACCGTTCTCACCCTCTGCATAAACACTTTGAACTTCTTCCATCTGGCAAACGATTCCGGAGCATCAGAGGCAGAACCACCAGACTGATCAACAGCTTCCTTCCACCAGCTGTTAGGATGCTGAACAGTTGATCTGGAATCTCTCATACACACTACTGCACCTACGGACATTTTGTATATTATAGTTAGTTATTCTTTTCCCCAAGTATGTCTCAGGGATGTGTGAATGGATGGGGGGGTGGGGGTGGGGGGGTGGAGCTATGTGGGAGTGTGTCTTAATCATGCTGCTTCTTATATTGCTTATATATTGCTTATCTTATATGCTTATATGCTTATATGCTTCTTACATTGAAACACCGTCTGCGCCAGTTAATCTCGACGGACGTCCATTAGCTGCAGCGGAGCTAGCTAGCTTAGGTCCCACTGTCAGCGGTTCCCAGGCTGTCCTCAGCAGCGAGGAGACTGGGTGGGTGACGGTGAGAAGGAAGCCTAGTCGCAAAGCCCTGGTTCACCACCAACCTGTTCACGTTTCTAATCGTTTTTCCCCGCTCAGCGACACACCCGCTGAGGAAAAAACTCTGATCATTGGCGACTCTGTAGTCAGAAACGTGAACCTAGAGACTCCAGCGGCCATAGTCCAATGCATTCCTGGGGCCAGAGCAGGCGACATTGAGTCAAATTTGAAAATGCTGGCTAAAAGTAACTGTAAATACTCCACAATTGTTATTCACGCCGGCATTAATGACATCCGTCTCCGGCAGTCGGAAGTCACGAAACTTAATATAGAATCGGTGTGTGAGTTTGCAAAAACGATGTGTGCCACTGTAGTATTCTCTGGACCCCTCCCCAATCTAACCAGTGATGACATGTTTAGTCGCTCGTCATCCTTGAACCGCTGGCTGTCTGTGTGGTGTCCTAAAAATGACGTGGGCTACATTGACAATTGGAGCTCTTTTTGGGGAAAACCTGGTCTTATGAGACGAGACAGCATTCATCCCACTTTGGATGGTGCTTCTCATTTATCTAACAATCTGGCATCTTTTTTTATCCAAATTTCCAAAACCGTGACTACTCAGAGTTGGGACCAGGAAGCAGAGTCGCAGTCTTACATGCCTCTCTGCAGCTCCTCTTCATCCGCCACCCCTCAGCTTAGCCCCTGTCTTCCCCATCAGAGAATCGTTGTCTGCTCCCTCCAAAGTAAATAAAAATATAATATATAAGCATCCCAAAGTGATAAAGCAAAATATTGGTAAAACTCAAATTAAACATAAAGCCTCTAAATTGAATGATTTGGCCTCTGTTCCTCCTCATAATTTAAAAATTAAATATGGTTTATTAAATATTAGGTCTCTAACTCCCAAGTCTCTGTTAGTCCATGATCTGTTAATTGATCATCAGATTGATTTAATTTCCCTTGCAGAGACTTGGTTAGGGCAAGAGGATTATGTTGGTTTAAATGAATCAACTCCCTCTGGTTATTTAAACTGTCAAAATCCCAGAAGTTCTGGTCGTGGAGGAGGAGTAGCAACAATTTACCATTCCAAATTACTAGTTAATGTAAAGCAAAAAACATGTTATAATTCCTTTGAGGGCCTGGTCCTCAGTGTTGGGCACTTTAGCAATTTCAGGTTAAACCCAATTTTATTTGCCATAGTTTATCGTCCCCCATCAACCTATTCAGAATTTTTATCCGAATTTGCTGATTTCTTAGCTGATTTAGTGCTGAAATCTGATAGAATAATTATAGTAGGGGACTTTAATATACATGTGGATGTAGATAGTGACTGCCTTAATGTGGCTTTTAATTCAATATTAGACTCGATTGGGTTTTCTCAGAAAGTAGGAAATTCTACTCATTACCTCCACCATACATTGGACCTTGTACCTTTCTATACATATGGCATAGAAATAGAAAATCTTGTAGTGTCTCCTCATAACCCTGTACTGTCAGACCATTGTCTGTTAACCTTTGATTTTACTATTTCTGACTATTTGGCTCCTAAAGAAAAATATTATCACAGTAGATGCCTCTCAGATGATGCTGTTTCCAAATTTATGAAGATTGTTTCCTCTATGCCATGTGTCAACACAACGGAAATAAGCTATAGACAGCTTGCTCCTTCTGTAATTGATAACATGGTGGATAGTGTTTCAGCTTCTCTGCATCAGGCTCTAGACTTGGTGGCCCCCTTAAAAAAGAAAAAGTCTAATCAGAGATTTTTAACTCCTTGGTTCAACACAGAAACTCGTAGCTTAAAACAGAAGACTCGTCAATTAGAAAGAAAATGGCGCTCTACTAATTTAGATGAAATCTATTTAGCTTGGAGAAATCACAAGAATAATCCCAGGTTTCTTTTCAGTACTGTAGCCAGGTTGACAAAGAGTCAGGACTCTGTCAATCCTAGCATCCCCTTAGAGCTTACTAGTCAGGACTTTATGAACTTTTTCAATAATAAAATTTCATCCATCGGAGATAAAATCAATCAGATTCTTCCCACAGTTAACTTAAATACTGTAACTATTACAACTCCTATTGATGTCTGTCTTGATGAGTTTACTCCAATCGACCTTTGTGAGTTAGACAAAATAGTTTCCTCATCCAAACCTTCAACTTGTCTTTTAGACCCTATTCCTACCAGGTTATTTAAAGGAGTCTTCCCACTTATTGGTAGCTTTATTCTTCATATAATCAATTCTTCATTAACTTTAGGCCATGTACCGCAGGCTTTTAAAACAGCTGTAATTAAACCCTTACTCAAAAAGCCAACGCTAGATCCAGGAGCTTTAGCTAACTATAGACCAATCTCTAATCTCCCTTTCATTTCAAAAATCTTAGAAAGAGTTGTTGCTACGCAATTATTTGACCACCTGCAGGGAAATGGTTTACTTGAAGAGTTTCAATCTGGGTTTAGAATCCATCATAGTACTGAAACAGCCTTAGCGAAGGTCACTAACGACCTCCTCATTGCATCTGATAATGGACTAGTTTCTGTACTTGTCCTTTTAGATCTTAGTGCAGCTTTTGATACTATTGATCATAATATTCTACTTGATAGATTAGAACACTATGTTGGACTTAATGGAACTTCGTTGCAGTGGTTTAGATCTTATTTATCTGATAGGTTCCAGTTTGTTCATGTAAATGATGAGTTTTCTTTCAGCTCAAAGCTTAGTCAAGGAGTTCCACAGGGATCTGTGCTAGGCCCTACTCTTTTTAGTTTATATATGCTTCCGTTAGGCAACATTATTAGAAAGCACTGTATACATTTTCATTGTTATGCAGATGACACACAATTATACCTGTCAATGAAGCCAGATGATACTAATCAATTAGCCAAGTTAGAAGCCTGTCTCAAGGAAATCAAAGCTTGGATGACTTGTAATTTCCTGCTATTAAATTCAGATAAGACTGAAGTCATTCTTGTTGGTCCAAAAAACCTTAGAAATTCCTTTCCAAATCAAACTTTCAGTTTGGATGCAGTTACTCTTTCTCTTAATAGCTCTGTGAGGAACCTTGGAGTTATTTTTGATCAGGATTTGTCCTTCAATTCACATATTAAATTTGTTTCTAAGACTGCCTTCTATCATTTGCGTAATATTGCCAAGATTAGGAGCATCTTGTCTCAGAGTGATGCTGAGAAGCTGATCCACGCTTTTGTTAGCTCGAGATTAGATTATTGTAATTCTTTATTATCAGGCTGTCCTAAAACATCTTTAAAAAGTCTTCAGCTGATCCAAAATGCTGCAGCAAGAGTTTTAACAGGTACTAGAAAGAGAGATCATATCTCTCCGGTTCTGGCCTCCCTTCATTGGCTTCCCATAGAGTTTAGAATTAAGTTTAAAATCCTTCTTCTTACTTACAAAGCTTTAAACAATCAGGCTCCTTTTTATTTAAAAGATCTGATACTACCGTATCATCCTAACAGAGCACTACGCTCCCAAAATGCAGGATTACTTGTAATACCTAGAATCTCCAAAAGTACAATGGGAGGCAGAGCCTTCAGTTATCAAGCTCCTCTCCTGTGGAATCAGTTGCCAATCTGGATTCGGGAGTCAGACTCGATCTCTGTTTTTAAGAATAGGGCTAAAACCTACCTTTTTGATATAGCCTACAATTAGGGAGGGATCATGTGTTTCTGAACCCTCCCTTAGTTATGCTGCTAATAGGTTTAGTCAGCCGGGGGACCTCCAGTAATGCACTGGGCCTCACTCCTTTCCTCACTCTCTATGAAATATTTTTTTTTTTTTTTGCTGGTCATTAACATTTGTTTGTTCTCTCCCATAGATTGAGTCCCCATCGTGCTGTTTGCTCTCTACATGTCTGTTCTTTTCTTCTTGTCTATCCCCTCACCCCCCAGCCAGTCGCAGCAGATGACTGCCCCTCCCTGAGCCTGGTTCTGCTGGAGGTTTCTTCCTGTTAAAAGGGAGTTTTTCCTCTCCACCGTCGCCAAGTGCTTGCTCACAGGGGATCGCCTGATTGCTGGGGTCTTTCTGCAACTGTGGGGGTCCCCCCTACAGTTGATAGTGCTATGAGATGACTGTTGTTGTGAAATGGCGCTATATAAATAAAGTTGAATTGAATTGAATTGAATTATATGGATGCCGAGAGAAACGCAATTTCATCTTGCCTGAACTACAGTTGTATGTACAGCAATATGACAATAAAGTTTGATTTGATTTGATTTGATCTCCATCTGCTGAGATGGACAGAAATTCGCCTGTTTCATCCCCTCAGGTCCAACTGTTGGTGAGTACCAGTCTAAAAAAATTCTTAAGCTGTGTTCGGAATGTCCATTCACTCCCTCGCTGTTTTTGTATCATGTTGGGGTGTCATCACGAACATGATAGTAGCTCCATTTGTTAGCGCTGCTGCAAAGATGCTAACACTGTAAACAAATGACCCATGCTGGACAAATGAGTCACTTTTAGGACATTTTCAAAACTGATGTAACATTATTTCCATATTCCGTATTGAATGACCTTCAAAATGATATTTAATTTGTAGGAAGTGTGCCAAAATGGCCCAGAAAAAGATGATTTGTTCATATTTTGGCTAGGTTGAAAACTCGAGTTCGATCGGTCAGAAGTTACGTCTTCCTCAAAAACATATGTATTTGTAGAAAGTACGATTTCTTAGCTTTACAATGATACCAGGCACTCATGGAGATTTTCCCGAGACTTGCCTCTAGCAAACAAAGAAAGAATCATGATTTATGATTTATGCACTTCTCGTGCCTGTAGCTTGTAATGACGCAGTGCACACCAGAAATATTATTTCTGGAGAATATACTGGATAGTTTTTGTCATTTTGGGTATCTTGAGAGCTTTAATATACCTGCAGGTGAAGAAAGCAAGTATATTTGTCCACTCCCATGTTTATAACAGTATGAGAAACTTGAAAAATTACCAGCTTAAGGTGCACTGTATCTGAATGGAAAAACACGCGATTAACACATTATTAATCATGATTAACTCAACATTCAAAAGATTAATCATGATTAGAAATTTTAATCGTCCAACATCACTAAATTTTATCCATCCATGTTCTACTGCAGGGCTATTCAATTACTAAATCAGTTGGGCCACAATTTGAACTCAAGACATGTAAATTGGCTGCACATGTTTAGCGATCTGTTGAATATGACAAATTTGAAACCAACACAGATCGGTATGATGAAAAATATGCACTTTTTATTCATTGTCTTGGTTTGTGCGCTTGGCACATGACAAAGGCACATCAAAAGTGCATAAAAATACCATAACAGTGCTGGGGCTGAGCAGAAGTTGGAAGTAGTAGAAATATTTTTCCTCTTGAACAACAATTACAGTAAATAGAATGAAAAAAAAATCTGTAAATAACCATTTTGGTCACATCTTACTCAGGCATATATACTCAAAGTGCATAAAAACTCAATGTGCACTGTTAGTAGCATTAACATTTGCTTCCCTTTTGAAATAAAATATACTACATCTGTCTCATAACTGACCTTGGCACATCACAAAGTGCATTTAGCTGAATAAAAAAGAACTGTCAAACACTTCAGTGCACCCCCCCCCCCCCAAGAAAAGATTGATAACATTAATAAACATTGCACATCCGCTATTGTGGTTTGTTTTGTTTTAAATCACCACATGTGTGAGTAGGAACCTCAGGGTACATGCTGGACAAGATTGCCAGTCCATTGTAGGGCAGATATAATTTTATCAGTAATTTTAATTTTAATATCATAAAACATTGAGTAGCTTTTATTTTCAATTGCATTTTCAGTTTTAATTGTGAAAACTCTGCAAGAAATAATACCCCTCCCCCCACCAACAGTAGGTTTACATGTAAATCTGGACCTTGGGAAGTGAGGAAATAATTTTGTGGCCCTCATTATCACCATAGTTGCCCATCCCTGCTCTATGTAGTCCAGCATTTACAGCTCTGAGCACCCTCGGCACTAAAATACTTTGAGCGATGGCCACTTTTTGTCGTGGTGCTCAAGGCTGAAAAAAATTAAGCTTTTCAGATTACTGCACAGCTGCGCTTGTCAATGTCAGTCATTTCTAAACAGCCAATCAGAATTAAGGAATTTCAGGACATAGGACACTGGTATAGGAAAATGAGTGCGGGAGGTGACGGTGGAGGCTGAACTTTGTTGCATCAAACAGCCCAGTACTCTTTGATCTCACACTAAAAGGATATCATGATCAAAATTTGAAAGCAAACGCTTGGAGGAACATGTCCGAATCTGTCGGCATACCAGGTGAGCGTTTGTGCCTTTGTCATGGTTATATTTCTTACAAGTTTTTTGCGGTAGATAATGTGAATACGATATGAATTTGTAGTTGATAACTGCAAAAATACTGATAATAATGAGTAATCTAATCAGTAGATAATAATGATACTGCACTGTTGTGCAATATTGTTTAATACTTATGAACCTTGTCAGTAAACTGTAATGGAAAAGAGAGGAGTAAAAAAAAAATGAAAACCGACCTGAAAGAGTCAATAAACCATAATGTTGATTTAAGGTGGAATTGCCCAGCCCCAATGTATGGTCAATACAATTATGATGTATTATTATTATTATTATTATTATTATTATTATTATGTCATATTGTTTTTGCTGTCAGGTCTGGACTCTCCCCTCCAGTACCTTGGCATAGACCTTCCCAGGGAGGCTGAGGAATGTGATCCCTCTAAAGTTGGAGCACACCCTCTGGTCCCCTTTTTTGAAGAGAGGAACCACCACCCCGGTTTGCCATGCCAAAGGCACTGCCCCTGACCTCCACGCAATGTTGCAGTGTCATCCCGGCCACCAAGGAGATTTTTAACCACCTTGGTGACCTCAGCCCCTGTGATAGGCGAGTCATCCCCCTCATCCACAAACCCTGCTTCCTCTGTGGAAGGCATATCAGTGGGATTGAGGAGATCCTCGAAGTATTCCTTCCACCGCCCGACAATATCCCCAGTCGAAGTCAACAGCACCCCATCCGCACCATACACAGTGTGGACAGGGAGCTGCTTTCCCCTCCTGAGCCGCCGGACAGTTTGCCAGAATCTCTTCGAGGCAAACCGAAAGTCTTGTTCCTCACCAAACTTCTCCCATACCCGGGTTTTTTCTTCAGCAACCACCCGAGCTGCACTCCACTTGGCCTGCCGGTGCACATCAGCTGCTTTGGGAGTCCCACAAGTCAACCAAGCTTGATAGGACTCCTTCTTCAGCTTAATGGCCCCCCTCACTACTGGTGTCCACCACTTGGTTCGGGGGTTGCCACCACGAGATGCACCGACCACCTTGTGGACACAGCTCTGGGCCGCCGCTTCAACAACAGAGGTGGAAAACATGGCCCATTCAGACTCCATGTCTCCAGACTCCCTCGGAATGTGGTTGAAGTTCTTCCGGAGGTGGGAGTTGAAGACCTCCCGGACAGGGGCCTCAGCCAGACGTTCCCAGCACACCCTGACTATACGTTTGGGTCTACCAGGTCTGAATGGCTTCCTCCCCTGCCATCGGATCCACAGGACATGTCACTTGTGGTAACGTATTGTCACTTCCTGTATTGCTGTCTGTCCGTGTGGTTTGCTCTCCTCACTGTACTGAGGGTTTTGCTTTTAATTGTATTTTAACCACTTTTTTCCATCTACCGTTAGTTCTCATTTCTGTTTATCAAGCCTCTTGCACCTGTGTGCACACTCAGTGTCACCTAATCACCCTCTTTAGCCTTCTGTTCACCTTTCATCGGTGTTTTTGTTAGCTTCAGGTTAGCCACTAGCTATGGCTACTAGCTCTCCTTCCTCTCCTCCTCTGGTGTGCTCTCTCTGTCAGATGTTTAGCTACACCTCTGCCTCTTTTAGTGATAATGGTAAATGTAATAAATGTTGTCTTTTTGGGGCACTTGAGGCGAGGTTGTCTGATTTGGAATCCCGGCTCCGCTGCATTGAAACACCGTCTGCACCAGTTAATCTTGACGGATGCCCCTTAGCTGCAGCGGAGCTTCTTAGCATAAGGCAACCCGTTAGCGGTCCTCCAGTCCTCCTCAGCAGCGAGGAGACTGGGTGGGTGACGGCGAGAAGGAAGCCTAGCCACAAAGCCCCAGTTAACCACCAACCTGTTCACGTTTCTAATCATTTTTCCCCGCTCAGCGACACACCCGCTGAGGAAAAATCTCTGATCATTGGCAACTCTGTAGTCAGAAACATGAACCTAGAGACTCCAGCGGCCATAGTCAAATGCATTCCTGGGGCCAGAGCAGGTGATATCGAGTCAAATTTGAAAATGCTGGCTAAATGTAACTGTAAATACTCCACAACTGTTATTCACGCCGGCATTAATGACATCTGTCTCCGGCAGTCGGAAGTCATGAAACTTAGTGTAGAATCAGTGTGTGACTTTGCCAAAACAAATGTCTGCTTCTGTAGTGTTCTCTGGGCCCCTCCCCAATCTGACCAGTGATGACATGTTTAGCTGCTTGTCATCCTTCAACTACTGGCTGTCTGTGTGGTGTTCTGCAAACAACGTGGGCTACATTGACAATTGGAACTCATTTTGGGAAAAACCTAGTCTTATGAGATGAGACAGCATCCAACCCATCCAAAGTGGGTTGGATGGGTTGGATGGGTTGCATTTTTTTTATCCAAATTTCCAAAACCTTGACAACTAGGAGTTGGGACCAGGAAGCAGAGTCGCAGTCTTACACGCCTCTCTGCATCTCCTCTTCATCTGCCACCCCTCAACTTAGCCCCTGTCTTCCCCATCAGAGAATCATTGTCTGCTCCTCCAAAGCAAATAAAAATATAATGTATAAGCATCCCAAAGTGATTAAACAAAAAGTTGGTAAAACTCAAATTAAACATGAAGCCTCTAAATTGAATGATTTGGCCTCTGTTCTTCCTCATAATTTAAAAATTAAATGTGGTTTATTAAATATTAGGTCTCAAACTCCCAAGTCTCTGTTAGTCCATGATCTGTCAATTGATCATCAGATTGATTTAATATCCCTTACAGAGACTTGGTTAGGGCAAGAGGATTATGTTGGTTTAAATGAATCAACTCCCTCTGGTTATTTAAACTGTCAAAATCCCAGAAGTTCTGGTCATGGAGGAGGAGTAGCAACAATTTGCCATTCCAAATTACTAGTTAATGTAAAGCAAAAAACATGTTATAATTCCTTTGAGGGCCTGGTGCTCAGTATTGGGCACTTTAGCAATTTCAGGTTAAACCCAATTTTATTTGCCATAGTTTATCGTCCTCCATCAACCTACTCAGAATTTTTATTCAAATTTGCTGAATTCTTAGCTGATTTAGTGCTGAAATCAGATAGAATAATTATAGGGATCCCATGGCCAAGGGTGAATTGCTGTGCTGCTGCAGTGCCACTGCAGCAGCAGTGGTTAGCACATAACACCGCACTGCACATAACACCGCACCGCCCTTTTTTGCCATAGTTTATTGTCCTCCCTCTGCCTACTCAGAATTTTTATCCAAATTTGCCGAATTCTTAGCTGATTTAGTGCTGAAATCTGATAGAATAATTACAGTAGGGGACTTTAATATACATATAAATGTAGATAGTGATTGCCTTAATGTGGTATTTAATTCAGTATTAGACTCGATGGGGTTTTCTCAGAAAGTAGGAAATTCTACTCATCTCCACCATACGTTGGACCTTGTTCTGATATATGGCATAGAAATAGAAAATCTGATAGTGCCTCCTCATAATCCTGTACTGTCAGGCCATTATCAGTTAACCTTTGATTTTACTATTTCTGACTATTTGGCTCCTAAAGAAAAAAATATTATTTCAGTAGATGCCTCTCAGATGATGTTGTTACCAAATTTATGCAGATTGTTTCCTCTATACCATGTGTCAACACAACGGAAAAAAACTATGGAGAGCTTGCTCCTTCTGTGATTGATAGCATGGTAGATAGTGTTACAGCTTCTCTGCATCAGACTCTAGACTTGGTGGCCCCCTTAAAAAAAGAAAAAGTCTAATCAGAGATTTCTAACTCCTTGGTTCAAAACAGAAACTCGTAGCTTAAAACAGAATACTCATCAATTAGAAAGAAAATGGCACTCCACTAATTTAGATGAAATCTATTTAGCTTGGAGAAATCGTCTTTTAATTTATAAAAAAAATCTCTTAGAAAAGCTAGACCGAGTTATTATTCTGCATTAATAGAAGAGAACAAGAATAATCCCAGGTTTCTTTTCAGTACTGTAGCCAGGTTGAAAAAGAGTCAGGACTCTGTCAATCCTAGCATTCACTTAGAACTTACTAGTCAGGACTTTATGAACTTTTTCAATAATAAAATTTTATCCTTCATCCACCAGAGATGGATGAAACTACAACAACTCCTTCAATTGATATCTGTCTTGATGAGTTTACTCCAATTGACCTTTAAGAGTTAGACAAAATAGTTTCCTCATCCATGCCTTCAACGTGTTTTTAAGACCCTATTCCTACTAGGTTATTTAAATCTTCCCACTTATTGGTAGCTTTATTCTTCATATAATCAATTCTTCATTAACTTTAGGCCATGTACTGCAGGCTTATAAAACGGCTGTAACTTACCCTTACTCAAAAAGCCAACGCTAGATCCAGGAGCTTTAGCTAACTATAGACCAATCTCTAATCTCCCTTTCATTTCAAAAATCTTAGAAAGAGTTGTTGCTACGCAATTATTTGACCACCTGCAGGGAAATGGTTTACTTGAAGAGTTTCAATCTGGGTTTAGAATCCATCATAGTACTGAAACAGCCTTAGCGAAGGACACTAACGACCTCCTCATCGCATCTGATAATGGACTTGTTTCTGTACTTGTCCTTTTAGACCTTAGTGCAGCTTTTGATACTATTGATCATAATATTCTACTTGATAGATTAGAACACTATGTTGGACTTAATGGAACTTCATTGCAGTGGTTTAGATCTTATTTATCTGATAGGTTCCAGTTTGTTCATGTCAATAATGAGTTTTCTTTCAACTCAAAGATCAGTCATGGAGTTCCACAGGGATCTGTGCAAGGCCCTTCTCTTTTTAGTTTATATATGCTTCCGTTAGGCAACATTATTAGAAAGCACTGTATACATTTTCATTGTTATGCAGATGACACACATTGATACCTGTCAATGAAGCCAGATGATTGTAATCAATTAGCCAAGTTAGAAGCCTGTCTTAAGGAAATCAAAGCTTGGATGACTTGTAATTTCCTGCTATTATATTCAGATAAGACTGAAGTCATTCTTGTTGGTCCAAAAAAACCTTAGAAATACCTTTCCAAATCAAACTATCAGTTTGGATGCGGTTACTCTTTCTCTTAATAGCTCTGTGAGGAACTTTGGAATTATTTTTGATCAAGATCTGTCTTTCAATTCACACATTGAATTTGTTTCTAAGACTGCCTTCTATCATTTGTGTAATATTGCCAAGATTAGGAGCATCTTGCCTCAGAGTGATGCTGAGAAACTGACCAACGCTTTTGTTAGCTCTAGATTAGATTATTGTAATTCTTTATTATCAGGCTGTCCTAAAACATCTTTAAAAAATCTTCAGCTGATCCAAAATGCTGCAGCAAGATTTTTAACAGGTACTAGAAAGAGAGATCATATCTCTCTGGCTTTGGCCTCCCTTCATTGGCTTCCCATAGAGTTTAGAATTAAGTTTAAAATCCTTCTTCTTACTTACAAAGCTCTAAACAATCAGGCCCCTTTTTATTTAAAAGATCTGATACTACCATATTATCCTAACAGAGCGCTATGCTCCCAAAATGCAGGATTACTTGTAATACCTAGAATCTCCAAAAGTACAGTGGGAGGCAGAGCCTTCAGTTATCAAACTCCTCTCCTGTGGAACCAGCTGCCAATCTGGATTTGGGAGTCAGACTCGATCTCTGTTTTTAAGAATAGGGTTAAAACCTTCCTTTTTGAAGGAAGGAACCTCCCTACAATTAGGGAGGGATCATGTGTTTCTGAACCCTCCCTTAGTTATGCTGCTAATAGGTTTAGTCAGCCGGAGGACCTCCAATAATGCACTGGGCCTCACTCCTTTCTTCACTCTCAATGAAATATATATATATTTTTTTTTTGCTGGTCACTAACATCTGTTTGTTCTCTCCCATAGATTGAGTCCCCATCGTGCTGTTTGTTCTTTTTTTCATCTTCTCTATCCCCTCACACCCCAGCCAGTTGCAGCAGATGACTGCCCCTCCCTGAGCCTGGTTCTGCTGGAGGCTTCTTCCTGTTAAAAGGGAGATTTCCTCTCCACCGTTGCCAAGCGCTTGCCCACAGGGGATCGCCTGATTGCTGGGGTCTTTCTGCAACTGTGGGGGTTCCCCCTACAGTTGAAAGTACTATGAGATGACTGTTGTTGTGAAATGGCGCTATATAAATAAAGTTGAATTGAATTGAATTGAATTGAATTTTGAATTGAATTGAATTGAATTGAATTGAACTCAACACCAGGGGGTGATCAGTTGACAGCTCTGCACCTATCTTTACCCGAGTGTCCAAGACATACGGTTGCAGATTTCTCCGGTTTCCTCCCACATGCCAGAAAGTTAGGTTAATTAGGTTAGGTGCAAGTTAGGTTAATTGGCATCAAATTGGGGATTCTAAATTGTCCTTAGGTATGACTGTGAGAGTGAATGGTTGTCTGTCTCTCTGTGTTGGCCCTGCGATGGACTGGCGATCTGTCCAGGGTGTACCCTGCCTCTTGCCCAAAGATGCTGGGATAGGCTCTAGCCCCCCCGCGACCCGAAAAGGATTAAGTGGAAGAAGATGGATGGAATAATAATAATAATAATAATAATAATAATAATAATTGCATTTATGTAGCACCTTTCATTCAAATTTTCAGGAAAGGTGTGTAATGGCATATTGAACAGATGATTAGATTTTGGTGATGATCTCAAAATGCATACCTCCGCCAAGGCTCTTATCTTCTCACAGAGTGTCAGCAACAGTACTCCAAACCTACAGGATGGATTTGGATGAAATTTTCACCAGAGGTGGTTCTTGGGCTGCAGATGAATCCATTACATTTGGGTGATGATCTCAAAATTCATACCTCCGCCAAGGCTCTTATCTTCTCACAGAGTGTCAGCAACAATACTCCAAACCTACAGGATGGATTTGGATGAAATTTTCACCAGAGGTGGTTCTTGGGCTGCAGATTACATTTTCATACATTTCATACATTTTCAATTCATACCTCAGCCAAAGCTTTTATCTTTCACAGTGTGTTAGCAGCAATACTCCAAAACTAATGGACAGGCTCTGATACAATTTTCACCAGAAGTGGCTCTAAGTCTACACACAAACCCATTACATTTTGGAGGTGATCTATGTGGTATGGAAGGAGCCTTGGTGGAGGTATGCACTATCTGAGTGCTTTCTAGTTTTGTGTGGAATCCCTCAAATGTAACCCCTGTATCTCACGGAGAGGCGAATGCTGGGGAACACATCAATTTTTGAGTTTCATCAAGGTTTGTAAAAGGTTGCAAAAAAGTTTGCAAAGTTTTTAAGGTCCCAAACAGTTTTTCTTGTTGTCAAGAGATGACAGCAGTAGTTTCTGTAATGTATTAAATGTTATTATTATGTGTTATGGGTGATTGCTACACCTTTCTGGTTCTGCCACCACCCAGGGTATAAAAGGCCGGCCCGGACAAGGCACAGTCCCTTTTCAACCAGCACCTCTGTCTCGATGGGAGTGCCTTTGTGTTCAATGAGTTTGCATAATAAAGTTCCGTTCTACTGCACCTTTGGCCTCATTTTTGAAGTTTCGGTTATGGACATAACATTTGGCGATGAGGATAAAGTTATGGATAAAGGAGTTTCTAGTATTTGGCCATTTTCGGAGCTCCCAGGTGAGCCACCAGTTCCCTGGGCGAGGTGGTTTGCAGCGTTCCAAAACTGTTTGGTGGCATTGAACATTGGCGAATTGGAGAAACTACGTGCACGAGCGATACTGGTCCATAATCTCGGCATGGAAGGGAAACATATTCTCAGCAAACTCGGTGAGAGTGATAGTTTTGAGGACATGGTTGAGCTAATGGTGCACTACTTTAGCGCTCCTGAGAACGTCATCATCTGGCAAATTCATTTCCAACAGGGACACAAGCTGCCGGGAGAGTTGGTGCAAGGGTATGTTGCAGACCTGTGCCAGCTGGCTGGAGAGTGCCAATTCGGGGATTTGGAGGAAGAAGTGGTCCACGATCAATTAGCAGAGCATACGTTATATTCTGTGGCATGCTCAAGACTCCTCACGTTACTCCGGCGAACTGACATTGAGTGCAGCTGTGGAAATAGCTCAGCAGTACGAAGCAGTGGATAAACTATCAAAGGACCTTGGTGAGATAACAACGTTGAGGCAGTCTGACTCACAATCAGAGGCGCAGGCTGTGGACCTGGGTAGCGATGACAGCGCAGAAGACAAAGAAGACTACACTACCGCTATTATTAGGTCTGCTCTGGGTCGCCCTGATGTTTGGGCTGCGGGTCCACCAAGCACTGATACAAGGCGAGAGAGTGTCTGGCAAGGGGAAAATGCTGCAGCAAGTGTGGACTTCTACATATTTTCACCAGGGCCTGCAAAAAGTTTGAGCGAGGGGAACAACGATGCAGAACAGATCCCCACACCACGATTCCTACGGTTATTCACATCATCTCCCCAAGCACAGATGGGCATATTTATTGTGACATGATGCTGGATGGCATGAAAGTGCTGTTATTGGTTGACAGCACTATTCGCATTGAATTGGCATACTGTGAGGAGTTTGTTCCCGCATTACCATCTGAGAGGACTGTCGACGCCGTATTGTAGCTATGGGGGTAACAGATTAATCATCGTGGGTTTGCTGGAGCTGACGGCGAGATACAAGTCGGCTGTGGTGTCCAATATCAAGTTCTTGGTGACCGTCAGGGGGTCAAACATGATGGGCTGTGACCTATTCTATGGACTGGGCTTCATGATCACCAGTGGCATCGGAGAGGAGTGGTCAGGCTGTGGTTTGTGGGACCAACCGGTTCCGAGTGTGGTTGACGATGCGGTATTGGATGAAGATTGGCCTAGTATTCTGGGAGATGGACAGGACCAATCCCACCCAGGGCCATCGTGGGAGGGTTTCGGTGCCAGGGCACAAGTTACCCTGAATTTGGGAACTAGGCGGCAAGGTGGAATGCTCGTGATGGTGGGTGGAGCTGTGAGGACGGTTCCCTCTGTTTCCGGAGTTCAGCTGGGAGCTACAGAGAAGCAAGGGGCTGCAACGGCTTTGCCGGCATTCAAAATGAAAAAGAGCGGGGCAGGATTGGTTGGTATGGTGGACAGACGTGCTACACAGGAGCACTGGAAGCTGAGTCGGGCTTCTCAAGGGGTCACTGGAGCGGTTTGACCCAGAGAGGAAGCCCGGTCTAGATGTCGTGGATTGTTGGGCAGTGCGGTGGCGCAGTGGTTAGTGCTGCGACAGCACAGCAACTCACCCTTGGCCAGGGATCCCTGGTTCGATCCCAGCCCCTGACCAACAGTGATCTGTATGGCGTTTGCATGATCTCCCCGTATCTGCATGGGTTTACTCCGGGATTTCTCCGGTTTCCTCCCACAGGCCAAAAACATGCAGGTTAGGTTAATTGGAGACTCTAAAGTGGCCCTAGGTGTGAATGTGTGTGTGAATGGTAAAGCGATTGCGCCGTACAGTGGCTGCTTCATCCATCCAGGTGGATGCCCTCAATTTCCCTTCTGGGGATCAATAAAGTGTACAAAATCAAAAAAAAAAAAAAAAATTGAAGCCGAGTGGAGCTCCCCTGGGAGTCGCTGACGTGGTTCGACCCAGGTTGGAGGCTCGGCTAAGAGGGGTTCACTGCAAGCGAAAACGACAAGAGGACCAGGGACAGCTGCAAGTGGTGGCCGTCCCTATATCTTCAAATGTCCAATGGCTCATGGAGACACCCCAACAAGCTGAGGCATGCCATTGAGGAGAAGGAGGTGTCGGGGCTCCGACATGGTTCATCTCCGGGGATAAAGCAAAGAGGAAGCTCTGGTCGGGACACGCAGGATGGGTCTCTGTGGGTGGTCTCCCCATCGAGACTGTATGGTGGAAAGGGGGCAATGTGTTTTGGGATTGATTTATTTACATGTTAATGACTGAAATGTTGATGTGTGCACTGCCAGGGCTGCGTAGTTGTTTTGTCAACGTGGTAAATGCAAAAAAGTGGCTGGGTTAAGTGCTCATGTTAAAAAAAAAAAAAAAAAAGCGTGAGAGCAGCTTTTATTGGGGGGGGGGAGGTTGTGCAGAAATAATATGTGTGAATTGCCTAAGCCACGTAGTTATGTTTCACACGTACTTGCTATGTGATTGCCCAGTTTGTTTGTTTTTAAAAAAAGCCCAACACTGTTTGTATTATTGCATTTAATTGCATGACTGATGTGTGATCTGCCTGGGCTATGGGGTGAGTGTGTTGGGGTGGGGGGCTGGCACAGCGGGGTCTGGATGTACATATCAACCTTTTAACTGGCCACATTTCATGGACAGGTTGCGCGCCCCTAGTGGTACAGCGCAGCAACTGCACTTGTCAATTCACTCTGACATCCCTTTAACCAGTTCAGAAGGTGGCAGGCACGCATTGGAGGAATCATGGCTGACATAGAATACACCAAAGAAGAAGAAATCCTTATTATTATTATTATTATTACTTTTCCTGCTTTGAGTTCACAAGACCAAAATGGTCAGCATGCATCATCATGCATCGTTGCAGAAAACTGCATTGTACACAAAAAATAGCCGCCACGGAATACAAACGAAATTCACGTAGGATAATCATAAGAGTTTGTAGATGTGATAGAGAGCGTAAATGACAGAACACAAAATAACGACCACGATGGACGAAAAAGGAGCAACCATGGCAGCGGATGAGCCCCCACCCCCCACCCACCCCCCGCAAGGGGTGACTGACGAATTTCTTTGTTTCTTTACATTGTACTGATTTTCTTGTTCATATACTTTGAAGATAAGATAAAAACATACTCCTGTAGAAAAAATGGTGTGTCCAAAGTCCACTTTTGACTGAGTTATGGAATTCAATATAACTGCCGTATCATTATGCAAATTAGATGCTTAATTCGTATTCCTATCTGAAAGTTTTGTTGTGTCCGAATAAACTAGGAGGCGAGGTGGCATTTTATAATGTTTATTATCAAGACCTACATATGTACACACAGGGAGACCCTATTGTGAGTACAGGAGTCCCAGCGAAGAGACAATCTGTCTCCCACTCCAGGCTTATATACTCCAGGTGACGCCACCCCCCCAAAGGTGGGGCATCACCCCTCCCTAGCCTCGGGCACCACCATGCTAATATTATATATATATATTACGATCCTACATTCTTCCCCCCCTTTGAAAAAATGCAAGCACTCAAATTACCCAACCAAATAATTTACACCCGATTCACACACTAATGCAAGATGGTATAAGCTGGTCATTAACATTTGTTTGTTCTCTCCCATAGATTGAGTCCCCATCGTGCTGTTTGCTCTCTACATGTCTGTTCTTTTCTTCTTCTCTATCCCCTCACCCCCCAGCCAGTCGCAGCAGATGACTGCCCCTCCCTGAGCCTGGTTCTGCTGGAGGTTTCTTCCTGTTAAAAGGGAGTTTTTCCTCTCCACCGTTGCCAAGTGCTTGCTCACAGGGGATCGCCTGATTGCTGGGGTCTTTCTGCAACTGTGGGGGTTCCCCCCTACAGTTGATAGTGCTATGAGATGACTGTTGTTGTGAAATGGCGCTATATAAATAAAGTTGAATTGAATTGAATTGAATCGAATTGAATAAGCCTGCTCATTCACACACCACACTGGCCCAGCGGAGCTCTCCGCTATGTAAACAACAGTCCTAGAAAAGAAAAAGGGCCACACACCAATCAATCAATCCCGTTAAAGCTAAACATATACACACAACAATCATAGACATACACAATGGCGGTACCTGATCCCATAAACTTGCAGAATACACATTAGTACACACAGAGAACTCCCCACAAAAAAAAACAAAAAACAAAACCACAAGTATTCACACTATAGGGCAATTAACATACCTATTCACACCCAGGTGCTACTGCACCTCACACTCACTAAACAGTCACACAACAATGATGGTCTTGTGCCTCAAATCCCTTAAAGGCCTCGGCCGGACGAAATTTCAATATCGCTAAATCATATCTTAAATTGTTGTGTGAGACGAGCTAATTTGAACCGCACATGTTTTGGTGTCAACAAATGTCGCATAAGGTGACAATGCGCTATTGAAGTATGATTTCCTTCAGAGCTGTCTGACTCCAAGCGATCAGCGGCTAAAATGGCCACTGACTGTGTGACGTCAGGTCAGGAAGCGACCAGCAAACACTCGACGGAAATTGCGTGTTGTTTACGTTTTAAAAGCGGCGATAACGGATATTTCTAGGAGTACTTGTGGATTACAAATAGAGTATTTATTACGATTAGGAATTCAGTGATCGAATTAATTATGGTTTGGCGTTGTGTTGTCTACGGGTGCGACGGTATACCGGAGGAGCACGCGGTGAGTGTTTATGAATTTCCCCTGCCTGGGAAAATCAGAACCGCATGGGTGAAATTCATTCAGAAAACGCGAAAAAATTGGAATTATGTCCGTAAATCACCACATGTCCACAAATCACCACAAATCACCATGTCTACTGTGACAAATGTCACAGTAGACATTTCGTTGACAGCGATTTTGAGAATAAGATGCAATTTGAAATGAAATTAGCAAAAAGATTGCTGATAAAAAAATCGGCTGTTCCAACTATATATCCGTTCATTTCAAAGTCCCACTCTCAGACAAGTGTCAGTGACAGTGACGTGAAAAGCAAGGGTGATCTACCGATGCGATCTGCTGTCAGAATAAGAGAAGTAAACAGGGTAAGTTTTCTTTTTTTAATATTCACTGCCAATATTTACTAAAATTATTTACAAGCAATGAATTTCATTGCCTTAACAACTTATCAAATATTAGAATTTTAGGGTATTCATACTAATCAAATATGAAATATTCAGTGCTGTACAGGGAGGTGGTTGTGCCTGTTTGCTCAAATTATATTTCTATATATGTAATCCAATTTGACACCTCTGGAATGAAATTATGTTGATCTACTGTTTTTGCAGATGTTATCCACTGTCACAAAACCTTCAAATACTGTGGATTTGTCTGACCAAGCAGAGGAAGTTGATGACCAGGACTTTTATGTAAATCCACTTTCAGATCCACTAGACCAACATGTCCCACCTACACTAAATACAGCCCAGGCTATACCAGATCCTCTTCTGACAACACCCAATCCAGATCTCAAAGCCGAACCATCACTGCAACCCAAGTACAAAGATGCGAGCACTACATACAATCCACCAGCTCCTGAGAGACTGCAACCTAACACAAAAAACAATTTCACACAAACCAGAAAGTTAATTGTCTGACCAGAGAAAAAAACGGTAAAACGTGAGTATCATTGATTTGAAATCAACAATTTATTTACATTATTGTTCATGTGAACTATCAGAATAACTTGTTAACCCTAATACATTGTTAAAATTATTGATCTCCAGGCTCACACTCTCAGACCGATCCGAAGATCACACAATGGGACACAAGCCATCCGAGCACATGCGATACGTGCCGTAGATCACTGGCAACAACAGGGCCTCGCACATCGACACCAAGGAAAGCAAAGAGGAAGTTTGAGGACGTTGACACGGATGATATTGACTCTATGTCGTCTTACGCCTCTAACAATGACCCACATGATGTTACATACCATCCAAGTTTTATGGATGTATCAGACCAAAGGTATGATTCAAATTAATGAAACATTTCAAGACATAAAATGAAATATGAATTTTGTAATTTTTTATAATACTAAAGATATATAATACTAAATAATATAATATTAAAATCTATATACACTGTTTGTTTATAACATTTCCGTTTCAACCAAAAGGAGTCCCATAACCACCACGAGGAGGACAAATACATAGTTTACAAAAGTTGCCTCTGGAAATTATTCAGCAATTGTCCTCATTGCAGTCATCCATGTGAGGTAACAAGTCACACTAAAGGCTCTCTGTTGGTGATCAAACAACATTGTCCACATTGTGTTGAGGATCGATCCTGGCACAGCCAGCCGATGATCAGGGACATGCCAGCTGGTAACATACAGCTTTCATCCGCCATTCTCTTCACTGGGGCGTCATATATCAAGGTCCTCAGAGTTCTAAATGCAGCCGGTATCGTTGGAATTTCCACGACCACTTACAAGGAGCTTTCGATTTCTAATTTTTATTAAATTAATTTTATTTCAGAATATGTGGATGATCTGATGAATACTCTTTTCGACAAAACCTTGGTTGATCCAACCCACTTATTGGAGCAGTGGCACTCTGTACAAGCCAGAGTTCCCGCAACACTGAGTGCCAAATTTCAGCGTCCCATCAAAGCTGGTGCTGTTGAGCAACATGTATCTAGATTTTCAAAATCAAACATGTAAAAGTAGAATAAATTTCCAATTAGCAATGAAAGTTCAGCTTTCAATTGTTAGGGAAGCAACATATTTTGCTAAGACAAACAAATATAAGCCTAAGATTTTTAGAGAAATATGCTTTTAAAAATTGAACACGAATTTTACACCATAAAATGGTAGAAAAATTAGTCTAATGTATATGAGATCTGACTTTGATGAATGCTGAAATATTAGAATTATAAAATTGTCATGCACATTAATAAACTCAATATATGATTTTAAAAAACTTTATTTAAATAACATTGATCACAAATCTAATCTTGGTAGGCAAAATCCCTTGTAGTGATCAGATGGGAATGTTTCTCTGATGAGGCTCACAGCACAGGCAGGCAATATCACCCTCACTTCTTTCCCAAGAAATCCCCAACACCACCGGACCAGTTGCCCGTAGGCTATGAATCTGTATCGCCTGAAAAATATGGGGTTGGCATTGATTATTCCGTTTGCATTGATTATTGAATGTATTGAATGATTTCTTCATAATTGATCTGGAAAATTAAAACACATGAATAAATATTGTTTAAAAACTCACTCGTGTTGACTTGCGTCATGATCACCATATTGCTGTCTGTAGGCCAGATAAGCTGTCTGTAAAACCCAGATGTCAAGACAGACAGAACGGAAACCGGGGTGATCAGTGATACACCTTGGTAGGTTATCATCTGTGTATCCACAGCCCTTCAGTTCTTCTAGTTTCTCCTTCACCTTCAATACCTCCTGGCAGCACCGAGATTCAGTTGATGTTGGCATAATGTTGCATTTCTCACAAGTGCACCTGTTAAAAAAAATGGTATAATCAGATGCTTATAATAAACTAATGGCTCGTGGGAGTGCTATATAAATTGGTCTATGAAGTTTGATTAGAAAATATTAAAAACATGTAAAAAATTTTGAGCAGAAAGAGAAGTTATAGGAAAACAATAATGAATCACAATAATCATGATCCATGAGCCATCAATCTCTTAAGAGAATTATGTAGCTTTTGAGACTAGGATTAACATGATGATGTTAACAACATCTCCTAACAAACTCGTAAAGTACACATATTATCCATCACATACATTATCCTTTTATTTCCAATGATAATGTTTCTAAATGTTTCTAATGTTTATAAGTCGCCAAGTAAGGCAGCGAGGGAACAATTGGCAGTTTTATTTTGATAATTAAGTGTGTGACCATGCATATCGCCTAAAAAAAAAAATTTCAAAGCATATTTTACCAATATAAATCGGCGAGCCTCTCGTTCTCAACGTGGTCTGCTCCGGTCTCTGTTTCGTCCGCGTCTTCCTCCGCACCCTCGGGCTCGAACAAATACGGCTGAATAACCCCATCAGCACCACCCAAAACTACTTCATCATCAGATTCTTCAGTTTCAATATCATCACTTATATTGCGGTCGTCATACTCGATAAAATAATCGCTGTCCGAATCACTCTGCTGTCGTTCAGCCATTTCCTGTTTCTCCCTGACCTGACGTCACTGCTGCCCGCCCCTATCGAGAGATGGCGGTACTGCAACATCACTAAGTGAAATATGGGCTATTAACAAATAAAGTCATTTATGGAGGCTGGTTACACATTTTAAATCACGGGAATAGCCAGAATGGAATATTTTCATACAATCAGTTTATTGGTTCAATAAAAAAATGTCACCGTCCGAGGCCTTTAAACACCCCATTACAGTGGCAGACATTCCTTTTACTTTCAAGAAAGTAAGCGGCCATTAAGACCACATCACAGACAGGGAAATTAAAACACAGCATCAAGTGCTGGAAATAGTAATAAAACACAACATTGTAAAAATACTGTAAGTAGTTACTATTACAAAGAGGTGGCAATACAAATCTATGAACATTTCTTTCTTTTCTTTTTAAACAAAACGAACCCGATATCCACGTCACACTCCTAAGTTGTACCACTAATAGGATAAATGACCATCAGAACCAACTTATATGTTTCATATTACCCACATGGTTCTCATCATCCCATTCTATAACAACTTCAACATGTGAATACAGTCAGAATGGATTGAACATAAAACCATAAACAAAAACTTTATCAGACACACCGTAAGCCCTCACACATTCAACCCTGGTCTCCCGAAGGCCCCCCTCCGGAGTGTCCGTCATGCAGCCCACTTCCAGAGCATCTCCGTTTCTCTGTGACAGGAGACGGACTGCATAGATGTCCTTTTCTGCTCCGACATCGCAGCTCATTGGGGTGCCGTCTCGACCCATCAGTCAAACTCGGGTAGCTGTCGCCGCCTGACTGGACCACCCGCAGATTATCCTGTACAGCTGTCAGTTTCCTGGAACTGCGCACCCGACCAAGCCGAGGCTCGACCCTAGGGCGCACATCATCACCCTCACCCAGGGGAGCGCTCCCTGGCTTTATCGTCATCTGCGTCACAATCTGGCACCCTTATGACTCCTCAGCAGTTCGCCAAGTTGACTTGAGCCATGTCCCTTGCTTTTGGTATTGGCACGGCCAGGGTTCGTGCCGTTTGGTGGTACCCGGGACACCAGATGATGTTGCGTCGGAGCAGCACCAGTCACTGTCCCAGTGCGGAGCAGCACCAGTCACCACACCTGGGTTTTTGTGTTGGCTTTTTGTTTTGGGGGCGCTTCTGACGCTTTGCTTCACTTCCTCTGGTTTTCCACCTTTTTCATCTGCATTAATTTCGGTGTCTTTTATGAATAATCAAAAGCAGCAAAAGCCAATGCTAAGTGGACAGCATTTCAAAATGAGGAAAAGAGATGAAAAGGAGGAATTTGACCCTTCTCAGTTTCAAGAAAATATTGTATAAGGCTTGAATGAAACTGGCACCAATTTGGAAGCAGTCACAAAATTCCTCAGCAACCGGAATTTGTCGGCCACTGTAGACCTGTAGCTCACGCTCTTCAGACCTTTCCACCACTGCAGAGATCAAACCATGCTGTTTGGGTCCACTGTCTGCGGGACCACAAACACTGGCACGGGACCCCCGCCTATTCAGCATACTAAAGTGCTGGCGATGTCCCTCTTCACCTGGATTGGGCCACCCAAATTCCCACAGTTCTTCACCACTTCCCACATAAAATGGCCGGTTACACAGATCACCACCTGCCCAATCCTCCATATCTATGCATCTGAGGGCAAAACTGAACCTGTAAAACAAGTCACTACCCATCAGATTTAATACCTTCTCGAGACATTGAGATGTCAAGGGGATCGTTACCATAATCCTGATAGGCAATGTATGTTTTACTCACATTGTAGTGGGGAAAACACCGTCTTACAATTTCCAAGTTCAAAATGGAGGTTGCCGACCCCGTGTCCACTAACATTGGCATCGGCGTCCCGTCCGTGTTGGGAGAGACAGTGTGGACCACTGTGGGTGCCTTCTTCTTTCCATCGTGCCTAGCAGACCTCCATTCTTCTTTGTCAAAAATGCGGCAAACTCTGGTGAAGTGATGGAGCAGACTGCACTGTCCACAACGCTTGCCCTCTGCTGTGTACTCCCTGGCTTGATAGCGGTGCTAGCTGGATCCGCAGCTGTAACCTCTCGCCATCCCCGGGGTGGACCTCAACTTCACGATGGCTGTGCAGTCAACATCGCTTCCATCATCCGAATACAAGGCCAAGGTCATCCCGTATGTGTTGTTCTTTGGCAGGGCTTTGCTAGATGCCATTCCACTGCCTCGTTTTGTCGTGCTAGCTCCATGGCTCCTAATAGTTCTAGCTCACCAGTGCGAGTTAGCATGTGAACTTTTGCCGAGGAGCTGGCCGCGTTTTCTGCTAACTTGTCACGGACCAACTCCTCCTCCAAAGTCCCAAGCCTGCAGTCACCCGCCAGCTGCCGAAGGTCCGCCACAAACCATTGAACTGACTCTCCAGGTTGCTGGTTCTGCTGCTTAACTTGCATGCGCCGCCTTATGATGTTTTCAGTGGTGTGAAAGTAGCCCGCCATGAGCTTCATCACATGGCCAAATAGGTCACCTCCTCCAAACATGCTCAGGACCCTCCGGCTCTACACATCCAGTTTATGGACCAGGATAGCCCTTGCGCATAATTTATCAAGGTCGTTGAGGTCTAACGCCAACAGATAGTAGTCGAAGGCTGCCTGCCACCTGGTCCACAGGACCAACACTTCACCCGGAGCCTGCAACACAAAGCGAAGCATGGCAGCAGCCCTCTCCTTCTCCATTTATCCTTGTCGCCAAATGTTGTGTCCGAATAAATGAGGAGGCGAGGTGACATTTTATAATGTTTATTATTAAGAACTATGTACACACAGTGACACCCTACTGCGAGTACAGGAGTCCCAGCGAAGAGACAAAATGTCTCCTGCTCCAGGCTTATATACTCCAGATGACGCCACCCCCCCAAAGGTGGGGCATCACCCCTCCCTAGTCTAGGGCACCGCCATACTAATATATTATGATCCTACAGAATCATATTCTACATCTAAAACACAGTATCAAGTGCTGGAAATAGTAATAAAACACAACATGGCAAAAATACTGTAAGTAGTTATATTACAAAGAGGTGGCAACACAAATCTATAAACATTTCTTTTTTTAAACAAAACGAACCCGATATCCACGTCACACTCCTAAGTTGTACCACTAATAGGATAAATGACCATAAGAACCAACTTATATGTTTCATATTACCCACATGGTTCTCATCATCCCATTCCATAACAACTTCAACATGTGAATGCAGTCAGAATGTATTGAACATAATAACCATAAACAAAACACATCTATTAATAAATGCACTTCATCAGACACACCGTAAGCCCTCACACATTCAACCCTGGTCTCCCGAAGGCCCCCCTCCGGAGTGTCCGTCACACGGCCCACTTCCAGAGTGTCTCCGTTTCTCTGTGGCAGCTCGTTGGGATGCCGTCTCAACCCATCAGTCAAACTCAGGTAACCTTCGCCGCCTGACTGGACCACCAGCAGATTATCCTGTCCAGCTGCCTGCCACCTGGTCCACAGGACCAATGGCTCACCCGGTGCCTGCAACACAAAGTGAAGCATGGCAGCAGCCCATATTACAATCCTGCAAGATCATATTCTACATCTTTCTAATTGACAGCAAGCCATTATCTCTTGCAACTTTCAAGTTATAGCCTTGGAATTCTTTTTTTTTTTTTTTTTTTAATTTAAGTTTTTGTAAAGGGTATACAGGTCATTACAGCATTGCATTGTTTACATTTTCATCACATGTTCCCTTATTTTTTGCTATTTGACAACATTGGTAGGATAGTTATTACAACACCCCCCTTTTTTTTAAAAGTTAAAGAAAAAGTGAAATTAAGGAGAATTAAATAAAAACAAAAAAAAAACAAAAACAAATGAATAAACAAACAAACAGAACAGCAAAAAACAAACAAACAGAAAATTAAGTAATTAAAAGTAAAAGAGCATCTGAGTAGTGTTGGAACAAAGAGAGGTGCCATTATTGAAATGGTATTTGTCAAAGATTAGATCTAATGGAAGACACATATGCGATCCAGAGTTGCCAAAAGTTCATGAACCCATCCATGTCCTGTCTCAGTGCGAATGTCAGCTTTTCCATCGAGTAAATGTCTTGAATCACGTTAATCCAATCTTCAGGTGTAGGACAGTCCTTCAGCATCCATTTTTTAGTTAGGGCTTTTTTACTTGCCAATATTAAAACATTGAATAAGTATTTATCTCCTCATCTTTCCAGTGAGTCCGGTAGTAAACCCAAATACAAAGTTACAAAAGAGAAGGGAACTGTTATTTTGAATATTTTCCCCAATATTGTCTGTACGTTGGTCCAATATTGGTGGATAACTGGGCATGACCAAAACACATGAAAATGATTTGTAGTCTTTTCACCACACAAGCGCCAACAGTTCAACCCCTTATGGGTAAATTTGTTTTGTGCAGGTGTTCTGAAAAATCTTACCAAGTTTTTCCATCCAAATTCTCTCCACTGCAGGGATGAGGTACTTTTTCATTGCTGTTTATTTAGCTTTTCCCATATTTCCAATTGTAAAGTGAAATTCCCCTGAACATAATAACCATAAACAAAACACATCTATTAATAAATGCACTTCATCAGACACACCGTAAGCCCTCACACATTCAACCCTGGTCTCCCGAAGGCCCCCCTCCGGAGTGTCCGTCACACGGCCCACTTCCAGAGTGTGTCCGTTTCTCTGTGGCAGCTCGTTGGGATGCCGTCTCAACCCGTCAGTCAAACTCAGGTAACCTTCACCGCCTGACTGGACCACCAGCAGATTATCCTGTCCAGCTGCCTACCACCTGGTCCACAGGACCAATGGCTCACCCGGTGCCTGCAACACAAAGTGAAGCATGGCAGCAGCCCATATTACAATCCTGCAAGATCATATTCTACATCTTTCTAATTGACAGCAAGCCATTATCTCTTGCAACTTTCAAGTTATAGCCTTGGAATTCTTTTTTTTTTTTTTTTTAATTTAAGTTTTTGTAAAGGGTATACAGGTCATTACAGCATTGCATTGTTTACATTTTCATCACATGTTCCCTTATTTTTTGCTATTTGACAACATTGGTAGGATAGTTATTACAACACCCCCCTTTTTTTTTTTTAAAAGTTAAAGAAAAAGTGAAATTAAGGAGAATTAAATAAAAACAAAAAAACAAAAACAAATGAATAAACAAACAAACAGAACAGCAAAAAACAAACAAACAGAAAATTAAGTAATTAAAAGTAAAAGAGCATCTGAGTAGCATTGGAACAAAGAGAGGTGCCATTATTGAAATGGTATTTGTCAAAGATTAGATCTAATGGAAGACACATATGCGATCCAGGGTTGCCAAAAGTTCATGAACCCATCCATGTCCTGTCTCAGTGCGAATGTCAGCTTTTCCATCGAGTAAATGTCTTGAATCACGTTAATCCAATCTTCAGGTGTAGGACAGTCCTTCAGCATCCATTTTTTAGTTAGGGCTTTTTTACTTGCCAATATTAAAACATTGAATAAGTATTTATCTCCTCGTCTTTCCAGTGAGTCCGGTAGTAAACCCAAATACAAAGTTACAAAAGAGAAGGGAACTGTTATTTTGAATATTTTCCCCAATATTGTCTGTACGTTGGTCCAATATTGGTGGATAACTGGGCATGACCAAAACACATGAAAATGATTTGTAGTCTTTTCACCACACAAGCGCCAACAGTTCAACCCCTTATGGGTAAATTTGTTTTGTGCAGGTGTTCTGAAAAATCTTACCAAGTTTTTCCATCCAAATTCTCTCCACTGCAGGGATGAGGTACTTTTTCATTGCTGTTTATTTAGCTTTTCCCATATTTCCAATTGTAAAGTGAAATTCCCCTGAACATAATAACCATAAACAAAACACATCTATTAATAAATGCACTTCATCAGACACACCGTAAGCCCTCACACATTCAACCCTGGTCTCCCGAAGGCCCCCCTCCGGAGTGTCCGTCACACGGCCCACTTCCAGAGTGTGTCCGTTTCTCTGTGGCAGCTCGTTGGGATGCCGTCTCAACCCGTCAGTCAAACTCAGGTAACCTTCACCGCCTGACTGGACCACCAGCAGATTATCCTGTCCAGCTGCCTGCCACCTGGTCCACAGGACCAACAGCTCACCCGGTGCCTGCAACACAAAGTGAAGCATGGCAGCAGCCCATATTACAATCCTGCAGGATCATATTCTACATCTTTCTAATTGACAGCAAGCCATTATCTCTTGCAACTTTCAAGTTATAGCCTTGGAATTCTGAACTATTTTAATGACAAAAAATCTTTACCACTCTTGATCACTAGGGGTTATGTCGCCAAACGGCAAATGGACCAGTTAGAGTTAACTGATTGACTGAGTGAACTGAAATGTTTTGGTTGTATATATGTTTTGGGATTACTTTAGGTATTATATTATGAACACGGCAGATTTCTTTGTCCTACGGACTGTATTGTAGTAGAAACGGCAGAATAACCCATCTGGCTGTATGGGGGTGGGACAGTAGTCCAACCTGTCCCCTTCTGATTTTATTTATTTGTGTGCATGGATAGGCCCTATTATTATACTTACTGTTAGTGTGTGATTCGGGTTACAGTTTTGGGTGGGCCTAAATGGTGTGTGTTTTGGACTTTTCTATGGGGGAAGGGGGGTAATGTAATGTAATGTTATTATTATGTGTTATGGGTGACGGCTACATCTTTCCGGTTCTGCCACCACCCAGGGTATAAAAGGCCAACTCGTGTTCAGTGAGTTTGCATAATAAAGTTCCTTTCTACTGCACCTTCGGCCTCATTATTGAAGTCTTGGTTATGGACATAAGTTTCCTTCTTGCATTCAAACATAAGATTTTTTTGTGCAAACAGCTACAAACATTTGCAGTGCATTAGAAGAACAAGACAACTTTATTGCCATTCAGTCCATACAGCAGAACAAAATTACATTTCTCTTATCTACAATTTTAATCACATCTAGAATCAGAGGGGCTACTGCAATGCACCGCTACAAAGAACTTTTCCTTCCCCCATTCTATTATGCTGAGCACCAAGCTAGAAAGTACCATTTTTATATGGTCTGACCCAGCCAGGACTTGAACCCATGACCTCCCGGCTGTGGAGCAGATGCTCTACCACTAGGCCACCACTCCGGTTAGGGAAAGGGTTCAAGACTTTTTAAGACCATTTATGACAAAACTATTGGCGACCTTAAAAACTGTGTGCAAACTGTTTTGTAACCTTTTCCAGACCCTGTCAAAACTCAAAAAGTGTTCTTGAATGTTCCTCAGCATCCGCTGCTCTGTGAGATACTAGCTTGATTTTTAGCGACATTCATCAGGAAAGTTGGTGCAGCCAAAAATGGCCACATTCATCATCATTTGCCACTCCATGAGATACAACCCTAAGAGTGGGTAGTCTAAAAATATATGAAACAGATTAAAAACCCAATTAGCACTTTACTGTCAGGGTTCTTTATATCTACAAGTGGGTGTTGCCCTTAGTCTTTTCTGGCGTATTGTCTACCAGCACAGTCACCAGATGTGGCCTCATTGGCTACACTGTGTTGTGTTTTTTCAAATGTTAATGACCATTCACAGAGCTTAACTAATTAGTATAGGTGGACTATGTAGAAATTGCAGGTGACTACTAGCAACACCAGATGGCAGTAATGACCCCCCCCCCAGCCACTAGGCTGAAGCAAATTTGATACTTTTTTTTTTTTTGTAATGTCACTTTAATATGACCCATTTTGACCTCTTCAAGTTTGTCTACTTCACCTGAACCAGAAATGTACTGTTATCATTACTTGTTCTGTCCTAACCTAGGAGTAAACATAAGTTAAAACACAGGATTTTTAACACTGAGTTGAAAACTGGCTTATATTCACGCTGCTGGTATACAGTAAAGTGGTATTTATCACTTTATTAGCCCGGCAAATATAAATGAATTCATAGCTCTGGATAAATTATCCTATTTTACATGACAGCAAAGGAAATATTTCTTTACACTCTAATTAGGGGGATTTTAAATAAATTTAGGGATTTCTGGAATATTTTAAAATAGAAAATACTGCATATTCTACCTTTAAACACATATTTTTGGGGGATTAACAGCAAGTTGACCTATGTCTTTGGATTGTGGGAGGCAATCAGTGCACACTCACAAGAAGAGGATATCCATTGTATCCATACAGAATGGGTTCTACCCCTTCCATTTCAAGGATTTGAACTAGCAACCTTCTAGCTCTGAGGGAATAATGCTAACTGCTGTTCTGCCATGCTGAACCAAATAATATTGCCAGGATTCTTTGATATGTTCATCATTCATAGTATTCAGCACAGTGTATATTTATGACTGTATTGTTCCCCACAGACTTAGAGGCAGTCCTGGCCAAGGATAACTGACAATATGCTGACAAGAAGGTGGGAGTGGGGGGTGTCAGCTGATGTGGCTCACCCAACCCTTTCCTGCTATAAATGTAGACTCAGGTGTTCCCTCCACACATCATCAACTTTCTTTGGGGATACAGGTTTTATTGTTTGGCATTAATAAATCCCATTATACTAAGCCTCTTGTTTGGCTGTCCATCTTGTCTCTTACCTGACCCAGTTTATTAGACATCAAAACTTGAAGCTAAAATACAGCACTGTGTGCCTTAATACTCTGCAAGAACAAAGAAACTTGTTCTCTTTCCCAGGGATGACATAATTGTGTTCTTGCAGCCCTGGTTTGGGAGTTATTGCCGCTTGTTCTTGACACATCACTGTGGAAGAATTTTTTTCTGGTGTGGTGTCAGTCGACTATTTTGTGATTGGTCAGAAATGTGAATTTCCCAAGAGTTCTGCACTTGAGTTTCTTGTGAAGTATGAAATGTCCTGGCCAGAAAGAACTTTGTTCTTGTTCATGTCACCTCGAGAAAAAGAAAATATTTCTCTTTTCTTGCAGAGTATGTACAAGCCTTTATACTCAATAAATATATACATTTACTTGACTTGCACCTTTTCACAATGAATAGGATTAATTGGTGGAATAACATAACCTGTTTGATTGTATGAATGTTTGCCCCATTTCTCACACATAGTTTTAAAAGAGATTAGTTGATTAATCCTTTCCCAGCTACTATTTCGCTGCTGATGGGCTTTATTCTTTCCCGTTCTCAAGTTTATTGTAATCGATATCAAATGCAAGAAACTTCTTTATCCTGCAATCAACCTCATTTAACCTGTTTGTCTGTGCACTAGTCTGAAAGTAGCTAAATAGCAAATAGATACAGACGTGGACAAAATTGTTGGTACCCCTCTGTTAATGAAAGAAAAACCCACAATGGTCACAGAAATAACTTGAATCTGAAAAAAGTGGTAATAAATAAAAATTCTATGAAAATCAGACAATGCTTTTGAATTGTGGTTCAACAGAATTAATTTAAAAAACAAACTCATGAAACAGGCCTGGACAAAAATGATGGTACCCCTAGAAAAGATTGAATATAATGTGACCATAGTGACATGTTCAACCATGATGTGTCCTCTAATTAACATCACAGATGTCTACAAACTTGTAATCAGTCAGTCAGCCTATTTAAGATAAGATAAGATAAGATAAAAGATAAGATAAGATAAGCCTTTATTAGTCCCACAATGGGGAAATTCCAGGATTGCAACAGCACAGGGATAGCAACACTCAGAGCAACAATCAGAAGACAAGAAGAAACAATAGCAGCGAGTATACATATGTACATATAAATATATAAATATATAAACACAGTGCGGAGCATTGTAGCTAGATGAAGGAGTTGTCTCAGAAGATTAGAAAGAAAATTATAGACAAGCATGTTAAAGGTAAAGGCTATAAGACCACCTCCACGCAGCTTGATGTTCCTGTGACTACAGTTGCACATATTATTCAGAAATTTAAGATCCACGAGACTGTAGCCAACCGCCCTGGACGTGTCCTGCACGGTGCTGCACGGTGGCGCAGTGGTTAGCACTGCGGCAGCACAGTTTACCCTTGGCCGGGGGATTGTGGGAATCGTGGGATCGTGGGTTCGATCCCAGCCCCCGACCAACAGTGATCTGTGTGGAGTTTGCATGTTCTCCCCGTGTTGCGTGGGTTTACTCCGGGATTTCTCCGGTTTCCTCCCACATGCCAAAGACATGCATGTTAGGTTAATTGGCTGTTCTAAATTGTCCCTAGATATCCGTTTCCTATAGGCCCTTAGAATAGAGGGTATTAATGAAAGCGCTTTGAGTGGTCTTTGTGACTAGAAAAGCGCTATATAAGTGCAGGTTAGTTAGTAGTTAGTTAGTGTCCGCAGGAGGAGACGGATAATGCGAATGGTAACAAAAGAGCCCAGAACAACCTCTAAACACATTCATGGTGAACTCCAAGGTCAAGGTACATCAGTGTCAGATTGCACCATCCGTCATTGTTTGAGCCAAGGAGGACACCACTTTGAAAACAAATCATAAAAAAGCCAGACTGGAATTTGCCAAACTGCATGTTGACAAGCCACAAAGCTTCTGGGAGAATGTCCTGTGGACAGACACGACAAAACTGGAACTTTTTGGCAAGGCACATCAGCGCTATGTTCACAGATGCAAAAATGAAGCATACCAAAAAAAGAACACTGTCCTTACTGTGAAACATGGAGGAGGTTCTGTTATGTTCTGGGGCCTCTCTGCTGCATCTGGCACAGGGTGTCTTGAATCTGTGCAGGGTACAAGGAAATCTCAAGACTATCAAGGTATTCTAGAGAGAAATTTGCTGCCCAGTGTCAGACAGCTTGGTCTCAGTTGCAGGTTATGGGTCTTGCAACAGAATAATGACCCAAAACACACAGCTAAAAACACCCAAGAATGGCTAAGAGCGAAACATTGGACTATTCTAAAGTGGCCTTCTATGAGCTCTGATCTAAATCCAATTGAACATCTGTGGAAGGAGCTGAAACATGCCATCTGGAGAAGGCACCCTTCAAACCTGAGACAACTTCAGTGGATCATGAGGAGTGGGCCAAAATACCTGCTGAGAGGTGCAGAAGTCTCATTGACAGTTACAGAAATCGTTTGATTGCAGTGATTGCCTCAAAAGGTTGTGCAACAAAATATTAAGTTAAGGGTACCGTCATTTTTGTCCAGGCCTGTTTCATGAGTTTGTTTTTTCAAATAATTCTTTTGAACCACAATTCAAAAGCATTGTCTGATTTTCATTGGTTAATTTTCATAGAATTTTTATTTATTTACACTTTTGTCAGATTCAAGTTATTTCTTTGACCATTGTGGGTTTTTCTTTCATTAACAGAGGGGTACCAACAATTTTGTCCACGTCTGTATGTTGCTGCTGTATAATGTGATATTTCAATGAAGAGCATATGGTGTCCAGTGTAGGATTTTCTGCACGTGTGTCATATATCAGTATATTTTGTTTCATCCAGTGACTTTAAGATTTCTATTGTCTGACAACACACAATGTTAAATCTTTATACTCTGTACTATCAATCTGACTGATGTGAGTAGACTGCACGATGTTTAAAGAAAATTACAAGCATGGTGATTAAAAGTGAACAACTCTTGTGAAATTTCCAACCATATCATCATATTTGAAGTGGCTGGAAATGTTTGAATGGAAATGCCTGCCGAAATTAGATGTTGGGAACATTGCATACTCGAGAGCTGAACAGAAGTGTTCTGACACTCGAGATGTTGTTCTAAAAGCCTTTGTCTTGTCTTTCCTCTTTGCCTCAAAAAATAAAGTGCCTGCCTCTGTGACATGAATTATTAGCTATGTTCTGCTGTGCATCACAATTAATTTTGGATCATCAAGAGCTTGACTGGATTCTCTCACCTTGAGGCCAGTTCTGAGACTATGTTGACAGAGCTTGTGCAACTTTAATATGCAGATTTAAAAAAAAATGATAGTAGACAATGTAACATATGTAAAAGGCTGGTATTACCAAGATGGCGGCCGGGTTGGACGTGGGTTAGACCGGGGTGGCTAACTGCTGGTTTCCGGTAGTGACGCCACTTGGGGTATAAAGGAAGTGGGCGGAAGAGGCTTTGCCTCTTTCATTGTGGGAGCCACCTGGCATGCAGGCGAGTGCTGTAAGCCTATTGTATATAGTTTGATATCCTGAATAAAGCCCTGTTAACCGAATTCATACTTCCTCGTTATTCTTGTAATTATGGACACAACATTTGGCGACAAGGTAAAGGCGGTAATGGAGCGTTCCATTGCCAGCTTTCGGACATTTTTGGAGGCCCCGGGCGAGCCGCCCATGCCATGACATCGTTGGTTTGCTGCCTTTACAAACTATCTTGTTGTCTTAAACCTGGGCGAGATGGAGAAGCTCCAAGCGAGAACTGTGTTGGTCCATAATTTAGGAATGGAAGGGCAGAAGATTCTTGAGAACCATGGAGGTGTTGACAGTTTTGACAAAGTAGTGAAGCTAATGGTGTGGTACTTTAGGGCGCCAGAAAATGTCACTGTGAAGCGCATTCAGTTTTGACAGTGCCACCAGCGATCGGGAGAGCCGGTGAGAAGATTTTTGGCGGACCTCCTGCGAGAGAATGCAGGTTTGGGGCCCTGGAGGATGAGATGATTCGGGACCAGCTGGCAGAGCACATCCACTGCCCGTTGGCCCAGTCCAGGTTGTTGACACACCCAGGGGAGTTGACGTTAGCTGAGGCTGTCAAGCTTGACCAACAGTTTGAGGCGGCAGAGACCATCGTGAGAGGCCTTACTGAAGGGGCTTCTCTGGAGAAGAATGAGTCTCATCAGCATGAGACTCATTCTGATACACTGATCACTGACACTGATCCTGGACCCTTGTGATGGTGAATGAGGAGAGGAAGATTTTGCCTCCGTGGTCAGGATAAGGTCTGCCCCATGTACGCCAAAGTGTTATGGATGTGAGTCCACTGAGCACCTCTATAAGTCCAGGGTGTGCCTGGTGAAAGGAAAGCGTTGTGGCAAGTGCGGTGTTTTGAACCATTTTGGCAGGGTGTGTGAAAACTTCGTACGCAGGAACTGTAGGGGTGAACCTGGTGCTGTGCAGAAGACTCCGACAGTGGTGCATAAGGTCTCCCGAGAGATGGCAGGGAGAATTGGCTGCACCGTCACGCTAGATGGCGTCAAGATCCCGTTGTTGGTGGATACTGGAGAGGTGATTTCTGTCCTGAACCTGGCAGCCATGGGGAGGCTGTTTCCCCACCGGCAGATTAGAAGGCATTATGAAGAGTATTATGGTTATGGACAGAACAGGTTGGCTATTTTGGGCTATGTGGAAATGGAGGCCTGTGGGGCATCCAATGTTTCAGCATCCGGAGTTAACGTTATGGGTTGTAACCTATTTTACAGTCTTGGGTTCTCCATCACTAACGTTTCGGGTGAAGAATGGTCTGGATGTGGACTGTGGGGCCAACCTGTTCCAGATGTGGAGGATGCTGAAGTGTGGGATTCAGACTGGTTGGACAAAGTGACAGAGGGAGAGCACACGCTGCGTCACGTGGAGCAGTCTCGAACTGGACCCGATGCCGTCACACAGGCTGCCCTGGACGAGGATGCTGGATGGCACGCTGGGACACCCGATGAGGCTCGTGAGGACGAGGCGTCAACACTTGAAGACAAAGGGGCTAGACCACAGAGCGTGGTGATTGTAAAGCGCTCCCAGCGACGGCCTGCCAAGAGGAGACCGAAACAAACCCGCGAGCCGGAGCAATTGGTGACGGAGGCCTGTCGCAGGATTGGTGATCTGGATGAAAGAAAGAGGGCTCCCTCGAAGACCAAGGTTGATGCTTGAGTACGACGGGATCACAGTCCACGCAAGCAGCGGGATGACCAGAGGCAGTTCCAGGTGGAGCCCGGCTGGATGGAAGCAGATCGGTGTAGGTCTATTCACATCTGGAGACATCCAAGGGATCTGCAGCTGCCAGTGGTGGAGAGGAGACGGCGCAGCAGGGGCCCTGAGGTGAAGAGACAGAGACGCCTGGAGAGGGATCCATCCAAGGACTGAGGGTCTTTTTGGTTTTGTGTGTCTACTGTGTTTACCCTAGTCCTGTATATGTTGTTTCACTGTTTGATGCCCCGGTAAATTTACTGTAAAAAAAAAAAATAAATAAAAAAAATGAGAAAGTGCAGAGGGCATGTTAAGCTGTTTAGCTGCAAACCTAGGTTGTGTGTTTGCATGATAAATGTTATTGGCCAGGATGGTGGTATGCCTGATTGAGCACTGAATTTTAGAGTGTTATTGTTTATTTGGTATTTATATGTTAAATTTTGCAGCCAGAGGGGTGGTGGCTTGGAAAATAATTACATTTGTGGTAAATTTGAGCCCACCTGGTTTGTTTGAGCTATTTTATTGAACACCCAACATGATTTTGTTTCAAATGCCCATTGTGGGGTGGGAGTTGGGGTGGGGGCCGCCAGTGTGTATGTATTGTGATTTTATGTGTGATATATACGTATATAGCATTGTTATGGGGATTGTTTTGGAGTTAGAAACATAGCCTTGTTTTATTTTGTTTTGTTAAATTGTTCTCTTTTAGTGGCAGAATAAGCCACTCAGATGTGTAGGTGGCGCTGGCAGTCTACCCGGCCTCCCAGCCTTAGTTGTGTGAATGGATAGGAGTTTATTTATTTTTGTACATATGTTTTTCCTTTTAGTGCGTGAGTCGGGTGACAAATTAGGGTGGGTTGCTCGTGTGCCTGACATTTTTTTTAAAGGGGGAGGAATGTAACATATGTGAAAGGCTGGTATTACCAAGATGGTGGCCGGGTTGGACGTGGGTTAGACCACGCAGGTTAAGCCCTGTTAACCGAGTTCAGACTTCCTTGTTATTCTTGTAATTATGGACACAACAGACAACTTTTCACCAAAGGCCCCTTTATGAAGACAAATGTTGTGAAAATATGCTTTCATCCCCCCTCCCCCCACTTAAATCTGAAGAGGATACTTAGCCATGTAATTACATGAGCAGATGCTTAAAACACCATCTTGGACCCCATGTACTCTAGGGACGACTGCTACTGCCCCAATAAGATTCAATTTTAAAAATAACATAGATAAAAAGTAATATATAAAATACTAAGATCTCCCAATAATTTACACAAGGCAAAAATTTAAAACAACTGTCAACATGGCCAGGTCACTGTTACAGGTGCATCTCACTAAATTAGAATATCATCAAAAAGTTGATTTATTTCAGTAATTCAATTCAATGCATTTTATGTCATGGATGGCCCTCGCGAGCCATCATAAGATGCCACAAATCACCAGTGAGTTTGCACAGTTTATTAATAGAACAGAAAAGGACACAAAATAACAAGCCACAGGGGGCTAAAACACACTACGAAGAAATACAGACAATGGCAAATGGATACTCAAGGAACACACGAATAACGATGGTCTACGCCTGAGCAGCGGGATGCTCAATAACGTCTGACCATGGAAAGGTTTTTGATGAGACTGCCGCGCCTTTTTGTTCTCCACTGCTGTCTTAAGTGGAGAGCCGCTGATGAGGCGAAATGCGGCTCAGCTGTCAAGTCTGACAGCCGGAAGCCCCTCCAAGCGCTGTCACAATAAAGGCTCGGGGAGCCAAAAGGGGCACACAGCCGTCACATAGGCAAGATAGTGCATGGCTCGAGCGTGGATGGAATCGGTGCTCGAACCTTGACAGTACCTCCCCCCCAAGGGCGAACTACGAGTGCCCTATGACACCCAAGCCCCCCCCCCTTCCCCCAGGGTGGGCTGATGGGGGAACAGACCTGGAAGGCGAGAACCAGCAAGAGAGAAAAAAAAAAACCACCATGACGATGACCGGGAACAAATGAGGTAATTACAGAGTAAGGTTAAAAGAAAAACACAATACTCCATAATGAACAAATGATACATAGAACAGGGCACAAATGAGACAATTGCTGAGTATGGTTAACAGAAAAACACACTACACAGCGCTACCTACACAGATCGACATAGAGGAAAACACAATGCACCCGAGTGACCTTAATATTAAATGAAAATAAGCAACACCCGGGGATGACGGCAGGCAGAGTCCAATAAAGCCGGAACTGTTCCGGTGGTCTCCCTTCATCCAATGTCCAGCTGGTGAACCGGGGGAAAAGGAAACGTTCGGGCGGCCTATCCCAGTCCCAGGCCCGGAAAGTCAGAACCTCCGGCGGCCGAACCAGGTCGCCCAGTAGAAAGCACAGTAAGTCGGGTGGCCGACCCAGGGCGCCGAACCGGCGAAAAAGTTTCTCAGTCGGCTGACCCACATCCCTCAGCCACTAGAACTGTGGGGAAACAATTGGAGACGGCCTCCCTGGTGAGGGGAAAGACAAGGGAGAGCTGGGCTGAACGTGGATAACCCCAACGGCCCCTGGTGGCGATGAGCTGGGAAGGTGACGATGATGATGCTGAGGGGGATGATGATGACGATGAGCCAGTACAATGTTTGGGCGGCAGAGGGTCTGCAGCTCCTTCACCGACCTTGAACCACACTGGTGCTGCACCCACGACGGTCCCCAACTGGGTCTCGGCTGCACCCGCGTTGGACCCCAATTGGGTCTCGGCTGCACCCGCGATGGACCCCAATTGGGTCTCGGCTGCACCGGCAATGGACCCCAACTGGGTCGGCGCAGCACCAGTGATGACCTCCAACCCCGAATCCGGAACCTCCAGTACAACGACCGGGATTGGCTCCGCACCGGTTACCCTGGGAGAAGGCTCAGGAGGAAGGAAAGAACTGGGATCAGAATCCCCGGTAGCAACAGAGCCCAGCGAGACGAGCTCAGGTGCAGCGGATGGCTGCCCTTGGCTCGCCTCCCCGAGAGGCAGGCAAAAATGCTCCAAAATTGAAAGAAAGAAAACAAGGTAGAGCACTTTCCTGCACTTGGGTTCTGTCGCCGCCCAGGACTTCAATGATCCAGGCTCAGGACGAAGAACGTCGTTGTCTGGCTCCCACTCGGCTGCGGCGGGCTCCGCATGGCCCTTGCCCATAGGGCATGGGGGGGGTTCGGATGCAGCTGAAGGCTGCACCAGACTCTCCTCACCAACAGCAAGACATGATTGCTCCAACTCAAAGGGGAGAGAAACAAATGAGAGCGCTTGCCTGGACTCGAGCTCCACCACCGTCCAGGACTCCGGCAATCTGGGCAATGATGGTCCTACGGGCTCAACTCTCAGGAGGTTTGACTCAGGAGTCAACTCTGCCGCAGTAGCCCCTGCTGCAGGCATGATAGTCATGTCAGTTCCTTTGGCCCCAGGCGTAGTGGTCCACGCAGGAGGCTCATCCAGCGTGGCGGCTGAGGTCCGGATCACCGTAGGGGCTGGACTCGGCGTGACAGGCTCGAGTCCAGCATCCTCTCTCTGCCCATTGGGGACCTGGGGCACTGGGATGGTGTTTTCTTGCACCCCAGGCTCCTTCATAATCCAGTGGTTAAGCTCCAGGGCCGATGGACACTCAGAAATGGAAGGAGGAGAGACAGAGAGGGTAGGTGAAAACTTGTCTTCTGCAGCAGGCAAGGAGCACTCAGGGGACTGTATAATTAAAGTCTCTTTACCAGGAGGCAGGCAAGACAATTCATCAATTATTAGCATAGAATGAGTCTGTACTTGCCTGTTCTCCTGGTGTACGGCATCGCCTGCTGCATCTGGAGCCCACCCAGCCTCCTCCGTGTCCATGGTGGGCCTGGGCTCCTTCCCCAGCAGAGGAAAGGTTATGGCCATGGGAAGCAGCTTTCTCCGGCAGACCGGTCCAGGACGACGCCGTCTTCATGGAGTAGGCCCCTCAACGACCTCTGGCTCCTCCATTGTCTGGAAACCTCCTCCCAGGACCGGTGGAGATGTGGAGGAGACAGGAGGCACAGGTGGAGAAGCGGTAACAACAGCTGATGATGGAGACTCAGCAAACTGTGAAATCTGAGCCTCCACATCAGGAATCAGGAAAGGTATTTCAGAGGAAAGAGCGAGTGAGTGAATAAGGACTTGCCTGAATTCCTGGGGGATGATGACGTCAACTGACGTCCCGAGGTCGTGCTCCATCTCCCCTGGAGCTAGGAGGGATTTAGCTGCAGAAACTTCTTCCCCCCCGGTAAGGGAGGGGTCATAAGATGAGTGGTGGAATCCCTCTGCTGAGATTTCCGGGAGTAGCGGCTTCGAGTGGGGGAAGAAGATGTCAGCTCATCTAGGCAGAGAGGCATTGAAGTCTGGGCGCACTCGGTCTCCAGCTCAGGTTCAGGCTTACAGGGAAAAAACTCCTCCTGTCACGAGCCGAGCCAGCTTGCCTTTCCCCGGCTCGGCCTCAATCTCTTTCTGGGTTTTGGTGTTACTGGTCATGTGCATTTTTATGTATTTCTGTATGGTATTCCATATCCTTAGCCACTGCCTGACCGGCAGCTGTTAGTCAGCTAGTGACCTACTTTCTCCCACGCTGCTGACAGTCTGTCGGTCCTGCCACGCCCCCTCACTCTCCCTCTGTCTACATCAGCTGTTCCCAGTCCCAGTAATTATCGTCCCCGCACCTCGCCCAGGTGTTTTCAATTTGTTTGGCCAGCGGTGTTTGTTCATAAGCAGCTCACTGCTGGACAAACGCCGCTGGACCATTGTACGAGTCACACCACTGATCTTCATCGTTTGACCATCAGTTGGTGAAGGACTATGCTCGTTGTTCTACTGGGATGACCTGGACTGCTAAGGCTGTAAGTCTCTTTAGCATTTCTCTGTGCGGTTGTGCCACTATGCTGGTAGCGTTTCCTTACGCGGCACAACTGCTACGCTTTCCCCCTGTACAACCTAGCATCTTTGAACTCTTTGTTAGCCCGAGCTGCCTAGCCATTTGTATGGTTTGCCCTCAACTTGTGCTCAATAAATGTGTGTGTGGTAACCTTTTCATTTAAATCCTCATTCCTCCTTCTCTCCTCACCCCGGGCTATTGACCTACCCACAGTACGACGACCTGCTCTCCACAGTCTGCTTGCTCCAGCGCTCCTTCCCAGGTCTGGCATTCCCCGCGACACCAAGACAGAGGCCCACTTTCCCGCAAACTGGCAGCCTCTGTGGCGCATAGCTCGACCCTCCACTCGCTCCAGCACGGTCAGTCCGGGCATGCAAAGGACATTGTCATCCCGCAGGGGGACGCCGGGAGAAGCCCTCCTCTTCTGCAGCGGCCATCATCGCTTCAGCCGCCGAGAGGTCCACTGGATTCACCCCGGCCATGCCTACCTCCGTCGTCAGGGAGACGGCTCCTCAAATAGCCTGTGGAGGGGTCCAAATCATCGCTGGCATGGAGAGGGACAAGTTCCTGCCCTCTGCAGCTGCAGATCTCATCAACCGGGATGACAGGCAAGTATTTTTTTTTATTCTGAATCATTTATTAACACTGAATCTTGCCTGCCTCCTGAGGGGGAGGCCCAGTATCAGCAGTCCACTGGGTCCTCTCCTCCAGCTGCAATTAAAGATTGTTTCATCCCCCTCTCCGTGTCTCCTTCCATTCTTCCTGAGGGCATGCCAGACCAAGAACCGGGCGGCCTGACGATGGAGGAGGTTGAAGCCCTGGTTGATCCTGCCTAGGAACCCGCACGGAGGTGTTCCCCCACAACCACACCGGCGGACGAGGAGTGGGTGAATCTGCTCGCCTTCGTCAACCGCCAGGTCAAGGAGGAGTGCCGTGAGAGGGAGGTCTGAGGATGCACTTCCCTGGCTGTGAGGGTTCCACCTCCTACATCTGCGCAACCCCCGGATTTGCCATCAGATGAGGATTGGGCGGACCTGCTTGCCGTTGTCAACCACCGGGTCAGGGAGGAGAGTCAAGAGGACCAGGATGGCCGATGCCATCTCACCAGCTAGGAGACACCAGGAGAATCTCTCATTGCCTTTGGCAGCTCTCTGCCCTCCAGCTGCCATGAAGTCCGTTGAGCTCACCCCAGTAACACCCTCCTCCATTGTCATGGAGACGGCTCCTCCACAAGTTTTCAAAGGGGACCACGTCACCACTGACATGCAGAGGGATGACGGTCTTCCATCTGCAGCGGGGAACAACAAGGACCGGGATGACAGGCAAGTATTTTTTCATTGTAAACCATCTAATGACACTGAATCCTGCCTGTGTCTAGAGGGAGAGGTCCAGTTTAAGCAGTCTGCTGGGCCCTCCCCTCCAGCTGCATATATTAATTCATTTTTCCCCCTCTCCATGTCTCCTCCAATTCTCCCTGAGGACCTGTTGGCCCAAGGTCAGGGCCATCAGACGGTGGAGGAGCCAGTCGCTTCGGAGGATTCCTTCCCGGATCCAGCACGGAGAGGTCCCCCAGCTGCCATGCTGGATGAATCCCCAGCGTTGGAGCCGCTGCAGGAGGATAATAGGACTGCCATCACCATCCCGCCAGCTGCGGAGGCATCTGCAGTGGACCGGAAGCCTGAGCTAGACCTCCTGGACGCCGGGCCTGAGTGTTCATCGCCAGGATCGATGGAGTCCTGGACAGCGGTGGAGTTCAAGCTCAGGCAAGTACGCTCTCTGATTTTTCTGATCACAGTGCTAGAGAGATCTTATCTGGCTCTAGGTGGAGAGAGTCAGGCACAGTGCTCAGCCATGTCTGAACTTCTCTCGCTGGGCTCTGCTGCTGCCGGCGACCCTAACGACCCTGTCTCTTCTCCCACTCCTGAGCCATTTTCTAGGGTCGCCGGAAAAGAACAACCATCTTCAGGGGTCCATGTGGAGCCGGTCTCAGTGCCTGATGATGTCGCAGGTCCAGCTCCCCTGAGGACAGAGGTTGTCGTGTGGTCTCCTCCTCAGGCCGTGCTGCCATGGGTCCAGCAGGCTGGCTTCAGGCCCTCGTGGGGGCTGAGCCCCAGGATTAGCCCAATGTGGGTGCTATGCTCCTGTCCAGATCCGTCATGGACACCACCCTCTAGGTCGGGGTCCACCGTGGGTGCTGCAGAGCCTCAGCCGGAGGCCACCGCGGGTGCTGCGGATCCTCAGCTGGAGGTCACCGCAGGTGCAGCAGAGCCTCAGCCGGAGGTCACCGTGGGTGCAGCAGAGCCGGCCCAGTTGGGGGCCACCGTGGGTGTAGCCAGGCTCCCACTGGAGTCCATTGTGGGTGCAGTGGAGCCGGACAGGTTGGGGGCCACCGAGGGCGCTGCAGATCGCCACGAGGACGGTAAGGACGATTATGATGATGAGGCAGTGACAAAGAATATAAGAAACAAAATACTATATTTATGTAGGGAAACAACTGATTACTCATGAGGGGCAGATGTAGGTAACCTGAGCAAGGGAGGGCAGATAATAACACACAGCTGAGAATGAGCTGTGCCACTCATCCACTCATCCGAGTGGCTGCTGATAAACAGGTGAGGGAGGGGCAGCTGGCAGTTTGACAAGCAGCAGGGCACGCCCACACAAACTGACAGCCCTGACTGCCATCAAAGGGGAAACCAAACATAAAGACAATCTGGAGAATATATAGCAGAAACTACAGAAATCAAAAGACCACAGAGAAATGGTAAACAAGACCTAAATCCAGGAAACAGATATAAACTAGAAAAGCACTCGGAGAGCGCAGACCTCCACCAAGCGCCACAGTTCCCCCCATACAGTGTTTGTGTGTACGTTTTCAGATTCCTTGACCATGAAAACATATGACTAGCAATTGGATTGACAATGATAGGATTAGTGGTTCAGTGGTTATTCACGAAAATGGCATTTTCCATAATGGCGGCCACAGTTCCCCCCATACAGTGTTTGTGTGTACGTTTTCAGATTCCTTGGCCATGAAAACATATGACTAGCAATTGGATTGACAATGATAGGATTAGTGGTTCAGTGGTTATTCACGAAAATGGCATTTTCCATAATGGCGGCCACAGTTCCCCCCATACAGTGTTTGTGTGTACGTTTTCAGATTCCTTGGCCATGAAAACATATGACTAGCAATTGGATTGACAATGATAGGATTAGTGGTTCAGTAGTTATTCACGAAAATGGCATTTTCCATAATGGCAGACACAGTTCCCCCTATACAGTGTTTGTGTGTACATTTTCAGATTCCTTGACCACGAAAACATATGACTAGCAATTGGATTGACAATGATAGGATTAGTGGTTCAGTAGTTATTCACGAAAATGGCATTTTCCGTAATGGCAGTTTTCTTCAGGACGTGATCCAGATCACCACCAAAATGTAATCATCTGTAGGATACCCCATTTCTGACAATCTGTGAAAATTTCATGAAAATCCGTCCATAAGTTTTTGAGTTATCTTGCTAACAAACAAACTGACAAACAGACAGACAGACAGACCAACGCCGATGATCACATTAACCTCCTTGGTGGAGGTAATGATAACAAGGACAATGGAGGCGGCAAGGAGTACATGAAAAATAATAGTTTAATAAACCAATATGGACAAACAGGGGACTCATGGAGTGGAGTTTGGAAAAATCCCAAACAGTACATGACATACAGAGCCACCCCCTCTCCCACCTTGGACAATAAGATCACCTCTCCTTGCTTCTAATACCTGCCTACACCCTCCTCAGTAAGAGTTCCCCCCCCCAGCCAAACAAACAATTAAAACCTGGCCTGAAAATGCCTTCCTCCAGCTACAAGACTGCCTTGCCTGCAGCGATTGGAGCATCTCTGAACAGCAGGACCTGGACTCCTACACCGAGTCTGTCCTTTTCTACATTAAATGCTGTGTAGAAAATGTGACAGTCACCAAACACATCCGGGTCTTTCCAAACCACAAACCCTGGATGACCAGTGAAGTCCAGACTCTTATCAAAGCCCGCAACTCAGCCTTCAGACAGAGGGACAGCTCTCTGTACAGCACTGCCAGAGCCAACCTGAGAAGAGGCATAAAATTTGCTGAGAATGCCTGCAGGAGGAAAGTGGAGGGCTTCCTCACAGACATCAACCCCCGACAGATGTGGAGAGGCATCCAGGTCTTCCACAGCTACAGGTGCCAGAGCCCCCCAACATCAGACAGCAGCCTCACTCTGGCAGAGGAACTTAACAGCTTCTTTGCCCTGTTTGAGCACCCCCCCCAAACCCCCCCCCCAATTTTATTGCACAGTAGCCTGGTGGAACACCCACAATTTTGTTGTGTTGTACAATGTTGTTGTTGTACAATGGCAATAAAGCCTATTCTATTCTATCCTATAATATTTATTGGAGTGTCGTAGTTTTTTTCAGATGAGTTGATTAGGGTTTTTACAGACATATCATTAAGCTGTGTTATATAATGTGGCTTAATATCACAGCTTAATGATATGTTAATCTGTTCTATTCGGATGTTGGCGGATGCTATGTTCGGATGCTGACGAACATAGCAATTTTTGGATTTGCCAACTTTTCTGATGAATGCTGGTGAAAATCAAACTAGTATATCAAGGAATGGTAAATGCAAAAGATTGTTCAAGAACGTTGCAATGTGAGGGGCTTGTCAGGGTTTGTAAAAGGTTGCAAAACAGTTCTCACAGTTTTATAAGGTCTTAAACATTTTTGTCATGAAGGCTCTAACAGAGCTTAAAGAACTTTAATGAATGTGTTAACAACTGTTTGCAAGTGCTTACAACTATTTTTTTCAAGCATTTGCAACTGTTTAGGAAAAATACAGTTGCAAAATTTTTTGAAAATGTTCAAATTTTTTTTGCAACAAGAAAACCTGTTTGGGGCCTTATAAACTGATTGTGAACTTTTGTCCAACCTTTTAAAGGGAAACCATGTGGGTAAGCTATGACTATTACTAATATTCCTTTAGAGATATGCTGTATCATTCTTTGTTTATAACATGTTACTCTCAAACCATTCTAAAATACTGTTTTCCATCATTATTATTTACAGAACAATGGTGTTTTTATTGTATAATTGGAGGAATCATTTGCTCATTCTCAGCAAGATAAATGTTAATTGTTGTCTGCATCTAAACTGACTTGCCACTATGGAGACTTCGATCAATACCAATTGCTGCCCAGGCACATTGATTTATACTGTCATTAATATTTAAACAGCACTTGGATACTTTTCTTTATGCCTCTTATCTCCTTAACGTCCTTTCTCCAAAAGTTAAAAGGGGAATATATTCCAGGGTTATGGCTCTTCTAGATCAATGACTGTCCATTTGAGATGACTGGTTAAGAAATAAAATTCTGTGCATTTATATTGCCCTATTCTCAGTGTCAGCTGCAATAATGCTACAGGTCATTAATGTGTAAAACTCATTGCTCACCCCCACTCTCACTTTAAAGCTCCAGCAAAGTGTTTGGATAGAGCAATGAAGTCAATGTTTTTGTGGTCCGTTTACTGGGAAAATTCCCTGATAAAATATCAGAAATTTATCTCACAGCAGAAATGCTATGAATTCCCAATTAAAATATCTCTTTATTTTGTAAATAAATTATTTATGTAAGGTTTTCAAGGGTTTGAAGTATGTATTGTTTGCTACTGACACAACTTTAATGGATATTAGTGAAATCTTGAAACAACTCTAGAGTACTACAGAAAGTGTTAGAAGCAGCAAATAAATGGATCAGTGTTGATAAATCAAATCTAAATAAAATCACAGTGATGATATTTTCTAATCCTGCAGCAGATCTTAGGAGCAAAATTATAATAATAAATGTTATGGAAATTAAAGCATTATCATAATCTGTTTGTGAACAACAGATGGCGTGATCCTGGGCACATCATGATTAAAGAACACTGCAGCAAGGACATTGCATTGCTAGCTGTTAGCATGTGACTGGCATACAGTCGTGAAAAAATGAGGAAACCCTGTATAAGCCTGTGTGTTTATTTTAACATATTTGGACATACGGATATTTAATATCAATGTTAAAAATACTTGGAGATGGGGGGGCGCTCGTGCGCAGTAATGGAGTAGACGTGTTTCTACGAGGCTCCGTCGCAGACTTCTAAATTTTGTTTATTTTTGCTACACCTACTTACCAACTTTTTGCCTACTTATCGTCAGAGCTGTTTCTAACTAACCTCCAATCATGCCACCCAAGAGAGACGAGGTAAAACCATCAAATTCAGCCTCGGCTAGCACTAGCAACGAAGCTATATTAGCTGCAGTTAACAAATATGGCACTGAGCTAGCTAAAGTTTCAGCGCAGATGGAAGAGTCGAAAAAGTCCGTGGAGGGTCGCCTAAGCACAGTGGAGACGCATTTGGGCACATTACAGAATGAACACAATCAGACTGAACAACGCTTGGATAGTATAGATGTGGCACTCTCTGACGCAGATGTTCGCATCACGGCACTGGAAGCTAGCCACCGTGAGTTGCAGGTGGAAAATGGTCGGCTTTAGGCTAAGCTAAATGACTTGGAGGGGCGCTCACGTAGGTTAAACATCAGGATCGTGGGGATCAAAGAAGGAGAAGAGAAGGGCAATCCCACGGAGTTTGTGACACGACTGCTACCGGAGCTGCTTGGCCCGAATAACCTGACCAAGCCCATTAAAATTGACCGTGCCCACCGCAGCCTCAAACCTAAGCCTCCGGACAACGAGCGCCCACGGATGATCATCGCCAAAGTCCACAATGACCGCGACTTGGCCAATATTTTTAAACTCAGCAGACAACAGGGTCCACTCCGTTATCAAGGCAACAAAGTGTACATCTTCCCGGACTACACGGCGGAGGTTGCATCACAGCGTCAAGCCTTTAACAACGTCAAGAAGAAGCTGACTGATGCCGGCGCCAAGTGTTCTCTATGGTTTCCAGCCAAACTCCAGGTCATCCACAACAGAGAAGTTAAAGTGTTTAACACTCCGGCGGATGCAGAGAGGTTTGCCAACTCCCTGACTGACAGTGTATAACTGGCGAAGTGCACATTGTTTAAATTATACAGCTGTTGACGCCACTCTAATACTGCACTTTATTCTGCTTCGCCCTTTTTTGATGGCATATTCCAAGTTAATTATATTGTCTCTGTGTGTAGCTTTTTTTTCAGTTAATTGATTTACATTAGAAGACTGCGTGGTTCCATTGGTGGTTTGTTGAAACGCAAAACTGTGTCCGTTACCCAGCAGTCTCCCAAGTATTAGTGGGTTTTGCCGCTTTGTTCCTGTTTTTTGCGGCACTAAGGGAATGGGTTTTCATAATATGTTTTTCTTTTTTAATTTGTTCTTTGTTTGGTTTGTTTTGTCTGCCAGTGTAGCCATTTACTGCCTAAGCCCATATATTTTTTTTTAAATTTAATTTTTGAATGCAAGCTGGTTCTTCTGGATCAGGTGTGAGTCATCTCACGTTCACATCATGGAACTGTAGGGGTTTGGGGAAAGCTCTCAAAAGAGTAAAAGTATTTTCACATCTGAAATCATTGTCCTCTGATATAATCTTCTTACAGGAAACCCATATTCACCCCACAGAACAGAGACGGTTGAGAGCCTTATGGATATCCCAGGTCTATCAATCTACCTTTTCCTCAAAGGCCAGAGGAGTGGCCATCTTAGTGTGCAGAACTATACCTTTTGTATTCAAGTCTATGGTGACCGATCCAGGTGGGACATTTGTGCTTGTAACAGGTACCATAAACTCTATGCCATTGGCCCTTTTAAATGTATATGCTCCAAATTTTGACAGTCCGGATTTCTTCTGTAAAATCTTTCGTCTTGTTGCGGAGCAGAATAACTGTAACATTATTATAGGAGGTGATTTTAATTGTTTCCTAGATCCTCATCTTGATAGATCTTCCATTACAACTGCTCCCATGTTAAAATCTGTGCCAGTCCTAAATAATCTTATTAAATCGCTAAATTTAGTGGATATTTGGAGGCATCAACATCCCTTGGACAGACAGTACTCCTTTTTCTCCCAGGTACATGGCAGTTTTACTAGGATTGATTATTTTCTCGTTGATTCCAATTTAATTACCAACGTTGTCAGTTCAGATTATAACAATATTTTAATTTCTGATCATGCCCCTGTGTCTGTTAAAATAAACTTCAACATGCTTGTGCACTCATATAATTGGAAATACAATCCGGCATTAAATTCAGATAAAGCTTTTTGTGAAAGCATCTCAAACAAAATGACAGATTTCTTACACTTTAATGATAATGGTGAGGTATCTGATTCCACACTGTGGGAAACATTTAAATCCATTATTAGGGGTGATATTATCTCGTACCAGTCTTATAATAAAAAGGTTAAACAGAAGCGTATGTCTGAAATACAGGCCCAACTCCCTTTGTTGGAGGAATCATTTCGTATCTCAAAATCAGATGAAATACTAAAGAATATCGTATCTGCAAGACTTGAATACAGCCGCATTCTTGGTGAGCATGTTTGTAATTATATACGAAAGCTTAAACAAAAGCAATTTGAGCTTGGTGATAAAGCCCACAGCGTACTCGCTAGGCAGTTGAGAGGTGTTCAAGCTGAATGGGCAATTTATAAAATTGTATCTAATGGAGAACTAATAACTGACCCTTTTCAGATAAATAACACTTTTTATGAATATTATAAAAACTTGTATACCTCTAAATCATCGTCATCAAAGGAAGACATATGGGGGTTCTTAAATAGATTGGATATGCCCTGTAAGGGAAAATGGGAATATTAATAAATAATAAATATGATCAGGTATGAATTATTTAATTTATATTGATGTATTGGAATCTGAGCTCAAATCTCATTTCATATACATCAGAAAAGTTAATAACACTCGTAAGGGGCACCAGCTTCTATCTTTAAGAAGCAATTTGATCTTTAATTTCACTTTATGGCTGCACGGTGGCGCAGTGGTTAGCACTGCGGCAGCACAGTTTACCCTTGGCCGGGGGATTGTGGGGATCGTGGGATCATGGGTTCGATCCCAGCCCCCGACCAACAGTGATCTGTGTGGAGTTTGCATGTTCTCCCCGTGTTGCGTGGGTTTACTCCGGGATTTCTCCGGTTTCCTCCCACATGCCAAAAACATGCATGTTAGGTTAATTGGCTGTTCTAAATTGTCCCTAGATATCTGTTTCCTATAGGCCCTTAGAATAGAGGGTTAGTATTAATGAAAGCGCTTTGAGTGGTCTTTGTGACTAGAAAAGCGCTATATAAGTGCAGGTTAGTTAGTTAGTTAGTTAGTTTATACCTGTTTGATCACTCAATAAATTAATCAATAATCAGTCTCAAAAATTTTCCATGAATTCGATACCTGGGCTTGAAACAGACTCGGAATGAAATAAATTCCCAACAACTTCTCTCATTTTTAAATATTTATTAAACGAAATGATTAACAGACATCGTAGTAATTTCCTTAATCATAAAATCAATCTTGTAAATGATAGATTAACAATGTCAATATTTTCGGAACCAGGGTTAAACTGAGAAATGAATTTCTATCAGTTTAAGTTAACAGATTATAAAAAAAAAAACACGCAAATTTATGGAGAAAGTTTACTAATTATGAATAAGTCCTAAATTAATCTTAAGAAAAAAAAACGGAATTTTAATGAAAAGAAGAGTTATGTTAAGGGCTTCTTAATTTGCATCTGATTAGATATACAAATTATTACCGAACCTCAGACGTTAATTCAGCAGTGGAATTAAAGTTTGCAGCTCACGTGTTCCTCGGTCGATGATAGTTCTGTCGTCCGTCCTCAGCCCAAGATTTCGTGGATGTTAGGGGAAATATCTGCCCGCAGATATTTCAGCATCCACAGTTCGACCTTTAAATTCAAGCAGTCGAAGAGGCTGGATTTTGGCTGTATGGCCCAGAGTTGAAACTGGGTTAGATGACGACTTTTCTTCAGCGTGTGATGAACAGCCTTGATTCCTCAGCTGTACGTGACGTGGGAGCTGCGTTTTTCTTCAAGAGGTCTTCGATAATAATTAAAAGATATCCAATCCGATCTCAAATTAAAAAGGCTTCGGACTTTAGATAAAAATAGTAGCTTCTGGTGGGTGCTTGGTCAAGAAAAATATTATAAAATAAAGTCAAGATTAAAGTTTACATTAGAATTAAACAAACGGTGGTTTTACAGAAAGTTTAACAAAGAAAAAGTGATAAATAAAAATTGGAGTTTAACTCCGATTAAGAATTGAGCTCAAAGAAATAGGAATTCCTAGGTATTTAAGAGAAAAAGAAAATACAAAGTTACATAAATTACGAGTTATCTGCTCTGTGTTCAGAAAAGCGACACATGGTCAGACGGTCCTTTGTTCTTCCTTGCTGTGTGTAGACAATGGAGGAGATCTGAAAAAAAAAAAAAGGGAGGCGAGCCGGACAGAGGATCTGCAAAGAGTGTCCGGAGCAGAAAAAAAAAATGAAAAGAGTCTCTCTCCTTTATATAAGCTCTGTTGAGTTTCACGGGTTTCTGGCCTGACCGGAATCTCAGCCAATGAGCGTCCTTCGTGGGCGGGCTCGATGAACTTTTAGTCCAATGAACAAACAGTCTATTGTTTGGGAGCGCTTTGGAATGAAGAGTTGTCATGCAGAGATTGGCTGTTGGAGTCACATGTGATATCGAGGCAAAACTTTGATACATACTGGAAGTTAATATTTCCCTTTATGTATTAAACTAAGATAACTTTAGTGATTAGTATAAATTATAAGCAGTGCTTCTAAATCAACATGCAGGAATAAACATTCATATAAACATTAGCATGCATATATATAAAATCACAGATTAATGCATTTCACACATATTTTCCACATCAAAAACATCAGAGTCTATCTGCATTTTCATAGTTCTGAAAAGAATGAAGGTTTAGAATTGAGTTTGTAATAATGTACTTTAAAGTTGTTTAAATCCAGCGTTTCCAGAGTTTAAGGAAATTAACTGAGTCGTGGATCTGTGTAGGTTTTATGGGGGCAATAAAAGTGAAGCCGGACATTGGGGAAATTCCTTAGGCTGGTTTTAACAAAAGAAGGGGATTTCAGCTGTGGCCTGGGGGAAGAAAATCCATTTCTTTGCGTTATTCCTGGATGAAACAAAAATGTCTTTAAGCAGAAGAATAATTGTTGCTGAGCCAAAGTGGCTTGATCCAAATGCTGAACTAAAGTTCTGATGTCGATAAGTCTTAAGCTTGTGAACAGTATCTATTCCAAAGTGTAGGTCCTTAAATTTGGTTTTCTGAAAAACTTCTGGAAATTTCAAAAATAATTTTGGCATGACCAAATATAAACATTGTATAATTGTCTAGGATATACTAAAGTTCTGTATAAGCCTGTAAAGACTTAAAAATTCTGGGTACAAAAAATGAACTAGAAGTATGTGGGTTTTGACATACTTGATATAAATGTTTTGGGTTTGCTGAAAAATATCTAGTCAAAATTTCAAAAACAGTTTAAATGTGCATAAAATCTAAATAAAGTATAAATGATTATTTGTATATACACAAGCATGTATCCAAAAATCTTAGTCAAAAGCAAAAATAAAATTCTTTCATATTTGAGGTAGATTCAGACTAATCAATATTGAGGTGACTCAAGGAGGTTCAAATTGAATTTGTTTAGTTAGACTAAACCATGGTTCCACAGATGTCCAAATCATAGGGTGTTTGAGGCTTTTGTTCAGAAAAACTGAGTGGGCATAGGATGTCGTTATCATTCTTTGGATGGCAATGAGAAGTAAATTTGGATTTACTGCAAAAAGGATATGATGAGCGAGCATATTCATTGCTAAAGCGTTAACTGAAAAGCTGATGTTTCTAGCTACTTCTGAGAGTAACATAGACATTGGCTGTGTGTGAGCATAGTCAACCTTTAACACAAAGAGCAAAGAGTTCAAGACCTTGTTGAGTTTGACTGAAGCTTCTGAGCAAGCATTCAAAACCAACACAGTGTCTTGTAAGATTTTGGTAACCATTTGTGGTTCGGCAACCTGGCGTTTCGGTTTAGCGGTGTTGACCGAGTTAACAGTGGGCATGCTAAGGTTAACTACAGGCTCTAACGATGGGGCTGTTATCAAGAATCCACCTGAGGATCTTTGACCTTTCGTTTTGGCTTGGCCCAATTCTGACTGGGTAACAGTGGGTGTGATTGCTAGGCAGATGGCTAAACTGATAAACAGGAGGGCCATCATCTTGGCAAACATAAAAGTGAGTGGTTTTGGATCTTAATCTTCTTGTGGATCTTTCTTTAGATACCTGGTTGGCAAATGAAAATTCCTCTTAGAGGTGGAATGATTTCTTTTAGATGGATGTACTTTATTGATCCCAAAACTGGGAAATTACAGAATAGAGCTTAAGAGATTAAACTCTAAACCTTGTGCTTGTTTTTCACCTTTGATGGGAGTTTTAAGATTATTAGCTCAAGCTAATGGTGTTGAATGTCTTGTGTATACTATTTGGTAATAGTAAGTTGATTGAAGTTTATTAGATTTTACAGAGGTCTTTGAAATTAGTTTAAGGGCTAATTTGGTTTTAATATACCCTTTCCTTTCTGGAGGTTTTGATGCAGTTAACTGATTGGAGAAATTTGACTGAGTGTACCTGAGGCTAGTAGTTAGCTACAGTTATTTCTCAGACGTAGGTTTGGTTTTAATCTTATTTATGGACTTACTTTGACAGTGTTGTACCCGACAAGTCCCATGGGGTTTTGGTAAAGGTTACTCTGATTTTGGTGAGCCCATTTGAAAATGGGGTCCTGGGTTTGGCTCTTGAGTGGCCAAAGTTCGTTGGTGACAATGTGTGGATTCATCCACTCGGGCAGGAATTTAGGAGTGATTTTCCTTTCCTGTAAATTTATTTCAGGTGTCTGTGGTACAAATGCGGGGTGGAAGATCTTGTCCCCCCTTCGCAGTTTGTCATGCAAGAGTTTTTGATCATTGTACGCTTTGTGTCGTTTGGCGAATCGGTCCGAATGGTTTTGAAATACAGCCTTGGGAGCTTTGTATGTCGTTTTGACGTTTTTGTGTTCTGCAGCTGGAATGTTATAGGCATTGGCAGTCATCACCCCCCTCTGGTTTCGAGGAACTTTGAGCGGTGGCGATGATGGTTCGTCGGAAGCATGATCAGGAGTGCCATTGCATAGCTGCAGAGAAGATTGTGTCACATGAAGTGGTTTCAGTTTTGGTATGTCATAGGGTTTGGATGCGGGTAGCGCATGTACCGTTTTATCCAACCGGTGTTTGACGGTTTTATGGATCATTTGGTTGCAAGGTTGAGTGACTGTGCGCCTTGCGTTTGCAAAAGTTGGGTTCGTTGTCGCAAAAACTTGAGGTTTCAGAGGGTCTAGAGAGCCGGTTGGTGTGGCTCTTGTGACCATGCAGGCCTCATGGGCGGGTGGGTGGGTTTCAAAATGTGACACCACCATTGAATCATGGGTATCAAGGGTTTCAAGAGGGCCGTTTGGGGTTTTCTGCTCGGCCATTGAGTTTTCAAGATCATTTGAGTGTTTGGCTTGACCTTGTATTTGAAGGTGACTTTTGACTTCTCGTGGACAGTACTCACCTTGGTCTTGGCGGTCGCTTTCACTCGGTTGCAGTTGTTCCAACAGTGCTAGTTGTGTGAGACTTGGGGTGTCCAAAGTGTTCAGAACAAAGCACTGTGATTCAGTTGTCCTTGTTGGGTCAAATGGGTGAGGGTGTTGCGTTTGAGCCCATAGTTTGAGGTTCTTGAAATCAATCAGTGGCTCAAAACGGTTCAGTAGGTCTTTGCCAACAAGCAATGGAATGGCGTCAAGTTTGGACACGTAGACCGGATGTGTCAAGGTCATGGGTCCAATGGACATGTTTAGTAGTAATACACCCAACGGGGTTGTTTTAGTGAGCGCATATGGTCGCACGGCTAATGAACAGGGTTCCAGTTTCAAATGTTTGTTAGCGCGGTTAGCGGCTACACGTAGTTTGTCAAAAAGGGTGTGTGACATGAGAGTGATGTCAGCAGCGGTGTCTAAAACAGCGTCCTGACACACCATGTCTTCAAGGGTCAGTGGAAGGTAGAATTTCCGTGCCACCCCCCTCTCGTTTAAATCGCATAGGAATTGTGGAACCGCTGGTTCGACACAGAGTTGCGACATGTTAGAGGAGTGGTCTGTGACCTGTGGTTGGGCTGCCATGACAGCCCTGGACTGTGTTGAGTCCTTTGGTCCTTCCTCATTTGCATGAGGGATTTTCTTCTTGCGTTTCCTTCGTTTGGAATGCTTGTTTTGAGTTAGCACAGCTGATATAGCTAGAATGTTAGCAGTTTTATTCTCTTTGTAGTTTTGAATCTCTGCTAGGAGGTGTTGGACAATTTCAATAGCTTCTCTACTGAATGTAGAAGTTTCTTCTTCCTTCCAAGGTTTGTGATAGGTCTCTGCTTCTGAGCTTCTGTGATGGGATGGAGACCATTTGTCGCGGTTACGCATGTCTTCGTATCGGTATCTGTCATCATGGTAGTCCGTATTGCGTTCTCGTGACCTATCCCGTGGATATGGTCTACGACGGTAGTCGGGTTTTCGCAAAGTTGGTCCAAAGTGGTATCCAGAGGACCTAGTGTGGTTTTGACCTTGATGAGGTCGGTTGGAAAAATGCTTCGGCTGTTGATGTACTCGCGGTGTAAGAGGTGGAGAAGAGCGAGGAGCTCCTTCCAACTCCAAGGTGTTAGATGCATCGCTAATAGCTAGCACTGTGGCAGGCTCAGCGTGCTTGTTGCGACTTTGTTGCTGTTTTTGGAACGCATAGTGTGCAAACTCTCTCAGCTGACTTATTGAGTTTGACCTTGGGTTAGCTGTAACTCCCAGGTAATGACTCACAGTGGGATGGAGGTTTTGGATGAAGAGGGTCTTGAAATTGTGATCTTCTTCCATCCCTGGTGTATTTTGAGATCCAAAATATGCAAGTAGGAGTCTCTGGTAGTAGGCTTGTGTTGGCTCTGAGCGTCCTTGCTTCACGGCTAGGGCTACGGTTAGCCCTGCTTGTAGGCAGTCGTCGGAGAACTCCTTTTCGATGGCTTCACGGAGCAGCATGTAATCTGCTTTGATGTTTGTCGGCTGTCTGTCTATGAATTTTGATACTGACCTGTTAGACGTTAGCTTAATCAGATAGATGCGATCGTCAATTGTAGCATCAGGATACTTACGCAGGTAGTAATCAATGTCCTGTAAATAGACTGTGGCATCAGGTGAACCCGTAGGTCCTGGATCAAATTTGGTGATATTTTGCGCGATCTTGTCAAGGTCGCGATCTGAAGGGGCACACGCACGCTGTCCACGCGGTCGTCCGTATTTGAAACGGGAATCGGGCGAGGGAGCGCGGTGGATGTCCCGGTGTTCATGTCTTTCCTTTAGGAGCAGTTGACATTCCTTGTAGTCCTTCTTCACATTTTCAAGTTGACCTTCAACTCTTCTGAGTTCCTTCTTTGTGTCTTGAAGGGCATCTTCAAGTTCATTGTTGTCTTGATGAAGCGTGTCATTGTTATGCATCAACCGTTCCTTTTGTGACTCTGCACGGTCCAAATCTTGTAATGCTTCATCCAGTTGATTTTGAGTTTTGTCATTCTCCTCTTGAGATTGTTCCAAATTTTCTTTCAGTGTTTCATTCTCTTCTTGGAGAGATAAGATTGTTGTTTGTCGATTTGCTAGCTCGTTCTCGGCTACCTTTAATCTTGCGACTAATTTTAGCACAAACTTACCTAACACACTGGTGAGGTCCTTGCCTTCTGGTGGTTTTTCAGTGTGTTCATTCAAAAGTTCTTCAGCGAGTTGCTCCAATTCTTCGGGCTGCGTTTCCTTGACCCGTGCTGTGAAGCTAGAAATTAAATTAGAAGTCCATGCTTCCAATGTTGTTTGAAGGTCATCCAGTTTGGTAAATTGGTTGGTTGTCTGTTGACTCGTCATGTTTGACCGTTGCTGTTATTTAGCCTTTTTTTTTTTTTTTTAAATTCAACTGGTTGATTATTCTTAAATTTGTTCAACAAGGTTTAACCTTGATATTTTTATGTTACAACCGTGATAGTTGAAAGTTCCTTTAGAATTTGTTTCAACTTGTAGGCTTGCAGGATGGGAAAATAGAATTTTGAAATTATTTAGAAATGTAGAGATGCTTCAGATAATTTGTTCGTTGAAACCGTATGTTGATAAATAAAGTTGAATTGAAATTGGATTGAGTTTGTTTCGCAAAACAAAACTGAAATTTCAATTGTGTGGATTGACTTCCTTCCTTTGATTTTCAAGTCTAGTATTGGAATTTGTCATCAATAACTAGCTTTGGGATTTTGCAAAATGTCACTTTGAAAGTGAGGATTTTATTTACAAAAGAAATCCAAAAGCAAAAGAGACTAAATGCTTTAAAGATTTAAGATTATAAGTTTCCACTTTCTTTTAAAGTTAAGGCTTTCCTTTGGTTTTATTTGTTAAAGCCTATTTTCATTTGAAGCATTAAATGTTTAAAATATTTACAAATTAGAAACAAGTGAATTGTTTGAATATTTGGTGTCCTAGGATTTCTTAGGATTGAAGCCAATAGTGATCTGTCTTGATTGTGATCTATAAATTTCTTATTTACAGAATAATCAATGTTTGCACCTTTTTGACTTTTCTTTTAAATCCTGGGAAAATTTTGAAAATTATGGTGGTTGGTTAAGTGTTTTTCTTTTCCTGTAGAGAAAGCATGAATCAGAAATGATACAGTGAGTTTAAATAACACCTAGAGCTTCTCTTAAGTGTTAATTGCTTGATGTGGTTTCCTAAATTTGAGAAAGAGGAAAAATTATAAATATTCACTAAGTCTGTAAATTTGTCAAAATGCACAGATTTAATCCTACTTTAATGCTACTCTTGAGTAAACATCAGCATTAGAATCCTTAAACTAAAACTGGGTTTCTGTGGGAAGGGAATCACACCATATCACATTTAAAAACAGCAAAATAAGCACACATATAGCTTCAAAGTTTGTAACTTTTTGCTTAAAAGTGTGTAAATATGTTTGCTTTTAGCTTAAAAGATTATAATATGTGGTTATATAAGTGATTAAATACAATAGGAGTGTTTATATATGTTCCTGCTATAGGTGTCTATGCAGTTAGTGGGGTTTCACCACTGAAAAAAAACTTTCAGAAGCCAACAGGTCCTTTTCCTTTTATTCTTGGCATAAAAGTTTGGATTAGTGTTAAATTTAGTTTATTCCGAATAATATGAATTGCTTTGAAGTTACTTTGAAGACTTAATTTGGTTATAAACCGTCTTTAAAGATTATAAGTTTAAATAAAAATTGCAGTCCCTATGTTTCACCACAAGATGGAGGCAGTTTTCGTCTGCACTTCCAGAAGAGGAAACCCAATGACGTCACAAGGAGTCAAGGATCTCTACTCAAAATGGCGGCTACAGGGAACTCTACCTAGACTTAAGATGGCGTCGCTGAGCCGATCTACACATGCGCAGTTTTTTTTTTTTCATGCACAGCTTGACGGTCGCGTGTGTGACTGAGCGTGCACGTGCCACATGGATGTAGCTCAAGCTTCAGTCCATAAAACCACGCCTTGCTTTCCAAAGGCGGGAAAACTTTGGTCTCCCTAAACTTTATTCAACAAGTTTATACAATGGTTAATTCAATTAAATCCCCCCAAGGGTTTGCTTCGCCTGTGGGGTGTTGAAATAATCGGGAAAACAAATAGGATTTCTTCGCTATTTTGTTCCCAGGCCTATTTTAATTATTCAGCAAGTAATCACGCTTAAGCATGCATTGAAAAACTAAAAACTGACTAGAGTGGGGTCTCTTCACCCCCACCTTCTCTTGGTCAGCAGACACACACACACACACAGCAGGAGTAATCAGGGGGGCGAATTCACCCCCTCCCCCTCGTGACACAGAGACAGACAAAGAGCTGCAGACAATTGAACCACCTTTGTGAGTTAAAATTGACCAAAATCACACAGGTTATGTATTAATTTCCTTCTGAGTCGTGTCACGTTCAGCCAGGCCTTCGCACGGGAAGCACCAATATTATGTAAGGGAAAATGGGAATATTAATAAATAATAAATATGATCAGGTATGAATTATTTAATTTATATTGATGTATTGGAATCTGAGCTCAAATCTCATTTCATATACATCAGAAAAGTTAATAACACTCGTAAGGGGCACCAGCTTCTATCTTTAAGAAGCAATTTGATCTTTAATTTCACTTTATACCTGTTTGATCACTCAATAAATTAATCAATAATCAGTCTCAAAAATTTTCCATGAATTCGATACCTGGGCTTGAAACAGACTCGGAATGAAATAAATTCCCAACAACTTCTCTCATTTTTAAATATTTATTAAATGAAATGATTAACAGACATCGTAGTAATTTCCTTAATCATAAAATCAATCTTGTAAATGATAGATTAACAATGTCAATATTTTCGGAACCAGGGTTAAACTGAGAAATGAATTTCTATCAGTTTAACTTAACAGATTATAAAAAAAAAAAAAAACGCAAATTTATGGAGAAAGTTTACTAATTATGAATAAGTCCTAAATTAATCTTAAGAAAATAAAAACGGAATTTTAATGAAAAGAAGAGTTATGTTAAGGGCTTCTTAATTTGCATCTGATTAGATATACAAATTATTACCGAACCTCAGACGTTAATTCAGCAGTGGAATTAAAGTTTGCAGCTCACGTGTTCCTCGGTCGATGATAGTTCTGTCGTCCGTCCTCAGCCCAAGATTTCGTGGATGTTAGGGGAAATATCTGCCTGCAGATATTTCAGCATCCACAGGTCGACCTTTAAATTCAAGCAGTCGAAGAGGCTGGATTTTGGCTGTATGGCCCAGAGTTGAAACTGGGTTAGATGACGACTTTTCTTCAGCGTGTGATGAACAGCCTTGATTCCTCAGCTGTACGTGACGTGGGAGCTGCATTTTTCTTCAAGAGGTCTTCGATAATAATTAAAAGATATCCAATCCGATCTCAAATTAAAAAGGCTTCGGACTTTAGATAAAAATAGTAGCTTCTGGTGGGTGCTTGGTCAAGAAAAATATTATAAAATAAAGTCAAGATTAAAGTTCACATTAGAATTAAACAAATGGTGGTTTTACAGAAAGTTTAACAAAGAAAAAGTGATAAATAAAAATTGGAGTTTAACTCCGATTAAGAATTGAGCTCAAAGAAATAGGAATTCCTAGGTATTTAAGAGAAAAAGAAAATACAAAGTTACATAAATTACGAGTTATCTGCTCTGTGTTCAGAAAAGCGACACATGGTCAGACGGTCCTTTGTTCTTCCTTGCTGTGTGTAGACAATGGAGGAGATCAGAAAAAAAAAAGGGAGGCGAGCCGGACAGAGGATCTGCAAAGAGTGACCGGAGCAGGAAAAAAAATGAAAAGAGTCTCTCTCCTTTATATAAGCTCTGTTGAGTTTCGCGGGTTTCTGGCCTGACCGGAATCTCAGCCAATGAGCGTCCTTCGTGGGCGGGCTCGATGAACTTTTAGTCCAATGAACAAACAGTCTATTGTTTGGGAGCGCTTTGGAATGAAGAGTTGTCATGCAGAGATTGGCTGTTGGAGTCACATGTGATATCGAGGCAAAACTTTGATACATACTGGAAGTTAATATTTCCCTTTATGTATTAAACTAAGATAACTTTAGTGATTAGTATAAATTATAAGCAGTGCTTCTAAATCAACATGCAGGAATAAACATTCATATAAACATTAGCATGCATATATATATAATCACAGATTAATGCATTTCACACATATTTTCCACATCAAAAACATCAGAGTCCATCTGCATTTTCATAGTTCTGAAAAGAATGAAGGTTTAGAATTGAGTTTGTAATAATGTACTTTAAAGTTGTTTAAATCCAGCGTTTCCAGAGTTTAAGGAAATTAACTGAGTCATGGATCTGTGTAGGTTTTTGGGGGCAATAAAAGTGAAGCCAGACATTGGGGAAATTCCTTAGGCTGGTTTTAACAAAAGAAGGGGATTTCAGCTGTGGCCTGGGGGAAGAAAATCCATTTCTTTGCGTTATTCCTGGATGAAACAAAAATGTCTTTAAGCAGAAGAATAATTGTTGCTGAGCCAAAGTGAGATGATGCTACAGCCCACATTGAGTGAAAATGCCAAACAACAGTTGGATGCTGACTTCACACTAGAGGAGATCAAAGCTGCCATCTGCTGCCATCCAAAAAAAAAAAGGCTTGTGGCCCTGACGGATTTGGCATTGAATTTTATAAAATTCACATTGATAAACTTGCTCCATTGTTGCTTCGTATGATAAACTCTTCCGTGAAGGAAGGATCATTCCCAGAGACATTATACGATGCGAACATTTGTCTACTGTTGAAGAAGGGTAAAGATGAAACAAATCTAGCTTCTTATCGCCCTCTCAGCCTTTTAAATAGTGACCAGAAAATTGTTGCAAAAGTTTTGGCAAACCGCTTGAACGAACACATTGGTTCCTTAATTCATAGTGACCAAACCGGGTTTATCCCCGAAAGGTTTGCATTTTCGAATACTCGTAGACTTCTGAACGTCATGTATTCTAACAACCCACCATATTCTGCTGTTGTCTCCTTGGATGCACAACAGGCCTTCGATCAAATTGAGTGGGAGTATATGTTTATTACTCTTAAAAGATTTGGCTTTGGTGACAGATTTATAGCTATCGTAAAAATGCTCTATGCACGTCCTAGATCATATGTACTTACTAACAACAATAAATCTGCCCCATTTTTATTACATCGCGGGACCAGGCAGGGCTGTTGCCTATCGCCAATGTTTTTTGCTCTGGCGCTTGAACCACTTGCTATTGCCATCAGGATGGAGCCTGAAATAGTAGGATTTAGATATAACGCATCTGAATGCACTATTGGCTTGTACGCTGATGATGTCATTTTGACACTGTCTGACATTAGACAGTCTCTTCCACCTCTTCTCGAGATCATTAGGGAATTTGGTCAGTTCTCTGGCTTTACCATTAACTGGGAGAAAAGTGTTCTCATGCCTCTTTCAGATGGTCTAGATAAAACATTTCTCAACACATTACCTTTTAAAATATCAAATGAGCACTTTGAATATTTAGGAATCACTATCCCTAGGAATCCCAAACTTATTTTCAAATTGAATTTTACAGAACTATTAAATAAGATTAGGGGCATGATTGAGAAATGGAAATTACTACCAATTTCTCTAATTGGACGAGTAAATATTGTCAAAATGATTGTACTTCCTAAATTTATATATTTATTTCAGAATCTGCCAATTTTTCTTACAGCATCTTTTTTTAAATTAGTTGATTCCATTATCATCTCCTTTATTTGGGCTGGCAAAAACCCCCGTGTCTCTAAATTACATCTCCAAAAATCCTCGGTCGAGGGTGGTCTTGGGTTGCCTATTATGAGACATTATTATTGGGCCTGCAATGCTAGGGCCTTGGTCTTCTGGTCCCAAGATAATCATTATGCGGATCAAATACCGTGTTGGCCTGCACTTGAATCTCATAACTGTCAATCCCTCATTGGTACATCTTTATCTGCTTTATTATTTAGCAAGGTCGACGTCCCTCTGAATGTGTTCAGACATGACTTTGTGCTGCACAACTCCTTCAGAATTCTGAAACAAATTAAGAAGATATTGCATCTTCCTGACCTTTCTATATATGCACCTATATGCCAAAACCCTGCCTTCAAACCAGCTTTATCAGATCCTGTGTTCAGGCAATGGTCAAATAAAGGTATTCTTTCAATAAAGGACCTGTATATCAACAAAGACTTTGCATCTTTTACACAATTACAAATGAAGTTCAATCTCCCACCTGGTCATTTTTTCAGGTACCTGCAGATTAGACATTTTGTACAACAGTCTTTAACCCATTTTGTCAAACTTCCTGTACAACATGATTTCTATGAGGTTTTGAGAAAACGCCCAACCTCCAAGCATTTAGTTTCAGAATTCGTTAATCTTTTCTCTTGGCCAACGTCTTCGACCCATGTCAAGGAGGCATGGACGAGGGATGCAGGTATAGAGATCTCAAATGATCTATGGGAAAGAGCCTTAGTTGGTATTCATTCATGTTCAGTAAATGCCAGACTTCAGCTAATACAATTTAAAGTAATACACCGATTACATTACTCTAAGACTCGCCTTAATAGACTTTTTCCGACCATTTCACCACTATGTGACAAGTGTAAAATAAGTGATGGTACTTTATGTCATTTATTTTTCTCCTGCCCCTCGCTTAAAAATTTTTGGTCTCAGATTTTTAATTTGTACAGTGTCATATATAAAAAAGTCATAATACCTGATGTCTTAACAGTAATACTTGGTTGTTCAGATCAAACTTTGCTCTGCTCACAGTCACTTCAGCATGCTATCAGGTTTGGCATGATTGTTGCGAAGAGGGTCATCCTGAAAGAATGGAAGGCCAATACGCCGCCCAGTTATATTAACTGGCTCAACGATTTGGCATCCTGCTTGTACCTTGAAGAGATTTGATATCATTTGTCTAATACTCAAGATATGTTTACTAAAATTTGGGGACCACTTATGGATCACATTAAGAAAAAGAGGACTCAGCCTGTAACATGAAAGGATTGTATTATGAAACTTGCTTAGCATGGACTGCTTACACTTTTGTAGTTATATGGGCTTTGTGTAACAATCACTTATTTCTTTGTGTATTTTCTTGAGCACTGGCAGTGTTTATTGTTCTGTCTTATTTTTAAAAAACTGAATAAAATATATATTAAAAATACTTGGAGATTCATGTAATACAACTAAGCAATTAAAAATGAATTAAAGACTTTTTTCAAATTTTCTGTAAAATGTAATTCTAAACAAATAGTGAGGAATAAATTAGGACACCCTCCATCTTTTTTAGGACACCCCCACATTCATTCCCACTTAAAATGTCTAAAATAAATGTTAAAAAATGCAAATAAAAACAAAAACAAGGTTAGACATAATGTGAACATTTATTTATAAAGAACTGAATATTTAATGGGGTGTCCTAATTTTTTTACAACTGTACCTGCCCAGAGAGTTCTCACATACCATTGTGATTGCGATCTACATACCCCCCTCTGCAAGTGCTGAGGCAGCATGTGACATCATCCACACAGTCAGCAGCAGGCTGCAGACCCAGCACCCAAATGCTCTCCTCCTCATCTCTGGTGATTTTAACAATACTTCACTGTCCTCCATTCTGTCCACTTTCACCCAGTATGTCACATGTCACACCAGAGACAATAAAACACTGGACTTATTTTATGCACACACCAAGGAGGCTTACACCTTCTTGGAAGATCTGATCACAACCTGGTTCACCATCTGCCAGTGTACAAACCCCTGGTACACAGAAAACCTCCTGTTACCCGCACAGTGAAGATAGGATCTGAGGAAGTGGAGGACACTCTGAAGGACTGTTTTGAATCCACTGTGTGGGAGCAGCTCTGGGATCCACATGGTGAGGAGATTGATGGCCTCACACACACCATCACAGATTACATCAATTTCTGTGTGAAGAACATGCCTCCCTGGCATGGTGTTGGAGCTCACACACCAGGAAGTTGGACACAATCCATGATACTAGTCACTGACTGCCTTCGTGCTACCTCAACAGAATTCCTGCCAGTGCTGTCAGGTATTGCACCCGCAGCCCGGCGAAGAGGACATCACACATACAGATTAGCTACAAAGGCTCTCCAGGACACTGGACATCCATTGCACAACACTGTTCAGGAGTCACAGCATCTTGGATGACAGAGGTTAACATCTTGCTGGCCTTTTTCTTGTCAAGCAGCCACCCTATTGGGCTTCAATCTCAATGTCCTGCAAAGATGGAGAAAACCCTGGAGCACACCCTCAGACCAGCTCAATTTGATGTGACTCCTCAGATGAAGCTACCACCAGGGGAAGAGCTACCTAGGAAAGAGTGGGTCACTCTCAATCAACCACACTCTGGAGTAGACCACTTCAATGCCAATATGTTTTGCTGGGGGCTATGCCCAACTCCAGCTTGCTCATGTGGTGCAGCGCAACAGACAGTCTGACATATCATCCACGATTGTCCTGTCTTCAGCCCATCTGAACATGTGGACTTAAATAAACCTAACCCTGTCGCTAGAAGATGGCTCCAACTGCTGCACAACACTGCTTAGTGTCTCATACGCAAGAAGAAGAAGCAACGATGGGCCCATTTCAGTTTGCCTACCAGCATGGCACTGGAATGGAGGAAGCAGTAATCTTACATCGTTCCCTGTCCCAGCTGGAGAAGCCTGGGAGCACTGTGAGGATCATGTTCTTTGATTTCTCCGGTGCTTTTGATACCATCCAACCAGTGATTCTGAGGGACAAGCTGGTGTATGCAGGGGTGGACCAGCCCCTGTCATCGTGGATCCTGGACTACCTCACAGACTGACCACAGTTCGTGAGGACCTGGGACAGTGTGTCTGACACCATCATCTGCAGTACGGGGGCCCCCCAGGGAACAGTTCTGGCTCTCTTCCTGTTCACGGTCTACACTGCTGACTTTTCACATAACACACTACACTGCCATCTACAGAAGTTCTCTGATGACTCTGCGATCATCAGCCTCATCTCCAAGAGGGATGATGCAGAGTACAGAGGACTTATCCAGGACTTTGTGGATTGGTGCATGTGGAACTGCTTCCAGATCAATGCGAAGAAAACCAAAGAACTGGTGGTGGACTACTGCAGGCGTAGACAACCCCCCACACCACTGGTAAACATCCAGGTAACAGACATTGAGATGATGACATCTTGCAAGTACCTTGGTGTTCACCTGAACAATAAACTGGACTGGTTACACAACACCAACACACTCTACAAAAAGGGGCAGCACTTGCTGTTCCTCCTGAGGAGACTCCGGTCTTTTGGAGTGCATGGGGCACTCCTGAAGACCTTATATGATTCTGTGGTGGCATCAGCCACTATGGAGTGGTCTGCTGGGGCAGTGGCATCACGGCAACCGACAGGAAGAGACTGAACAGGCTGATCAAAAAAGTCAACTTTGTTCTGGGGCGACACCTTGACCCAGTGGAGAAGATAGGAGAGAGGACAGTGGCTAAGCTGTCATCTCTGCTGGAGTCCAAGATCCACCTCATGCGGGACACGATGAACGCACTGAGGAGCTCATTTAGCAGTAGGCTGTGCCATCCTAAGTGCTTGAGTGAGAGATTCCGCAGGTCCTTCCTCCCTACGGGTATCAGACTGTACGCTCTAAATACTGCTCATAGAGGCCATATTAAATGTCATAACGTTGCACAATGTTATGGACAACTAAGACAACTAAGACAATCACAATTATTATTGAGGGTGGCAACAACACTGTTCATTCACTGTGAAAAATACTGTCTGGGTTCGTATTTATATTTTGCCGTGTAATTTAATGAACTGTTAATTCTGTTGATACCATCTAACTGCAATGCTCATGCACTGTGTATCCAACTGTGTACATACAGTAGTGTGAAAAAGTGTTTCCCCCCTTCCTGATTTCTCATTTCTTTGTATGTTTGTCACACTTAAATGTTTCAGATCATCAAACAAATTTAGACAAAGATAACACAAGTAAACACAAAATGCAGTTTTTAAATGATGTTTATTATTAAGGGTAAAAAAAAAAATCCAAACCTACATGGCCCTGTGTGAAAAAGTGACTGCCCCCCCCCCAATTAAAACATAAATTAACTGTGTTTTATCACATCTTTGGAAAGCTGAGTTCAATTTCTCTAGCCACACTCAGGCCTGATTACTGCCACACCTGTTCCCAATCAAGAAATCACTTAAATAGGACCTGCCTGACAAACTGAAGTAGACCAAAAGATCATCAAAAGCTAGACATCATGCTGTGATCCAAAGAAATTTAGGAACAAATGAAAAACAAAGTAATTGAGATCTATCATTCTGGAAAAGGCTATAAAGCCATTTCTAAAGCTTTGGGACTCCAGTGAACCACAGTCAGAGCCATTATCCACAAATGGCAAAAACATGAAACTGTGGTGAACCTTCCCAGGAGTGGCCAGCCGACCAAAATTACCCCGAGCGCAGCAATGACTCATCCAAGAGGTAACAAAAGACCCCACAACAACATCCAAAGAACTTCAGGACTCACTTGCCTCAGTTAAGGTCAGTGTTCATGACTCCACCGTAAGAAAGAGACTGGGCAAAAATGGCCTGCATGGCAGAGTTCCAAGATGAAAACCACTGCTGAGCAAAAAGAACATAAAGGCTTGTCTCAGTTTTACCAGAAAACATCTTGATGATCCCCAAGACTTTTGGGAAAAGACTCTGTGGGCTGATGAGACAAAAGTTGAACATTTTGGAAGGTCTCATTACATGCGGCGTAAAAATAACACAGTATTTCAGAAAAGGAACATCATACCAAGAGTAAAATATGATGGTGGTAGTTTGATAGTCTGGGGCTGTTTTGCTGCTTCAGGACCTGTAAGACTTGCTGTGGTAAATGGAACCATGAATTTTGCTGTCTACCAAAAAAATCCTGAGGGAGAATGTCTGGCCACCTTTTCGTGACCTCAAGCTGAAGCGCAGTTGGGTTCTGCAGCAGGACAATGATCCAAAATACACCAGCAAGTCCACATCTGAATGGCTTAAGAAAAACAAAATGAAGACTTTGGAGTGGCCTGGTCAAAGTCCTGACCTGAATCCGAATGAGATGCTGTGGCATGACCTTAAAAAGGTAGTTCATGCTTGAAAACCCTCCAATGTTACTGAATTACAACAATTCTCTAAAAATGAGTGGGCCAGAATTCCTCCACAGTGCTGTAAAAAACTCATTTCAAGTGATTGTAAACGCTTGATTGTAGTTGTTGCTGCTAAGGTTGGCTCAACCAGTTATTAGGTTTAGGGGGCAATCACTTTTTCACACAGGGCCGTGTAGGTTTGGATTTTTCTCCTTAACAATAAACACCTTATTTAAAAACTGCATTTTGTGTTTACTTGTGTTTACTTGTTTTCTTTGTCTAATAATTATTTGTTTGATGATCTGAAACATTTAAGTGTGACAAACATACAAAAAAAAAGAGAAACCAGGAAGGGGAAAACACTTCTTCACGCCACTGTATGTATATTTATTTATTGCTTTGGCTAACCTATTCTTATCTTATTTACTATTGCTCTGAGTGCTGCTATCCCTTTGCTGCTGCAATCCTGTAATTTCCTCATTGTGGGACTAATAAAGGCTTATCTTTTATTAGTGGTTAAATTTTTAGATTTGTTGTTTGATAATGAATAGGTTGGAGCTGTAGTAACTACGGAGTCATAAAGTTGATCAGCTGCACTGTGAAGATATAGGAAAGAGTTGTTGAAGCCAATTTAAGAACAGATGTGAGTCAGTGAGCAGCAGTACTACAGATGCAATGTTTGCTTTAAGAGTATTGAGGGAGAAGTATAGAGAAGGTCAGAAGGAGTCGTATTGTGTCTTTGTGGATCTAGAGCAGAAGTGTCCAATCATGTGCCATGAAGGGCCAAGACCCTGCAGGTTTTCTCTTCTAACCAGTCTCTTCAGCAGGTGTTTTCACTTATCGGCAATCAGTGGGAAGAAATTCAGTGGAATCTGCTGTTGAAGACACTGGTTGGAGGTAAAGTCTGCAGGGTCTCGGCCCTCCATGGCACATGATCTAGAGAAAGCATATGATTGGGTGCCAAGAGAGGAAGTGTGGTACTGTGTGGGGAAGTCAGGAGTGGCAGAGAAGTATGTGAGGGTGGTGCAGGACATGTATGTGGACAGCGAGGTGTGCTATAGGAGTGGCAGATGGATTGAAGATGAGGATGTCATTACATCAGAGATCGGCTCTGAGCCCCTTCTTGTTTGCCATGGTGATGGACAGGCTGACAGACGAGGTCAGGCCAGTGTCTCCCCGAACAATGTTCGTGGATGACATTGTGATCTATAGTGAGAGTAGGGATCAGGTGGAAGAGAATCTGGAGAGGTAGAGCTATACTCTGGAGAGAAGAGGAATGAAAGCCAGTAGCAGAAGAGGAATGAAAGCCTGTACGCAAGACAGAATACGTGTGTGTGAATGAGAGGGAGGCAGGTGCAATGGTGAAGACACAGGAGAAGAGGGTAGTGCAGGTAGATTAGTTTAAATACCTGGGGTCATGTATAACAGAGGTGAAGAAGAGAGAGCAGGCAGGGTGGAGTGGGTGGAGACGAGAGTCAAGAGTGATTTGTGTCAGAAGGATAGCCACTAGAGTGAAAGGGAATATTTACAAGACAGTAGTGAGACCTGCTATGATGTATGGTTTGGAGATGTGGGACTGACAAAAAGACAGGAGGTGGAGCTGGAGGTGGCAGAGTTGAAGATGCTAAAATTCTCATTGGGAGTGACTAGGAGGGACAGGATTAAAAATGTGTATATCAGAGGAACAGCTCAGATTGAGCAGTTTGGAGACAAAGAGAGGCAAGGCTGAGATGGTTTGGACATGTGCAGAGAAGAGAAAGTGGATATGTTGGACAAAGTATGTTGAAGATGCAAGGGATAGGGTGAAATGCAGGCAGATGATCCACTGTGGAGACCCCTAAAGGGAGCAGCCTGAAAAAGAAGAATCATGTTTGAATCTGTTACATTTGAACATTTTTTCTTGTGCTCCAGATTCTTTCCACTTTTGCAAAGGCCTTCACTCATGTATGATTTAAAGGTATACAACCTCATCAGTTCCTTCTTTTTGCTTCTAGTGCCTTCACAATCTTTGCAGTAGAGCAACCAGGTGGTCACAACAATAATATCCAGTGGAACAGGATGGTACAACTTCTTTGATCTGATTTTGGTTCATCACTGTCACTTTCTAGAAGCTCACTGTCCTCATTGTCTGCAGGAATGACTGTTTCCTTGATCATGCATCTTCCACTGATAAAAAACACTTCTCCTGTAAGTGTTCATCAATGGTAAACTTAAAAGTATTGACTATGGTCATTATTTTACAATTAAGATAAGATAAGATAAGATAAGATAAGATAAGCCTTTATTAGTCCCACAAAGGGGAAATTCCAGGATTGCAACAGGGCAATAAGTGCGTATTATCCACACTGTACAATGATATTGTCTGAACAACAGTGCCCTAACAGCACAGTGTTGCCCTGAGGCAACGAACAAAAAAAAGTCTTAGCATTGTTACGCCCCCCCCCCCCATAGGGAATTAGTCAGTGGTGCAGTCCCTGACACCTTAGAGTACACCTCCGTTACTAGCTGAGAGCTAATGAGAAATTCCTCTTTGGCTTGGCGGCAAAGTAAGAGGTTTTCAGATCACGGTGTCATGAGTTTGAATCTTGGCCTGGGATGCTAGGTGTTAGTCTACCTTGCTTGAGGGGTGAAAAATGACTTGGGTCTGTCCACCTTGATTGAGGGTCGAAATGGACTTTGGTGATTCCAGGATTAGTAGGCAATTCTGGACTTGGCACAGAAAGTGGGTCATAACAGCATATAAATAATGACAAAATAAGTCTTAAAGCAGACGGACAGTGACATTTTTTTATTGAACCAATCAACAGATTGCATGAAAATATTCTATTCTGTCTATTCCCGCGATTTAATATGTGTCACCAGCTTCCATAAAGGACCTTATTTGCTCATAGCTCAGCCTTCACTTAGTGAGGCTGCAGTACCGCCATCTCTCAATAGGTGCGGGCATTGGTGACGTCACAACAGCAATAGTCAATGGCAGAACGAGAGCAAAGTGAATCGGACAGCGATTATTTTCTCGAGTTTGACGACCTCAATATAAATGATGACATTGAAAATGAAGAATCGGATGATGAAGTAGTTTTGGGTGGTGCTGAGGGGGTATTCAGCCTTATTTGTGGGAAAGAAGTGAGGGTTATGTTGCCTGCCTGTGCGGTGAGCCTCATCAGAGAAACATTCCCATCTGATCACTACAAGGGATTTTGCCTACCAAGATTAGATTTGTGAACAATGATATGTAAATAAAGTTTTGTAAAATCATATATTGAGTTTATTAATGTTCATGTCAATGTTATAATTCTCATAGTTCAGCATTCATCAAAGTCGCATGTCATATACATTTGAATAATTTGAACACACTAAATTCTTCTCAGTTTGAAAAGAAATATTACATACTATACCACCTTTGTATGAATGTTTGAAAACACAGCAGAAATATACAAAGAAATACAAAAATCAATGGAGTATCACTACAGATTAAGAAAATAACTAGTTTCCAGATATAGCAATTATTATATTCCAATAAATAACATTTCACAGTTATAATGGGCACCATTTTATAGTAGAAAATTGGGGTTCCATTTTTAAAAGCACATTTCTCTTACAATCTTAGGCTTATATTTATTTTTCTTAGCAAATATGTTGCTTCCCTAAAAATTGAACGCTGAAATTGGTAATTTCTTCTACTTTTACATGTTTGATTTTGAAAATCATCCATTGCTTGGAATTCATTTAAAATGTTTAGTAAACATTTGCTGTGAATATTAAAAATACAAAACTTACCCTGTTTACTTCTTGTTTTCTGACAGCTGATCGCCTCGGTAGATCACCGTGGCTTTTCACGCCACTGTCACTGACACTTGTCTCAGTCAGACTTGGGAATCGCGGGATATATAGTTGGAATAGCCGTTTTCTTTATCACCAATCTTTTTGCAAATTGCATCTTATTCTCGAAATCGCTGTCAACGAAATGTCTACTGCACATGTAGGGCGCTGACGAGGCGCAGGTGTGCGCGCAGCTGAGGCAGATGCCTGAGAGCGGCGAGCCGTGACACCTGCAAAGTATATGTGGACAAGAAAGACTGACAAACCTGGGTACTATTTCACTGGAGTCTGCTTTAATACAGAAGCTGAAGCAATAGGGAACACTGTATGTCTCTGTAATTGAGAACTTTGCTTCTGAAAACACAGGAGGATGGACTTCCAATATAAGTAACCGGTGAATTAAACTGTCTTTCTTCAGCATGTTTTTTCCCCCTAACCGTTCTTATGATCATGAAAATATTTGGTAATTCCGAGAAATATCCGTAATCGCCGATTTTAAAACGTAAACATCAAGTGTTGCATGAAGCAAAACACAGCAGGACCATCGCACCCATAGACAACACAACGCCAAACCATATTAATTCGATTCCGGAAATCCTAATCTTCATAAATAATCTATTTGTAATCCACAAGTATTCCGAGAAATATCCGTAATCGCCGATTTTAAGACGTAAACAAGTGTTGCATGAAGCAAAACACAGCACTGGCCGCCGACCGTGTGCGTGTGTTTGCCGGTGGTGACGTCACACAGTCAGTGGCCATCTTAGCCGCTGATCGCTTGGCTGGGTCAGACAGCTCTGCACAACAGCGTACTTCAAGAGCGCATTGTCACCTTATGCGACATTTGTTGACGCCAAAACATGTGCGGTTCGACTTAGCTCGTCTCAGACAACAATTTGAGATAAGAATTAGCGATATTGAATTTTCGTCTGTCCATCTGCTTTAAAATGATCAAAAATGCTTCTTTTCATGCACATGAGTATATTTTTATTTAGTTACCACAAATTTAAACATGTTGAAAAGTGATATTCAACTTACCAATTGGTGGCAAAGTGCACCATGTGGCTCTCCTTCCTGAAAGGATGGCTCCTGTCCCAGACAAAAGCTCACATGCACTTCAGCCCCTCATTTTATTGGACACAGACATGTCTGGTGATATTTTAATTTTTTTACCCCCTCAAAAAATTAAGGAGCAGTGTGAGGGTCAGATATGTGGTTTGTTGCCTGAGGGCAATGCCATGCCACACTGTTGCATGACAATAAGAAGATCCTGGGTTCAAATCCACCAGCCAGCCAGCTTGGGGCTTTCTATGTGGAGTTTGCATGTTCTCCCTATGTCTCAATGGACTCCTTCTGGGAGCTCCAGTCAAAAGACACACACTTAGGTTAATTAGCATTAAGTGGATATTCTAAATGGTTCATATGAATGAACAAATGCAGGAGTGAATGATCGGTCTGTCTCTTAGTGTACCCCACCTCTTGCCTGAAGAAACTGGGATAGGCTCCAAAATATATATTACCAGCACAAAGTGGCTAGAATTTGCATAAAACCAGTCTCAACTTAGTGAAGTGGTGTAAGAAATACACTAGTGTATGGGGTGTCCACGGATAATGAATGACTGGCTCCAAAGCAACAAATGATAAGGTTTTTTTACTTGTGCACAGAACTTTAGTTTTTATCACAACTGCAGCAATGATCTATCAGCAGATGCAAATCATTCAACTCACCAATCATCCGCACACTAGTACCATGCAATCCTGCTTTTATAAAGAGCACTTTGTAACACTGGTACTTATTCAAATAAATGTATGGTTATAGTTGTTAAAAGATTAAAGCTTTTGTTTGTTATATACTTACATCTGTTGACCATATAATTCACCGTTTCTATACAACCATTATTGATGACTCAGTGCTTTAGATTTCATTCTTTAAATATCACGAGTTGTTGCTGATTTTAACAGCAAGTTGGCAATTTTGTGTCTCATCTTATAGAAGACATACTTATGGTTAAATTCATCATATTTGGACAGGACAATCTAACTGAAGTTCCTAAGTACTAATAGCAGAATTTTACTAGTGTGATTTTATTTATTTAATTTGTTTATTTTCTACTGATGACGCTGGTTACAAATAAAAATGATCATAATCATCCAGGAATCACCCTTTGGGGCTCATCTGAATATGAAAATATTGAGCTACAGTATTTCAGCCAAAAAGAAGACTCAATCCGCCCACGCTGCCATCCCCAGAGCCCTGAAGCTTGGCTAAAAAGTCCTTCCACTGATAAAGTCATTCTGAGCATTGCTCATGCGGTTGCAACAGCTTTGGCCTTCAGCTATACTGCAGTACTGCTGGAGTCTGATGTATAAAAAGTTTTTCCTGGTAGCTCTGGGATCTCTGCACAAAGCTTATAGCATCATCCACAGAAAATATTTTATACACACTGGCTGCTTTATTAGGTACACTGTGGCACACATATGCACATATGTATATCACTTCATGCTCCATATGTATACCACTTTAGGCTTCACATCTTAGATTGAACAAAGAACTGGGTCTCTTGGGAGATAACAGGAGGATGTGAAAGTTTTGTCTTTGGTATGCAGAGAGACGGCCTGGGGGAATTTTCCTGGCTGCCAGAAGCTTTGGGAGGAGGTGTTAAGATCTGAAAGAAGATGCATTGTGACTTGGGATTAAATACAATGTGACTGTGTGTTTTGACAATGTGACTGTGTGCTGAGGTATTTAAAGGACGAATGTCTGGGTTTCTTCCTCTTTCTGTTTTTGATGTTGGAAGATGTGAATAAACCTGACTCATGAGATGAACTCTGCCTCGTCATTTTCACATTTTCCACAACACCTCTTTAACTGCCTGTTAATGCAAATATCTAATTTGTACAGTGTACAGTATAACTCAGTGTACAGTATTAAAGCCTGTATGGTCAGTGTGAGCTGCTAAAGTTCAAACTGAGCATCCCAATGAATGGTGATTCAAGTTACTTTGAACAGTAATTTTAACAGTTCTTTTAACATAGTTTTTTTTTTTTTGCTAGACAAGCCGGTATGAGTATTTCAGAAACTGCTGATCTACTGGAATTTTCATGCACAGCCATCTTTAGGGTATGAAAGAACGGTCTGGAAAAAAGAAAATATCCAGAGAGCAGCAGGACTGTGGGCAAAAAAAATTCTGAGGTCAGAGTATGATCAGACTGGTTTAAGATGATAGAAAGACAACAGTAACTGAAATACAGTAACCAGTCATTACAACCAAGACATGCAGAAGAGCATCTCTGCAGACACAACACATTGAACCTTGATGCAGATGGACTACAGCGGCAGAAGACCACATGACTCCTGTCAGCAAAGAGCAGGAAACTGAGGCTACATTTTGCATGGGCTCACCAAAATTGGACAACAGAAGATTGGGGGGCGGGGGGGGGGGGTTGCCTGGTCTGATGAGTATTGATTTCTGCTGTTAGGGTTGCTGTTTGGATGTTAGGGTCAGAATGTGGTGTGAGCCACATGAAAACACGGATTCATCCTGTGTTGCATCAAAGGTTCAGGCTACTAGCTAGTAGTGGTGTAATGCTGTGGGGGACATTTTCTTGACAGACTTTGGTCCCCTTAGTACTAACTAGCCTGCCTGAGTATTGTTGCTGACATGTCCATCATTTCAAAACCACACTTGTACTGAACTTCCAGCAGTATAATGCTCCATGTCACAAAGCTTGATTCATCTCAAACTGGTTTCTTGAACTTGACAATGTTGAGCTCACTGTTCTCAACTGGCCTCCAAATTCACCAGGTCTCAATCCCACAAAGCACCTTTGTGATGTGGTGGAATGGGAGATTAGCATCATGGACATGCAGGTGAGGGACCTGCAGCAATTAAATGATGGCATTGTAGCGCCCATAATTGTAACCTTATGTAGCTCACATATTTGACTGCATAGGCTCAAACACAGAGAGACTTTAAGCTTGCAGTGTGTATTGACATCATGCCTCAGATGGACAATGAGTCTGGACCACCTGCGGACATGGAAGGAAGACGGAGGATCGGGGGCGAGATCCTGAAAGGGTTATCTGACCCCCTGGGGTCAGACGGAAGAGCAAGGAGGACTCTGAAGTGATTAATTGTAAATAGAAGGATTTGACTTGAGTGTATGATTCTGTTTTTGATGTGCTGGTATAAAGGTGTGGGGTTTACCGCAGCTCTCCCTCTTTTTTCCTGACTGAGAGGGAGAGCTGGGGATGTGAGATGCAATAAACCAATACTGAGAAATAATCCAGTCTCATCATTTCATGATCCCCACAGCATCATGTACGTAAATTTGAATCAAAATCTGAGGAATGTTTTCAGCACACTGTTGAATCTTCCTTTAAGAATTAAGGCAGTCCTAAAGGCAAAAGATGTACCTAATAAAGTGGCCGGTACATACATGTTATATATTTTTTTTCTAAGAGAAAAGTCGCATTGGTTCATAATGAAGAAGCAAAGGGAGTCAAAGAAATCATATACAAGGAAGGGAGCCTGCACTCCATTACCCAGTGTCCTAATCAACATCTCAGTAGGTGCTATAGGAGGTTGTGGACTGAGGCTATTTGACACATTACACAACACTTTACTGGAGTATTGAATACGAATGTTTAGGACTGCATGTATTCCTGGAAGGAGAGCAGTTGCTTTGATATCTGCAGTATGCATTTTAACAACACAAATGTAATTGTAGGAAACTGTTGCCATAAGATCATCTTTCTACACTATTGTGGAGATGTGTGGAAAGACAAGGCTGAGTTTATTACTCAAAATCAGTTTTATTCACCACCACATTCTCCAACATCCAAAAACAGACAAGAGGAAGGCATGCCCCCACAGATGTCGTTTTTATACCCCAGGACATCAAAGCAAACAGTCGCATTGTCTTTACATCCCAAATCACAATGCACCCCCCTTCAGGTCTTCTGTCTCCACCTGAAGTCCTGGTGGTCAGGAAATCCTTCATGGCCGTCTCTCTGCATACAAAAGGCCAGACTTTTCATCCTCCTGCTACCCCTAGGAGGTTCAGACCTTTTGTTCCTCTGAGACGTGCAGTAAACAATAAGCATACAGTAACAAGCATGTGAAGCATATGGAAACCGCATATGTGCCCACATGACCCCCCCCCAAACATCTAAGATGGAACAACATCACCACAGATTGCATGTTCATAATAAAATCCCTATATAGTGATACCAAGTGCCGCTTAGGTCTCAACCTTCTCCCATATCTGCTGCAAGCAGGCTGTAACACTTCACGGCATCTTCCAGCTGTGGATCTGCTGCCTGGGGATGAGAACTGTTAGTCAACCTCTGTGGGTGTTCTGGGGAATGCTCTCTAGGGGGTCTGCCACGCCGAGGAGCCTTCGCCAACTGCCCAACTTCGTCAGCTAACACAAAAGGGGGTTTGAGCCTGTTCATGCCAATCCTTTCTTTTCTGCCCCCCAAATCTAGCAAAAAATGCTTATCCCCTGTTTCCAACACTCTATATGGCCCGTCATAAGGTGGGCGCAAGGGCGGACGATAGGCATCATGTCTGACAAAAACAAACTCCGCATTTTTTAAAGCCTTAGGCACTAAAACACGCGGAAAACTGTGGTGAACGGGGCCCGGTAGCGTGCTCGGGCCCGTGCTATTCTGTAACCGCTGAACCGGGGAACGCTCTGGCGCAGGTATATCTGGGAGAAATTCCCCGGGCAGCCGAAGTGGCTGTGCGAAAACTAGCTCAGCTGGGGAGGCTTCTAAATCCTCTTTAGGTGCAGAACGCAACCCCAATAAAACCCATGGTAGCTTGTCCACCCAATTTGTATCCATAAGCGATGCTCTGAGGGCCGCCTTCAATGACCTGTGAAAACGTTCGCACAACCCGTTAGCCTGCGGGTTGTACGCGGTCGTGCGGTGGATCATTGCCCCCAGGCTGCGGGACATCGCTGACCAAAGTTTGGAAACAAATTGCGGGCCTCTGTCAGACGTAATGTCCGACGGGACTCCAAAACGCGCTACCCATGCAGTTAAAAATGCGCTCGCCACCTTCTCAGCTGTGGTTGATGACAGCGGGACCACTTCTGGCCAGCGCGTGTTGCAGTCAACCATTGTCAGAAGATGTGTGCACAGTTGTGAGGGCGGGAGGGGGCCTACGAGGTCCACGTGGACATGATCAAACCTTTTAGCCGGGATGTGAAATGGCTTCAAGGGAGCTCTCGTGTGTCTATGAACCTTGGCCCGCTGGCAGGCTGTGCAGGCTGCCGCCCACTCTCTAACTTGTTTGCGCAGGCTCGGCCACACAAATTTCTCTCCTACCATTTTGACCAACGCGCGCACTCCCGGGTGCGCCAGAGAGTGGCTCAAGTCAAAAACGCGGCGGCGCCATGTGGCTAGAACCACTGGACGCGGCCGCCCAGTGGAGACATCGCAGATTAGGGGGGCATACCGTCTTGCAGCACCCTGCTCTCCAGCCTTAACCCTGTTGGTTCAGACTGGAACGCGCGCACATCCGCGTCGCTACCCTGCTCTGCGGCCATGGCTGCGTAATCTATCCCCACGCGGACTGGGGCCGCGCGCACTTCTGGGTCGCTAACCTGCTCCACGGCCATGGCTGCAGGATCTACCTCCACGCGGGCGGGAGCCCCCACGGCGCGCGAGAGGCAGTCCGCCACTACATTGTTTACCCGCCACATGCTGGATATCTGTAGTAAACTCCGAAATCGCGGCCAGCTGTCTCTGCTGCCGGCCCGACCAAGGTTCTGAAATCTTTGCCATTGCAAAAGTCAGCAGCTTGTGGTCAACGAACGCGGTGAAACGGCATCCTTCCAGCCAGAACTGGAAGTGGCGAATGGCCAAGTGGAGAGCTAACAAATCCCTGTCGAATGCGCTGTATTTTCGTTTGCTGTTGCGCAGGGTCTTACTGAAAAAGGCGAGCGGTTGCCAGGCTCCAGCTACAAACTGTTCCAGGACCGCCCCTATGGCCACATCTGACGCGTCAGTAGTGAGCGCCATGCGGGCCGCTGGGACTGGATGTGCTAACAACGCAGCGTTTGCCAGGGCTGTTTTGACTTCGGAAAATGTGCGCTCTCGCTCCGGAGACCATTCGACTTTATTTGTGGGTTTTTGTTTTTTTAGTGCAGCATACAATGGTTGCATGAGCTGCGCTGCGTGGGGGAGTAAACGGTTATAAAAATTCACCATTCCCAAAAACTCCTGTAATGCTTTGACCGTTTGTGGCTGGGGACAATTTGTTACTGCGCGCACTTTGTCAGGCAGAGGGACCGCTCCCTCTGGGGAGACGCGATGGCCCAAAAAATCAATCTGCGTCACCCCGAACTGACACTTCGCCGGGTTAATTATTAACCCGTGCTCTGCCAACCTCCGGAAAACTGCTGTGAGGTGGTTTTCGTGTTCGTCTTCGGATGCGCTGGCTACCAATATGTCGTCCAGGTAGACGAACACGAAAGGGAGATCGCGCAGAACCGCGTTCTTCATGCGTTGGAACGTCTGCGCAGCGCCCTTAAGCCCAAACGGCATGCGCAAAAACTCAAAAAGCCCGAAGGGAGTTATTACCACTGTTTTGGGTATGTCCTCAGCGCGCACTGGGACCAGGTGGTAACCACGTACCAAGTCTATTTTAGAAAAAACGCGCGCCCCCGCCAAATGAACTGAAAAATTTTGGATGTGCGGGATCAGGTAGCGGTCGTGCGCTGTAACATTGTTCAGCCTGCGGAAATCACCACAAGGCCGCCACGAGCCATCAGCTTTCGGGACCATGTGAAGCGGTGAAGCCCATGGGCTCTTTGAACGCCTGATGATGCCCAACCTCTCCAGGTTGGTGAACTCCTCGCGCGCTATGGTCAGTTTAGCTGAATCCAAGCGCCGAGCTTTTGCAAAAACGGGCGGTCCGGTGGTAGTAATAAAATGTTCCACCCCGTGTTTAGCCACTGTCGCCGAAAATGTTGGGACCGTGAGTGCTGGGAACTGAGTGAGGAGTGTGTGGAACTTACCACCTGCAGCTGTGATGTTGGCTTGTGCTGTTGACGCGGCCACTCGAGCTGTACAGGGAATAGAAGAAAAAGAGAGTGCATTAACCAGGTGTCTGTTAGCAAGATCGACCAACAAACTATGTGAGCACAAAAAATCAGCCCCTAACATGTTGAAATTGACTGCCGCTATGACGAAAGTCCATTTGAAAGTGCGGCCGTGTAAAGATAGAAGCAGAGTCCTCTCACCAAAGGTCTTAATCGCCGAGCCGTTCGCTGCTGACACCCGGGGACCGCTGGAAGGCGCCAGTCGGTCAGCGTAGGAAGGTGTGATAAAACTCAGCTGGGAGCCTGTGTCCACGAGAAAGTGCCTCCCCAAGTGCGCATCCCTCAAGTAAAGCAGCTTGTTCTCCTCTCCGAGGGCCTGCAGCCGCTACTGACCCCCGGTCTTGGTGTTTCCTGAGCGCTTGAAGTGGCACGGTGGAATGCAGTTGCGTGCCCTCTCTGCGAAACAGCGATGGTAGAAGCAAAGGACATCGTCTGTTTCCCAGCCCATGCCGCCGCCGTCGTCGGTGAGTCTGGTGATGTAGCCTCTGGCCCCCTGCCGTCTCCGGACGTTGCGCCTGGCTCCGCTGCCGCACGTCGTTTACTGGCGTCGACGAGTTGCTGCGCCTCCTGGCCCAGCTCGTGGTAGTCTCGTCGGGCCAGCAGTGGTGAACTGGCCAGGGTCACTCTCACCTCTGACGGTAGGGTTCTGAGGAAGAGGTGGGTGAAGATGGTTATCATCTTCGGAGTCTCTAAAACTCAACATCTTCCCCATCAGGTTTGCAGGTCTGTCGCCCTCAAATTCAGTCAGCGCTAGGAGACTCTCTGCTTCACTTCACCCCCTGCACCGAGGGGGTGAAGTGACGAATGAGTGCAGCCTTCAACTTGCTGTACTTGTCGCTATCCGGCGGGTGGTTGATCAGGCTCTCCACTCGCTGGGCTGTGTGGTTGTCCTGCTTTGCAACCACATGGTAGAACTTTGTGGTGTCTACCAAAATCCTCCGGAGGTGGAACTGTGCCTCGACTGCGTTAAACCAGGAGCGCAGATTGTTCGGCCAGAAGTCCGGCAGGTGGACTGTGGCTGCACTCGTTTGGCTGGCTCCTGGCGAGTCTGGCTCGGGAGATTCGTCTCCGCTCATGATACGTCGTAGGGTCGCCAGTGTGGAGATGTGTGGAAAGACGAGGCTGAGTTTATTACTCACAATCAGTTTTATTCACCACCACATTCTCCAACATCCAAAAACAGACAAGAGGAAGGCATGCCCCCACAGATGTCGTTTTTATACCCCAGGACATCAAAGCAAACAGTCGCATTGTCTTTACATCCCAAATCACAATGCACCCCCCTTCAGGTCTTCTGTCTCCACCTGAAGTCCTGGTGGTCAGGAAATCCTTCATGGCCGTCTCTCTGCATACAAAAGGCCAGACTTCGCATCCTTCTGCTACCCCTAGGAGGTTCAGACCTTTTGTTCCTCTGAGATGTGCAGTAAACAATAAGCATACAGTAACAAGCATGTGAAGCATATGGAAACCGCATATGTGCCCACACTATAACTAATGCTGAAAATTTATGACACGGTTCCTAAGTGATTTCTGTGTGTGACAATAAAGAGCTTTATGCAATGCTTTATGTAGGGAAAAAAAAAGGTGCTAGTATGACCTTTCACCTGTGGGTGTGCACATTCTCACAACATAAATTTAACAAAACACTTGTGGGGGCAGAAGAGGAGTTACTATGAATGTGGTGATAATTCAGGGTCATCTTTATACTTTAGACTAATGAAAAGTCAAGTATGTTATAGTTGTAAAAAAAAAGTCTAAAGAAAAATAAAGTTTTGCTATTGAAATGAAAAATCTAACCAGTGAGGCAGCTGTCATTTGAAGAAAAGTACTATATTTGAATGCATTTTTTTTAACTTGAGTATATTTGGTGGTACTCTTTAGTTGCTGTTATTTGCTATGGTTCATAAACTGGTAAGAAATGCTCTTGTTTATGCTGCTTGTGCTTACTGGAAATTTTTGCATCTTTAGTCATTTTATGAAAATTTTCATAGTATTTCATATAAATCAAAGTTGAAATATTTCTTCTATTACTCTAGATCAGGAAACATCTGATTTATTACTACCTACTTCTTCTTAATATGACATAATTCAGATTATATTAGAGTGTATGTGTCGGTTGTATTTTCCTCAGGTTAGGGCAAAAGAGAAAAGTCAAACAACAATGAAGTGCTACCTACACCCTAGTGTGTGAAAATAAAAAGAACTAGAGGGCACTCAGAGATCACATACCTACTCCAAGGCTCCATCCCTCCCTCCATTCATTCATTCATCCGTCTGTCCCTACCTCCATCCCTCTGTACCCCTGTCCGTCCATCCGTACATTGCGAGAGGGGGTCTTAACGAAGGTATGCACTCATGGCTCACCACCAAAATCTAAAGGATAAGAACCTGTTCTTATATAGCGCTTTTCTAGTCTCAAAGCCCTTCTCCTCTATTCTAAGGGCCTATAGGAGACAGATATCTAGGGACAATTTAGAACAACCAATTGACCTAACATGCATGTCTTTGGATTTTGGGAGGAAACCGGAGCCCCCGGAGTAAACCCACGCAGCACAGGGAGAACATGCAAACTCCACACAGAAAGGTTCCTACCCCTGCCAGCCTGGGGATTCGAACCTGGAACCTTCTAGTTGTAAGGCAATAGTGCTAACCACTGCACCACCGTGCTGCCCAGGGTGCACAGTGCAATGAGAGCAGTGAGAGCAAATGCAAAAGCGCAAATTTTTTGGGGGGGATGTGATTACGTTAACTCAATGTAATCATGCGAATACAAATGAATTTGCATCTGAGTGAGTTACAGAGGGGCGGGGTTGCCTTCATAACGTCTGCTGTTTTCTATCTACTGTGGAAATCCCGAAAATGCCGTCAAGTTTAAGTTTACAATGTTATCCAGTGGGACTTCTACCTGGGAAAACATCACTGCCTCCTGCAAAGCTGCACCTGAATGACGGTTGTTTACAATGCTAGCCCTCAGTAGCACATCCGTACGTGGGTGGGTAAACAACAGATCGTTTTAGCTCTTGAGCTCTTTAGGTCTATCTGTCTGCAGGTGAGTGACAGTCTCACTTTCAATCTAGTTTACTTTCCAGTGTTGATACTTTTATTCTGGTGATGGTGCAATCTCAAGGCTGATTACTAGTTACTGCTACCAAATCCCTCGGACGCAAAAGTGCAAATTCACATGTATGTGCATGTTTACATTAACGTATTTGAAAAATTTGCTTTGTGTTTGGTATGAATGCACTATAACCAGTTCATCCTGAGGCCAGTAGTTTTTGTGTAATCTTGCTAACACATTGCAAGAAGATAGGGCCTTGGTGGAGGTATGTACTCTCAGATCACCTCCAAAATCTCTTGGGTTCATCCATAGCCCAAGAGCCCCTCTGAAGAAAATTTTATCTAAATCAATCCAGTAGCTTTTATGTAATCCGGCTAAATTATTGTTAGAAGATAGGGCCTTGGCAGAAGTACGCACTCTTGGATCACCCCCAAAATGATGGATGGATGGATGGATGATGGATCCACTCCAGTTCGCCTACCAGCATGGCATTGGGGTGGAGGATGCGGTGATCTTCCTCCTTCACCGTTCTCTGTCCCACCTGGAGAAGCCCGGGAATATGGTGAGGATCATGTTCTTTGACTTCTCCAGTGCTTTCAACACCATCCAACCGATGATCCTGAAGGACAAGCTGCTGCGCGCAGGGGTGGACCAGCACCTGTCATCATGGATCCTGGACTACCTCACGAACCGGCCTCAGTTTGTGAGAACCCGGGACTGTGTTTCCGACACGATCATCAGTAGCACGGGGGCCCCCCAGGGAACGGTGCTGGCTCCCTTCCTGTTCACTCTTTATACTGCGGACTTCTCACACAACACAACACATTGCCATCTACAGAAGTTCTCTGATGACTCTGCGATCGTTGGTCTCATCTCCAACGGAGATGAAGCTGAGTACAGAGGGCTTATCCAGGACTTTGTGGACTGGTGCCATCGGAACTGCCTCCAGATCAACGCGAGGAAAACTAAGGAGCTGGTGGTGGACTGCCGCAGGCATGGGCAGCCCCTCACAGCACCAGTAAATATACAGGGAACAGACATCGAGATGGTGACATCCTATAAGTACCTGGGTATTCATCTGAACAATAAACTAGACTGGTCACACAATACTGACGCACTCTACAAGAAGGGACAGCGCAGGCTGTTCCTGCTGAGGAGACTCAGGTCTTTTGGTGTACAAGGGGCGCTGCTGAAGTCATTCTATGACACGGTGGTGGCATCAGCCATCACTTTTGGAATGGTCTGCTGGGGCAGTGGCATTACTGCAGCCGATAGGAAGAGACTGAACAAACTGATTAAGAAAGCTAGCTCTGTCCTGGGGCAGCGCCTTGATCCGATGGAGGAGATAGGAGAGAGAAGGACGGTGGCTAAACTGTCATCTCTGCTGGAGTCCGAGTTCCACCCTATGCAGGACATACTGGATGCACTGAGGAGCTCATTTAGCAGCAGACTACATCATCCCAGGTGCACAACCGAGAGGTTTCGTAAGTCCTTCCTACCAACGGCTGTCAGACTGTACAACCTAAGCAGGGCTGCTTGCAGAGATAGCAAAAAGACGTAACAAACTAATAGTTTTTTTGAATGCAAAAGATGCAATAGACTTACACAATGGTCCTCTCCGGCATACAACTAGGAACATACCGGTCGCTATGGAGGGTGAGAATATGTATGGGCACATAATCATACCATGTAGGATAACTAAATAGACGGTTATGCTGTTTCATCCCACCTAGCAACAATGCTCTGCACTGTGTGTTTATATATTTACATATTTATTCCATCTAGCTACAATGCTCAGCACTGGGTGTGTTTATATTTATATTTATATATCTATATATTTATTCCATCTAGCTACAATGCTCTGCACTGTGTTTTTGTATATCTACATATTATTCCATCTAGCTACATTGCTCCGCACTGTGTGTGTTTATATACTTGCATATTTATTCCACCTAGCTGCAATGCTCCGTACTGTGGGTGTTTATATATTTACATATTTATTCCATCTAGCTACAATGCTCTGCACTGTGTTCATATATTCATATATTTATTCCATCCAGCTACAATGCTCTGCACTGTGTGTCTGTGTGTGTGTGTGTGTATATATACTGTATATTTTATAGTGATATGTACATATGTATATTAGCTGCTCTTGCTTGCTTGTTTTTTTTCTTTTTTTTTTCTTGCCTTCTGATTGTTGCTCTGAGTGTTGCTATCCCTGTGCTGTTGCAATCCTGGAATTTCCCCGTTGTGGGACTAATAAAGGCTTATCTTATCTTATCTTATCTTAAATCTAGTGGTTTCATCCTTAGGCCAACGGTCACCTCTGGTGAAAATTTCATCAAAATCCGTTCAGTAATTTTTGTTAATCCTGCTACCAGTCAAATTATACCAGTTACATTACCTCGTTGGCAGAGGTGAAAAAGAAATACAGCACCTACACCTGACTCCCAAAACAAACAAAAACAGGAGAAACCGTCAAAAACTGAAAGACAGGCCACTCCTTAGTGATACTGTATGAACAAAAAATACACTGTGGATGTAATAGTACAGGTGAGATGCGAAGAGCTGGAAGGGTACAAGGTTTTATTTCCTCCAACATATTGAAACGTGCTTTGTAGCTCGGTGAGCTACTGTGCTGCTGAGGCATGTATAGCAAGCTCTTTTATACAAGCTATACAGACAGAGAGAATGCATGGCACATTAGCATAGTGATATACATATCAGTCAATACATACTGTATCATTAGCGTGACCAACTGGCACCTGGATGTCCTCTCCCTCATCCAGGGATGTATACACAACAGTCCGTTGTTCTGATTGCCCCCTGGGGCTCTCTGTCCGTATGTAAATTGTCCTCCATTTCCTCCAGCCCTGCTGCGTGTGAAATAGTGTCAGTCTGCAGTGTGCTGGGTCACCACACGGCTCCCCCCAGAACACTCAGAAGGGGCTGTGATCCCCCCCACCCCCATCGTTTGGGATCCAGCTCCGGTAGAACTATCCTGCTGTAGAGGAGTGTCGGAGGGCATGTCAGTCTGTGGGGGGGACGGGGGAGGGGTGGAAAAGACAGTGTGCTCCGCGCCAAGTTCCAGCACATTGAAAGGCCGTGGATCGTGGGTGCACAGGTTGGTGTGCATCATGCGTAATGGAACAAACTGGCGATCAGCCGGCTTTAGGGAGTGAGGTGCGGGAAGAGCGCTGTGGAGGAGGAGGGGGAGGGGGGTTGGAGTAATTGAGTGCTGGCCTGGGACATCAAAGGTGTCTGGGCCGCACAAAAATTGCATATGGATCCGCGATGGTGAGGGATTTTCCCGGTAAACCTGGCAGTGATCCGCAACAGCTGTGAAAAAATTAAGTCTCTGACTCCTCTTGCGGCTCAGTTCTGAGAGGATGTGGGGAAGGCGAACGGCCAAATTCCCCAAGGATGCATAGCAGCTGTGAAAAAAAAAAACAACTGAAACTGTGTAAGCGACTTGGCGGTTTGGCTTTAGGTACGGAAGCAGCCCTAAAGTCATTGGGGAAAGCAATCGGTTAAATTTCCGTTGTGCGCCGTGGCTGAGAAACCCATACAAAGTCCCGTGTGTGGGCTGCATGTCTGCTTCAGGTGCGTGAGCAGCCCTAAAGGTTCCGAGGATGGCGATCGGCCGTGTTTCTTGGACATGTGCAGCGGCGGAGGTCGATGTATAAGTCTGGAGCCGGTTTGAACCCTGGTGTGTGGTGCATGCCTGGTGCAGTGACCACATAGCTGGAAATTGTGCTGTCCTCATAATCCTGTGGTGTGTGCGTAGGGCTTCTGTGCACAGAAAGTCCGCTGTCGGGAGGTGAGTCAGAGTTGGGGATCTTGGTGGAAATTAACGCAGACGGCGCTGATGACCTTCCCCATTCAGGCTGCTTCCTTTGGTTCACTCATGTTGCCGTTCATGGTGTGTGTCGGTCCCAGTGCTGCCCACTCCAGAGACCACGCTCCAGTGTGGATGAAGAGGATGCAGGCGTTCTCGGGTCCTCTGGAATCCACAGCGCGGTGAGAGGGAGTAGATGGCCATTCTCTCTCGTCAGGTCACCAGCGTGGAGAAGATGGCATAGTCGAGTGACGCATCACGCACGTCCAGGGTCACCATTGTGAAGGTAATAGTACAGGTGAGATGCGATGAGCTGGAAGGGTACAAGTTTTTATTTCCTCCAACATATTGAAATGCGCTTTGTAGCTTGGTCAGCTACTGCGCTGCTGAGGCATGTATAGCAAGCTCTTTTATACACGTTATACAGACAGAGAGAATGCATGGCACATTAGCATAGTGATATACATATCAGTCAATACATACTGTATCATTAGCGTGACCAACTGGCGCCCGGATGTCCTCTCCCTCATCCACACACAGTCCGTTGTTCTGATTGCCCCCTGGGGCTCTCTGTCCGTATGTAAATTGTTCTCCATTTCCTCCAGCCCTGCTGCGTGTGAAATACTCCAGTGATTTCTTTAGTGACTGATGCTGCTTATGCTGTTATGAGGAAACACTATTTTTACTTGAGTTCAATTTCTGGAGCCACCTCTGCGCCTGACTTTCATTAGCGCTTCACTGTTGGAGAGACTTTCTCTCTATAAATAAAGGTTGAAAAAGTAAATAAAATGACAGAGAAATGTTGATGGAGAGAAGAGGACCAGCAGCTCTTGAACAGTCATGTACAGCAGCAGGAAAAAGTACTTCATCCCAGTGAGTACAAGCCCCCTTCAAGCACTGCTTTCCCATGGAGGAAGCATAGACTTGACTCACATGATCTATTTTTCCTTCTTGAACTGAACCCTTCAACTTGAGGCATCTTTGTTGAGATGAATCCCTTATATATTTCTGGTGTTCCTTTGTTACATTGTGTTCAAAGGTGAATTAGTCACAGCAGTTTATCTACATGGGAGGGTAGGAGTCCAACTATAATACAAATACAGTGAACACTACAAGAATTCTCAATGGTTTTGCTGGAAAGATCGACTGAGGTGTAGGCAGACAGGTCAAACATTCACCAGTTTCCAAAATCTTCTGCAATTCTTTCTTGCAAACTTTATTTATAAGCGACACATTCTTTTTTTTTTAAATGACATGGCAAAGACCATGAAACTAAGAGCAGATGCATTAAATACTACTGACACTGTTAGATTTGTTTGCCCTCTCTCCAAGTCTTATTATTACTATATTGATGGAAGTGTCCCGTCCATCTGGTTAGATGATACCATGTCTTTCTCCCATCATGTTGGCAAAAATACACTAAGATTAAATGCAAAATTGGTTGTTTACAGAATGTACTCCACTTTTACTTGTTCTGCTAAACTGACCCTTGTTAAACGGACCATAAGATAAGATAAGATAAGCCTTTATTAGTCCCACAATAGGGAAATTCCAGGATTGCAACAGCACAGGGATAGCAACACTCAGAGCAATAATCAGAAGGCAAGAAAAAACAAGAATAGCTAGTATACATATGTACATATTACTACATATATATATATATATATATACTACCGTTCAAAAGTTTGGGGTCACTTAGAAATTTCCTTATTTTTGAAAGAAAAGCACTGTTTTTTTCAATGAAGATAGCTTTAAACTAATCAGAAATACACTCTAATATCTAAATATACATTGCTAATGTGGTAAATGACTATTCTAGCTGCAAATGTTTGGTTTTTGGTGCAATATCTACATAGGTGTATAGAGGCCCATTTCCAGCAACTATCACTCCAGTGCTCTAATGGTACAATGTGTTTGCTCATTGCGTCAGAAGGCTAATGGATGATTAGAAAACCCTTGTGCAACCATGTTAGCACAGCTGAAAACAGTTTAGCTGGTTAGAGAAGCTATAAAACTGACCTTCCTTTGAGCAGGTTAGTATCTGGAAAAAATTATTATTTCAAATACAAATCATTATTTCTAACCTTGTCAATGTCTTGACTATATTTTCTATTCATTTTACAACTCATGGTGGTAAATAAGTGTGACTTTTCATGGAAAACACAAAATAATTGTCTGGGTGACCCCAAACTTTTGAACGGTAGTGTATATATATATATATATATATATATATATATATATATATGTATATACCAGAGAGAGAGAGAGAGAGAGAGAGAGAGAGACACACACACAGTGCGGAGCATTGTGGTTGGTGGATGTGCAGCAGAAAGTCTAAGCTCTCTCTACGCGGATGTGGCGGGCCAGCTGGATGTCTTAGGGCATGATGGTGACCCTCTTGGTGTGGATGGCGCACAGGTTGGTGTCCACGAAGAGACCCACCAAGTAGGCCTCGCTGGCCTCCTGCAGAGCCATGATGGCAGAGCTCTGGAAGCGCAGGTCAGTCTTGAAGTCCTGAGCGATCTCCCTCACCAGGCGCTGGAAGGGCAGCTTACGGATGAGCAGCTCCGTGGATTTCTGGTAGCGACGGATCTCTCTCAGAGCCACAGTACCAGGCCTGTAATGGTGAGGCTTCTTCACTCCGCCGGTGGCCGGAGCGCTTTTTCCGAGCAGCCTTGGTGGCTAGCTGCTTCCTGGGGGGCTTTTTCCTCCAGTAGATTTACGGGCAGTCTGCTTGGTTCTTGCCATCGCTCTTTATTATTCTGTCTTATATTTCTTGCACGCCGCCTAAACTCCAGCCCGGCACCCACATTGTTTTCCCTTCAGTTCCCCGGTATGTCGAGTTTCTCCGTTAGCACCGGGTGGCGGTTGAGTGCTAGCTAGCTCTTCCCTGCTGTATCATCTCCCGCTGTAAACAGTGGCTCCGTCCGCCGACTTGGGAGACCTTTGGGGCGATCTGTGTGTCCATGATATATATATATAGAGTGAAAGGTGTAGAAAGAAGAAGGAAGATTTTAAAAAAAAAGGCAGTTGCAAAAGGCAGCCAACTCGTGTGGCGTCGCCGGTCCAGCGGAACCATCATACCATTACTCAATCATGGAGATGTACAGTATATACAGGTCAGCCAGCAGGGACAGCTTTTTTTTTAATTCTTTTTTTATTCCGAAGATGTTATAGTTTAGCTAAACAACAATGAAAAAAGGAGCACATAATTAACAATAGATAGATAGATACATACTTTATTTCGAACAAAAAAGTGAAAAAAACCCAAAACAAATGACAAGTGCGATAAAGTGACAGTATAAAGTGCTCAAAAGGGAGAAGGAAGAAGTGAACACTTAACTCCAACTCCTCTTTTCCATAAATACAACCCATGCGAAATATATACAATTTACCACATTTAAGACCCCAAATAAACAACTAACTATATTTTGTACATATCAACATTAACACTCATCCATCCCAACATACATACAGTCCATACATCAAAACCAGCCCCAAACAACACAGATATACACAGCACTGTCCCACCCACCATTCCATAGTGTCCCAGTGAGCATAGTGAATCGTACATATAAATACTACCCTTCTAACATATATTCTTTCAGCAAATAATGTTTATACCTATTTTTGAATTGATTTCTGTTTGTACATAGTTTCAGTTCCAGCTCCAGACTGTTCAACAAATCCACCCCACAGACAGATATGCACATACTTTTCTTAGTAGCTCATATCTACTAATATTTTTAGACAAATATTCCTGAAATAAAATCTTTTCAGTTTCAGATTAAAACAGGTCTTGCAGTTGGTTTTAAAGTGTGTCTGTAGTTCCTTTTATCCTGTGTGCCTCCATAGGGAACCTCTGTTTTAGTTTTTTTGAGGAGAGTGCCATGGAGTTTTGTGTTTTACATAAAATTTTAAATGTGTTTTTTGTCGCTGAGGACAGGCCACTTCAGTTAATGGTCCAAAGCAGCTATTGAAGCCATAAGACTCTTGCTTTAATTCCTACAGAATCAAACAGAGGATTCTTCAACTTAACCCTAACAGGACTACTTCAAGTGAATGCAGGTACAAATAATCTGTAATCCTAAATGGCAGATTTGCAGACTGCTCAGTTTGAAATGCATCTCTCTAGGAAAGAATGCCAAAGACTAAATATTGTCATTCTTGACACACTGAGGTTTTGTAAAGTTTGTCTCCTCTCAAATTATAATCATTGTCTCTATTTTTGAATATTTTTTGTATATTAGTTGGGAGTTGATTATTAATTGCCCTGTACATGACTTGTGCTGTCTTAAATTTAACTAAATCCATGAACTTTATGACATGTGACTTTAAAAACAACGAATTGGTATGGTCTCTATAACCTACATTATTTATTATCCTTATAGCTTTTTTTTTGTAATGTGCATATTGGCTGTAAGTTGGTCTTGTAGGTGTTTCCCCAGACTTCTACAAAGTAGTTAATATAAGGTAGAAACAGTGAATTGTATAGTAAGAACAATGATTTATAGTCTTGTCTTCCCCAGTATCCCTATAGATTTTGCCAACTTGGCCTGGATGTGACTGATGTGAGGTTTCCAGCAGATTTTATTGTCTAGCGTCACCCCCAGAAACTTATTTTCCTGTACTGTTTCTATTCTGGTATCATCTATCATTAACATTATTTCATGATTTATTTTATAATTTCCAAACAATATAATCTTTGTTTTTTCAGATTTAGAGATAATTTATTTTTGTTGAACCACTGCGTTAACCTTTTCATTTCAGTTGTGACCACCTCTAAAACCTGCTGCAAATTCTCACCAGTGCAAAGGATATTTGTGTCATCCGCAAACAAAATAAATTTCAGAATTTTTGATACTTGGCATATGTCATTTATATACAAGATAAAGAGTTTGGGTCCCAAAACTGACTCCTGGGGCACACCACAAGTGATGTCCATGAAGGGTGATTTGTGCTCACCAATTTATACAAATTGTTGTCTGTTACTTAAACGACTTTCCGCCCAACTCAGTCCGACCCCTCTTATCCCATACCTTTCCAATTTCCTCAGTGTAATTCTGTGGTCAATGGTGTCAAAAGCTTTCTTTAAATCTATAAATACTCCTACAGAAAACTTTTTTAATCTATACAACTAGTAATTTCTTCTATAAGTTCGATCAGTGCCAAAGATGTAGACTTATCTTGTCTAAAACCATACTGGCTGTCTGTAAGGAGGTTGTGTTTTTCAATGAAATCATCCAGTCTCTTAGTGAAGATTTTTTCAAGTATTTTGGAGAATTGTGAGAGTAAAGAGACCGGCCTGTAATTTGTGAAATAATGATTGTCTCCTGTTTTGTATAGTGGTGCTACTTTTGCTATTTTCATTTTGTTTGGAAATTTACCAGTTTTAAATGACATATTACAGATGTGGGTGAGTGGTTTAACAATTCCTTCAGTTACTTTTTTTCACCATTGTCTTGTCAATTTCATTCCAGTCAGTTGATTTTTTGTTCTTAAATTTACTCACAGTCTCGATAATTTCTTTTTCAGTAACTGCACCCAAAAAGACTGTGTTTGGATTTCTATCTTCTAATTCATTTACAGAACCACTGTTGTTTGTTTCTGGTGTCACTATTGATTTTGCTAATTCAGGACCAACATTTACCAAAAATTTATTGAAACCACTAACCACATCCTCCATATTATTTATCAAATTGTCATTTTCAATAAAATATTCTGGATAATTAGCATTCTTAGGTCAGTTACTAATAATCCCATTGAGTACTTGCCATATTCCTCTTGTTATTTTTATTATCCTCTAATATTCTGTTGTAGTATTCTTTCTTACAAGTCCTCATTATATTAGTAAGCTTATTTTTATATCTTTTATATTTGATCTCAGCCTCTTCTGTTCTGCACTTAATGGTTTATATAATGTATCCTTCTTTGTACATGCATTTAGTAACCCCTTGGTGACCCAAGGAATATTTTTGTTTTGTTGTCTGTCACTGTATTGTTTTATAGGACAGTTTTTATTGTACAATGATTGAAATATTTGTAAAAATTTATCATATGCTTTATTTATATCATTTTCATCACAAACTATCTTCCAGTCTTGTATTAATAATTCCTTTTCCAGTAAATACATAGATTCTTCACTTCTTATTCTTTTATATTTAATATTTTTGGTATACTTTTTCTTCCTATAATCACATTGATAAACAACAAAAATTGGCAGGTGGTCACTGATATCATTCAATAAAAGCCCACTCATGATATTATTTTCCATAATGTTTGTGAATATGTTATCTACTAGTGTGGCACTGTGTGACGTGATTCTGCTAGGTCTGGTAATTGTTGGATGTAAGCCCATACTGTACATTATGTTGATAAATTCTTCTGTCAAACTATTTTGAATTCATAAGCCCTATATTAAAATCCCCACAGATGAACATAACTTTATGAGTTAGTTTTGCATTCATTTTTTCCATCCAGTCCTTAAATAAGTCAATGTTTGATCCAGGTGTTCTATATACACAGCTCACGACCATATTCTTCATATTGTCCAGATACATTTCTATTGTAATACATTCAAATAAATCATTCACAGTTACTGTCAAATTTTCAACAACCTTGTATGGCAAGCTCTTGTCAACATAAATTGCAACTCCTCTTTTTTTCACTTTTCTATTTATATAATTTAATTCATAGCCATCCATGATAAAATCCACTCCTTTCTCTTCACTGAGCCACATCTCTGATATTGCCACATTGAATGGCTCTTAAAACTGTTGTAAATAATCTTTAATGTTATTAAAGTTGGCATAGAGACTTCTGCTGTTGAAGTGGATCATAGAAATATTGAAATCAGATGTGACCATTGTGTTAAACTGTTCATCCATGTAGTGTAATTACTACATGGATGAACAGTTTAACACAATAAGTAGTAATTACAGTTATTATTGATGGAGGTAAATAAATTATTATCAGGGTCTATACTATATTCTACGTCCTGTGGGTTGTGATCCGTATATTCAAAAACTTTCAGTTCCTGATGTTCCTGTTTTTTCCTGACTAGCTTTAAGGCCAGGAATAACAACCATATTGTTACAATTTGCTCTGACCATCGGGGCTTCTTTGTTTTTTCCAGAAGATGAACTCTGTCGTCTTTTGTTTCATGTAATTAAATGTCCTGATGCAGATGAGTATAATCCTTCAGGGTCCTACAGTTGTCTCTTTTTGCTGTCAACTCCAGTTCATAATATTCATTGATATTTGTCCAGTTCCATAATATTTTGGATGTTAATGACTTTGGCTTCTTCAGGTGATCCATGTAATTTGATGTATATTTTACAGTTTGATGTCCAGGTGTTTTGAATCTTTTTCTGCTTTCTCATGTATCTTGCTTTTGTGGCTATTTCTGCGTTTTCTTTTGTGAGGTGCTCATTTATGTACATATTCGTTTCTTTCAGTTTTCTACCTTGTTTTAGCAGCGCAGTCTTGTGTTTTCTATTGACAAACCTCATGATTACAGCCGGTTTGTCACTGTTTTTCCTGGGCAGAGGGTGGCAGGCCACAATGGTGTTACAGTCCAGCTGGATTCCTTTGGACTGCAGGAAGGCCGACACTTGTTGTTCCATGGATTCATCTTCCAGCGCATCGAGCCTCCCTTCGCTGTTCGCGGCCACTGCCCGAGCGTATGATCGGGGTTTAATGTGGAGCCTCATGATGATCACGTCGTTCACCCAGGAGTACTGCTCCAGGTCTGACACTCTGCTCTCCAGATAGGCCAGCCTCTTGTCCTTCTCGGCGTTCTGGATCCGCAGCGCTTTCACCTCCTCGAGCAGGCCCAAGATGTTTTTTTGCTGCAGCTTAACAGCAGAAATCTCTTCAGTCAAGAAGTCGAGCAATCTTTTAATATCATCCACCTCCTCAGTCTGCCGAGCTTTCTTGGGACCCATGATCCCGGACGATGTACGTTGACTAACCAGCTAATGAACAGCTGTTTAGCTAGCTGAATGGTGGGCCGCTCTGCTCCGCTCTCGATTCCCAGTCCGTAGATGCCGTAGATGCTGCTATTGGCGTCTTAAGTCAGGCAGGGGTCGAAACTAAGATGTCCAGTCCATAATCGAAATTTAGTTCTCAAAAGCCAAAAAAAGAGCACCAAAACACAGAAATCCACCGACTGACAGGATCTGACAGCAAATTGACAGCAGGTTGACAGGAACCGAAAGTGCCTCTCAATAATCAAATAAATCAAATAATCAAATCAAAGAAAGAAAACAACACAAAAAAAGATAACCTAGTTATCAGTGTTGGGAATAACATGTTACAAAGTAATGCATTACTGTAACGCCACTACTTTTGCAGTAATGTGCTCTGTAACAAAACTGCTGTTTAAAAATTCAGTAATGCCTCACAGTTTTTTGATCAGATGCGTTACTCGCCTTACTCATTTTATTAATATTGATAGATATTTTTTGCGCAAATAAATACAAACTGACCCTACGTAGCTGATACAGCCATCAGTCTACATGTTGCAAAGAGCCTCTTCACTGCTGCAGCCTCAAATGGAGCTTTCTCCTGCTGAAAAAAGATGAAGCTACAGTCTTTTTGTGGAAATAGATTATTTTTCCTTTGTCATGGTTAAGGACAAAGGCATATTAGTGGGCTGCAAACTAAGCACCATGTGAGACTGACTGCAATCTTCAGAAGCGCCTGAACAGCAACAAAATCAAAACTAGTGCTATACTAGCACCGAGTCATTAGTGGATTTACGCTATTTGAACAGTCACACTGGATTTCAAGCACAGGTATGCATCTGGACAGTTTCTTCTTCTTCGTTGATCGCTTGATGGTCACACCAACTGCCTTGACGAATGCTGCCATGCTGCAGAGGTCCCCGAGGTCCCCGTGCAGCTTTTGATTCAGCGATGTGGGGTCCGGCCACGTAGCTCGTCTGAGTGCAGCGTGGTCTGGGCAGTCTTGGAGGAGGTGTTCGCTGGTCATTTGGGCGGTACCACATGGGCATCTGTCCGATTGTACAACTTTAAGTTTCTGGTGCAGGTTAGCATGCATTCTGTTATGTCCAGTTAGGAGTCTGAACAGAACGACTTGGTCAGCCCTGCTCAGACTGTAGTAGTTGTCATCCTTGCATAAGTTTGGGTGTTGCTGCTGCCACTTCTTGTGAGACAGGGCCTTAATAATGGTTTTCTCCTCACTGTAAGAGACCTGCCTGTCTTCCTGGTCTTGCTGCCCACCCTCCTTAGCAAGTCTGTCAGCCATCTCATTTCTATAGACTCCACAGAGGCCAGGAATCCACTGGAGTGATATGTTCGCCTGTGTTGCTAGTTGAGACAGAGTGAGGGTGAGTTCCCTGACGTGGGCCGCTGCTGTTCTCAGGGCCTCTGCCTCAGCCCTGAAGTTGGTGGAGTGCTTGTTATGACTCACTCTGGGCCGTCACCTGCTTCAGCTGCGCGCACACCTGTGGGTAATCAGCCCCGGGTTATATAGCCCGCTCTGCCTGGAGCTTCGGTACGGAGCCGTCTGCTTTGCTACAATCTTCATCCCACGCGCACCTGATTCCTCTCAGCCCTGTGCATCATCTTTTGGACTCTCCGTTGGCACGTAAGCTCAACATTCCAACTTACCTTTCCTCCCAGGCTCTCCCCTGTGCACAGGTGGATCCCTTTGGTGGCGGTTCTCTCCCCCGCGGCAGTGAAATCTCTCCCTTCACCTCGCCGCGCATCACAGTGCTTCGCTGGGTGCGCTCTGCAGACGCTGTCTCCCTGGAAGGAGGCCCAAGGCCAGCACCAGAACACCTGCAAGTAAGCCCTGTTAGTTTTCCATTCATAATAACACGGCTGAATCTAATATCTGTGTTTGGCTCTGTCTCTAGGGTTGCCAGGCTGTACGGCGCTCTGTCTCGCCCCTGGCTGCAGCTCGTTCACCTGCAATACACTCACATACTGCATACACGCACCCACACAACTGCTGGTAAATCAATAAAAATAATTGTATTGCACTTGAGCCTCTGTGTGTGTGTTCCCTGGGTCCAACATTTTGTCAGTATGGCTCCGTCAGAGTGACCCAGTGAACAGCGGGCTCGCACACCAGTTTAACATCTTAGAGACTTGAGTAGATCAAATTACTCACCAGCAGCAGGTCAAACTGAACCAATTAGTTCAGATAAACAGCCGGTTGGATCGCCTGGAAGGACAGCGGGCGTTCCCTCCGGCTCAGAGCAGCAGGCCAGCTCTCCACCTAGCCAGGCTAGCCCGGGCTTGTTCACGCGTCTCACACATATCCCCATGCCCACGCACTTCAGTGGGAAGCTCGGGGAGGCTCGGGGTTTCATCCTCCAGTGTGAGATGATGTTTCAGCTGGTTCCCGGGGACTTCCCCTTCAATCACAGCCGAATTGGTTACGTGGCTAATCTTTTGGAAGGGCGAGCATTAGCATGGGCTTACGCCATAATGGCGAAGCCCAGCTACGCCAATCTCACCTATGCCCAGTTTGTCCATGATTTCCACAAAATTTTTGACCATTCGGATCGTGATAGCGTGCTAACCACCCGTTTGCTAAATCTCTGCCAGGGTGGTCAGTCCATGACCGATTACGCTGTCGACTTATGGGTGGTAGCGGCGGAAGTTGGGTGGGAGGATGCCTCGCTTTGCAGCATCTTCATCCGTAGCCTGAGCCCTAGCCTACAGGATGAGCTGGCCCATTTAGATAAGCCTGAACGTCTCACTGAGCTAATTTCATTGACCATTAGTCTTGACAACAGGCTGAGAGAGCGAGCTGCCGAGCGGAGGTCTTCCGGCCGCTCGAGCAGACCATCACAACGCTCCTCTCAGCCTTCCACCTTGGCGTTGCCCATGCTAGAGGGCCCAGATGAACCTAAGGCCATGATAATGGGATGGACCAAGATCTCACAGGCAGAGAGACAGCGCCGCAGGGACCTAGGTCTCTGCATGTACTGTGGGGATGACCAGCACGAAATTGAGTCCTGCCTGGTTCGGCCCAAAAGGGGGGGTCCGCGAGTTGCTGTAGGGGGTCTCGCGGACTCATCTTGGCCAAATCCCCTATCTAAATGTTTCCTGCCTATTAAGTTTTGTCACAACCGCACAGAGTTCCTTACACACACACACACTGGTGGACTCGGGGACCGAGCAGAGCTTTATCTCTGAGAAACTGGCAACCCGTTTGGGGCTTCCCTGCCAAGCTCTGCCAACTCCCGTTAACCTCGTCACCCTGTCAAAAGCCCCTTTAGAAAAGGTGACACACCGGACTGCCCCGGTCTCTGCCATCATTTCTGGGAACCATCGTGAGGACCTCCGGCTGTTCGTTCTCTCCACCTCGGCTGCCCCTGTCATCCTGGGTTACCCCTGGCTGCGCTTGCACAACCCCACCTTTGACTGGCGAACTGGGAGTGTTCTCCTCTGGAGTCCGTTCTGCCTGAGTGTGTGCCTCCAGTCAGCAGCTTGTTCTCCATCGGTCCCCCTCTCCTCCCCCGCCCCCCGCCCCCTGACTTGTCCAGGGTGCCTTCAGAGTTTCACGACCTTGCAGCAGTGTTCAGCAAGTCCCAGGCACTGTCCCTTTCCACCTCCCCACCCATACGACTGTGCCATTAACCTCCGTCCGGGTGCCCCCTGCCGTCGAGCTGTCTTTACAGCCTATCGGCTCCAGAACGGGAGGCTATGGAGCCGTATATTAAGGAATCGCTCAGCTTGGGCATTATCCGGCCGTTGTCATCGCCAGTGGGGGCGGGCTTCTTCTTTTTCGGGAAGAAGGATGGTTCCCTTAGCCCTTGCATCGACTTCCGGGCTCTGAACGATATTACTATCAAGGACAAGTATACTCTACCACTGATGGACTCTGCCTTCGACTCCCTCCAGGGGACCTCCTGGTTCACGAAGCTGGATCTCCGCAGCGCTTACCACCACGTGCGGATCCAGGAGGGCGACGAGTGGAAGACGGGATTCCGGACCCCCAGCGGCCACTTTGAGTACCTCGTCATGCCGTTTGGGCTCACCAATGCTCCGGCCATCTTCTAGCGTCTCATCGACGTCCTCCGGGATTTCCTTGGGTCCTTCATTTTCGTCTACCTGGACGGCATCCTGATCTTCTCTCACTCCCGGGAGGAGCATCAGGTCCACGTGAGGCAGGTCCTTCAATGACTGCTGGAAAACAAACTATTCGTGAAGGCCGAAAAGTGTGAGTTCTACACCGAGAAGACCTCCTTCCTGGGCTTCATCATCTCACACAATCAGGTCATCCCGGACCCAGAGAAGGTGAAAGCGGTGGAGGATCCCCCCCCCCCCCCCGTCGTCAAGGAAACAGCTGCAACAATTTCTGGGGTTTGCCAATTTCTACCGGCGATTCGTGCCCAAGTATAGCTCGATCGCTCTCCCCCTGACCCACCTCACCTCTCCCAAGGTGACGTTCCGGTGGACAGAGGAGGCTGTGTCAGCCTTCGTGGCTCTGAAGACAGAATTCTCTTCCTCCTGGGTCCTGGTGCAGGTGGACCCCGCCCTGCAGTGCCTGGTTGAGGTGGATACCTTTGATTCGGGGGTGGGGGCAGTACTATCGCAGCGCTACCCGGTGGATGGGGTGATCCGTCCCTGCGCTTTCTTCTCTCAGCGACTGTCACCCGCTGAGAGGAACTATGATGTCGGTGACAGAGAACTTCTGGTGGTCAAGCTCGCGCTGGAGGAGTGGCAGCACTGGCTGGAGGAGGCCACGCTACCCTTTGTGGTATGAACCGATCACAAGAACCTGGAGTACCTGAGGACGGCTAAGCGCCTGAATGCTTGCCAGGCGTGTTGGTCCCTGTTCTTTGGGCGCTTCCGGTTCACCATCACCTACCACCCAGGGTCAAAGAACATGAAACCAGATGCCCTGTCCAGGCAGTTCGCCTCGGAGGTCTCGGAGAAGCAGGAGCACACCATCCTCCCTGCCTCGTGTGTTGTGGGCGCCCTCTCTTGGGCTATCAGGGACAAGGTCCTGAAGGCTCAAGAAGCTGAACTGGATCCGGGCAGAGGTCCTACTGGTTCATGCCATCATCCGTTCGGGGTGACGTGATCCATTGGGCCCATTCTTCTAAACTCACCTGGGACCCTGGGATCTCCCGTCTGGTGGAACTGCTCCAGAGATTGTTCTGGTGGCCAGGTCTCAGGAATGACGTCATCGGCTACGTTTGTGCCTGTCCCCAGCGCGCCACCGGGAAGATGTCTTCATCCCGACCGGCGAGTCTTCTCCAGCCCTTGCCGGTCCCTGGGAGGCCATGGTCCCACATTTCCCTGGACTTCATGTCTTCCAGTATCCAACAGCTTTGACATTGTGCTGACCATTGTGGATCGTTTCTCTAAGGCCGCCCACTTCATCCCTCTATGTGGGCTTCCAATGCAGCACATCGTGCGTCTGCATGGGATCCCCATGGACATTGTCGCCGACCAAGGTCCTCAGTTTGTGTCCAGCGTGTGGAAGAGCTTTTGCAACACTTTGGGGGCTACGGTAAGCCTGTCCTCTGGCCATCACCCCCAGATTTAACAGGCAGTGCAAGCGGGCCAATCAGGAGCTGGAGGCCGCTCTGCGCTGTGTCATCACTTCCAGCCCATCATCTTGGAGCAGCCATCTGCCGTGGATTGAGTATGCTCATAACCTGACTCTCTCTTCTGCAATTGGTATGTCACTTTTCAGGGCGTTGCTGGGCTACGATCCCCTGCTGTTCCCCAAGGAGGAGGGGGAGGTGGCCGTACCTTCAGTTCACACGCACCTGAGGCGCTGTCGTCGGCTTTGGGCTTCTACACGCCATGCCCTTTTATGTTGCGGAGCACAACACCAGGACGGCAAACCGGCGCAGGAGGCTTGCGCCCCAGTATCAGGTGGGTCAGCAGGTACAGTGGGGCAAAAAAGTATTTAGTCAGCCACCAATTGTGCAAGTTCTCCCACTTAAAAGATGAGAGAGGTCTCCAATTTTCATCATAGGTATACCTCAACTATGAGAGACAAAATGAGAAAAAAAAATCTAGAAAATCACATTGAAGGATTTTTAATGAATTAATTGGTAAATTCCTCAGTAAAATAAATATTTGGTCACCTACAAACAAGCAAGATTTCTGGCTCTCACAGACCTGTAACTTCTTCTTTAAGAGGCTCCTCTGTCCTCCACTCGTTACCTGTATTAATGGCACCTGTTTGAACTCATTATCAGTATAAAAGACACCTGTCCACAACCTCAAACAGTCAGACTCCAAACTCCACTATGGCCAAGACCAAAGAGCTGTCAAAGGACACCAGAAACAAAATTGTAGACCTGCCCCAGGCTGGGAAGACTGAATCTGCAATAGGTAAGCAGCTTGGTGTGAAGAAATCAACTGTGGGAGCAATTATTAGAAAATGGAAGACATATAAGACCACTGATAATCTCCCTCGATCTGGGGCTCCACGCAAGATCTCACCCTGTGGGGTCAAAATTATCACGAGAACGGTGAGCAAAAATCCCAGAACCACACGGGGGGACCTAGTGAATGACCTGCAGAGAGCTGGGACCAAAGTAACAAAGGCTACATCAGAAACGCACTACGCCGCCAGGGACTCAAATCCTGCAGTGCCAGATGTGTCCCCCTGCTTAAGCCAGTACATGTCCAGGCCCGTCTGAGAGGCCCAATGCTAGAGAGCATTTGGATGATCCGGAAGAGGATTGGGAAAATGTCATATGGTCAGATGAAACCAAAATAGAACTTTTTGGTAAAAACTCAACTTGTCGTGTTTGGAGGAGAAAGAACACCATACCTACTGTGAAGCATGGGGGTGGAAACATCATGCTTTGGGGCTGTTTTTCCGCAAAGGGACCAGGACGACTGATCCGTGTAAAGGAAAGAATGAATGGGGCCATGTATCGTGAGATTTTGAGTGAAAACCTCCTTCCACCAGCAAGGGCATTGAAGATGAAACGTGGCTGGGTCTTTCAGCATGACAATGATCCCAAACACACCACCCGGGCAGTGAAGGAGTGGCTTCGTAAGAAGCATTTCAAGGTCCTGGAGTGGCCTAGCCAGTCTCCAGATCTCAACCGCATAGAAAATCTTTGGAGGGAGTTGAAAGTCTGTGTTGCCCAGCGACAGCCCCAAAACATCACTGCTCTAGAGGAGATCTGCATGGAGGAATGGGCCAAAATACCAGCAACAGTGTGTGAAAACCTTGTGAAAACTTACAGAAAACATTTGACCTCTGTCATTGCCAACAAAGGGTATATAACAAAGTACTGAGCTGAACTTTTGTTATTGACCAAATACTTTTTTTCCACCATAATTTGCAAATAAATTCTTTAAAAATCCTTCAATGTGATTTTCTGGATTTTTTTTTTCTTATTTTGTCTCTCATAGTTGAAATATACCTATGATGAAAATTGGAGACCTCTCTCATCTTTTAAGTGGGAGAACTTGCACAATTGGTGGTTGACTAAATACTTTTTTACCCCACTATATCTAGGAGAACCTTCACGCTGCAGTGACAGTGTGTGGTTGCCAGATATGTGCGTTCTCCGCTAAAGTTGCCAGTTTTGGAGATTAATTGAAGTAATTTTTGCACTGCCCTGTGTGTAGATATACATTTGAAGCTTTTACTGTGGGTGTATGTTTTGTCTAGCAGTGACCTTGTGTTGATAATGGAGAAAGGAGCATTTCTGTGTGGGCCCTATCTGTCGTTGTGCGTCTGTGTGTGTGACTGTGGTTACTTGGGGGGGGGGGGGAAGGAGAAAGACTGCTGATCTGTGTGAGAACTGTGAAAAAAAAACTTGGGTTGTTGTTATAGCAAACAACATAGCATAGCTGATCTGCAAAATATTCAGACAGGTAGAAAAAATAGCTTGTTTTGCTGTAAGGGTTGCAGAACACAGCAAGATGAGAATGATTTTTTTGTATTATCAGGAGATGGTAAATTTATGAACAGAAAAGACAGAAATAGCACAGGGTTTCTCGCAAAATGGAGAAAGAAAATTAATTTCAATGGCAAACTTACAGTTAGTGACTGCGAGGGTTTAGTCTCTGCCATTAGATTAGCGGCAGATGGACGCAGACGCAAGGAGTTAAAATATGGACTCATTGAAGCTGAACAATGGCTTCAAGTTGCAAAGCAGCGTCAGGCTGATTTAGATAAGGTGACAGTAAATAGACAGAATCAGACCTCAAAGGACTCGGATGTTTATAATAAAAAGGATTTGACTAATGCACATTCTTTCTCAAAATTCCGAGGTAAGGAAGAATCAACAGGCCAGGGCCGGCATCTGACCCCTTCTTCTCGCTATCCCAGCCTTGAAGTAGGGGCACCCCCCACAGCTCCAACAGCGGACTCACCTCCTCCCCTTCCCTCTCCTGCTGCACCTCCTCCTCCTCCTCACAACCCAGATGTAAAGCCCAAGGTTAAAAAAGACTTTGGCTTCAGGGAGAAGCCACCTTGGATTGCAAAGTAGATAAGTGATTATGCACCCTCACACTATGTCACTTCAAACACACACACACCTTCATTCATAATTAAACGCATTAAGGAAGAAAACTGTGATCCATTAGAACAGTTTCCCATGGTTGAATTATCTAACCCAGCTTATGTAGGTCCAGCTGAAACGGGTGAACAGGCAGGTGCTGTTCAACATCAACCTATAGTACTGGTCTATAGACCTTGGACTGATACAGATTTTACTGAAGCAGTTAAAGAAATTCCACATCCTAAGGATAAACCTACACAGTTTTTTGAAGGGATGGCAACCCTCCTTCAAAGTTTCAAATTAAATGGCCAGGAGACAGAGAGGGCCTACAGGAAGGTCCTGAAAGGTGATTAGTGTACAGTTTCAGGTGATTGGAATCCAAGAGCTAATAATAATCAACTTTTAGCACCAACTGATGCAACATTGGTTCAGTGGATGAAAGAATTAAATGATCACATTGGGAACAAATGGATGGTCATTCAGAATACCACTCAGAATAAGACAGAAGGTGTTGAAGCCTATAGGTGCAGATTACAGGATGTTTTTGACAATCAATCTGGTTTGGAAAACCCTACCACAGACATGGGTTCAGAGCCCTATTGGCAACATTTGAAAAGTGTATTTCTGCAGAACATGTATCCCCATTTAGCACAGTATATACTCAAACACCTTGTGACATATCGTACATGTTTGTTTGCTGAAGTACTGACTTATGCAAAGCATGCAGAAAGGCTAGAGGAGGAACGACTGGACAGGGAGGAGAAGAAGGCTAAAGTGAAGCCCACTCTTGTTTATGTAATCCCCTCAGGGGGAGGCCTTTGCTTCCCCCACTTCTGTATTTTTCCAGGGTCCCGAACATGGAGAAAGGGGGGGAGGCTGTGGAGCTGGGCCTGCAAACCCCTCACGGTGGAGCCGCGACAGTTGTTGCTTTTGTGGACAATGGGGTCACTGGCAAAAGCATTGCCCTGCACGCCTGATGAACTGGGAGGAGGGGAGGGGACTACGTGCTGCCCAGCCACCACGACAGGAACCAATGCATCCCAGCATGACACTGACTCAAAGCTAAGTACAGCTACTAAAACTGACAATGACACAGTTGACATATTTCATTTACCTGACTTTGACCTAATAATGACACTAGAGTGTTTACCAGACGTTACTCTAGAAGTTCAGGGAACTCCTTTAAAATTTCTTTGTGATACAGGCGCTTGTAGATCAGTCATTTCAGGCCTGGATGTTGAAAGGTTCATAAAATCAGAACACACAGTGATTGTTAAATCAGCAAATGGAAGCTAAAAACAGAATATCTTTCTGAACTTGTAACAGTAAAAGATCCTGTCACAGGGGACAGTGCAAAATGGGCTGCACGGTGGCGCAGTGGTTTAGCACTGTGGCAGCACAGTTTTACCCTCGGCCGGGGGATCGTGGGGATCGTGGGTTCGATTCCAGCCCCCGACCAACAGTGAGCTGTGTGGAGTCTGCATGTTCTCCCCGTGTTGCGCGGGTTTACTCCGGGATTTCTCCGGTTTCCTCCCGCATACCAAAAACATGTAGGTTTAGGGCGCTCGTGCACGCAGCGACCAGCAGCCGGTGGCTTGTCACCAGACTGCAAACCGAATCTACCTACAGGTACAAATAAGTAACAACAACAACAAAAAAAAAAATGTTTTTGTCACAAGTATGTCCAGTTAACCTATTAGGTAGGGATTTGCTTACAACTCTCAATATTGCCGTAATTCCAACAGAAGGTGGTATAAGAGCATCACATTTCCCACATGTAGCCGAAACCAATGTGCTGCAAGGGTTTGCAGTGCCAAGGTACTCATATTCACTCTGCTTGGTACCGGCCGGACCAACCGGAGTGACGAAGAACTTGGCAGCGAAAACAATGCAACATTTCAAAATACAAATTCCTACAACTAAGCAGGCCACAAATCAATATCATTGCAACATGTATGACGAATATTTGAGTGACCCAGATGATAAATTTGAAAAAAACATTTTTTGCAAACCCATCTTCCAGAATAGTCATTACAAATCTATACTGGTCACCAAAGGGCTATGCAGAGGCATCTGTGTGGTTATCTGATGAAGATAAGAGTCATTTCAAACACTGGGAGTCACCACACATCGCATTGATTAAACCTAAACACGTGCAGTGGAAGGATGTAGGCAGATTTGTGAACACAGCAGAACAATGTCAGCAATCATGGAAAGACACACCTGATCCAAGAGTTCAGTACTGTCTAAAGCTTGACACCTACAGACTGCTTTTGAACTGGGTGGAACAGGTCCAAAAAGACATCAGTATTGACGTCCCTGGATCACAAGCATGACTGTTTCCTCTGACAGACGGAGAGGAAGAACTCTCAGAAATTCCAAATTCTTTGTGGTCAATGGGAACAACAGATGTAAGCCTAATGAAAGGTGCAGAGTTGGTAACAATAAATGCAAACTCTCATTTTTGGCCTTATCAGAGACAATATTCTCTGCGCCCAGAAGCACAAGAAGGCATTAAAACCTGTTATACGGGAATTGATAGACGTAGGGGATATTGTACCATGCCCAAAATCACCATGTAATACATCTCTGTTCCCTGTGAAGAAGGCCACACCATCCTCTGGGTGGACAATGGTCTAGGACAGGGGTGTCAAACTCAAATTCACAGTGGGCCAAAATTAAGCAGTGAAGTAAAGTCACGGGCCAAACTCAATATTTATTGAAAAATTAACCACAACTGATATGTAATGTTTAACCTTTTCATATGGAAACTTTAGTTTTGCTTAAACACAGAATCTGGAACAACCAAAGGTGGTGGTTGGCTATCCTGGCATCATCTCTTAATGAGAAATTAAATTTGAAATAGAAGACACATCAGTGGTATTCATTTCTTATTTAAATAAATAAATAAAGTATGTCTCTCCCCGTATCCTTTCAAGTTCCTTTTTAAAGTAAATCTTTTTCAAAGCCAACAACAAAAGAACCAAAAATAATAATGTCATTCAATAAAAATCCAACAATTCAACTATTAACAGACCATGCCTTGCAGTAGAAAAAGTGCATAAATAACAGATATATTCAAGCTCAGTTTGCTACACTCTGATTTACTCTGCACATTGGTCTAAGCCAGATACCTGGCATCTTTTCTTAGATGCAAGTTCATCAATGTCTGGGGTCAGGCTCTGAGCTGAGGAAAACCTCAGGACGGAGTAAAGGTGTTCATCAGTGAGTCGACTTCTGTGAGGTGTTTTGTTCACCTTCATCATAGAGAACAGTTGTTCACATAGATATGTGCTGCCGAATATTGAGAGCATCTGAGCAGCTTGGGTGCGTAATTGAGGCATTGTGTCGGGGAGGAAACATGGAAACCGCGCAGCACCAACAGAGTCATATTTTGATTTCAGCATGTCATTACATTGGAGTTCAATTAGCTCCATTTGGAGGCTGGTTGGTACGCGTTCCACGTCGATCGCAAACGGGTTACTGAGCAGTTCAAATCTCCCTTTCTGAGCCTCAAAGTCGGCAAATCGCCGGGAAAACTCGGCGCTGAGTGCGTTGATTTTTTCAGCAAACTGTGCGCTAGGCAGCACGGCAGGAGAAATTTGCTCTACCATGGTTTGGCAGCACGGAAAATGACCCAAGTTTCCTTGCAGCATCTGAGTCTTCCACAGACACAACTTAGTTTTAAAGGCCCTCACTGCTGCGTACATGTCTGTGATGATGTGGCCCCGTCCCTGAAGCTGCAGGTTAAGCACATCGAGATGGCTCACAATGTCAGACAGAAATGCAAGCTCACAAAGAAACTTTTTATCTCTCAGCTCTGTTGTGTCCTTCCCTTTGTTTTCCATAAACTGACAGATTTCCTCACGTAGCTCAAAACATCTGTTCAGTACTTTTCCTCTGCTTAGCCATCTCACCTCTGTGTGATAGGGCACATCTCTGTATTCCGAATCCAACTCCTCCAGAAAAGACTTGAACTGCTGGTGATTCAAACCTTTGGCACTTATGAAGTTGACTACTCGTTTTATAGAGCTCATAACATGTTCCATTTGCAGAGCTTTGCCACAGAGCGCTTCCTGATGTATGATACAGTGATAAACTGTAAGTTCACCTGCATCTTCCTCCCGCATCTTCTCCTGAATCCTGCCGACTAATCCACTCTTTTGACCGCACATCGCGGGCGCACCATCTGTCGTCAGTCCCACAAGTTTATCCCAAGGCAGGCTCATTTCAGTTATACATTTGGATACCTCTTCAAAGATATCTTTTCCTGTTGTGGTGCCATGTATTGATTTTAATCCTAAAAGTTCTTCTGTGACGCACAGGCTCGAGTCTACTCCACGGATGAAGATTGACAGCTGGGCAGTATCAGACGTGTCGCTGCTCTCATCCACAGCAAGGGAGTATGCAATAAAATCTTTTCCCTTTTTTATTAGTTGTTCATGTAGATTAGTGGAAAGCTCACACACGCGCTCAGCCACGGTGTTTCTGCTCAGGTTCACATTTAAAAATTCTTGCTTTTTATCTGGGCACACGATGTCGCAAACTTTGACCATGCACTTTTTGACAAACTCTCCCTCATTAAAGGGCCAGGCTCATTTTGCTATCTCTGCTGCCACAATAAAGCTGGCCTTTACAGCAGCTTCACTTTTTGATTTTGCTTTCATGAACATAGTCTGCCGGCAAACCAGACTTCTTTTCATCTCCTCCACCTTCTGCAGCTTCTGCTTTACGTCCAGGTCCTTGTACTTTTCATGATGTTTTGTTTCATAGTGTCTTCTTATGTTATATTCTTTCGTTGCAGCCACGTTAGCGCCGCACACAAGACAAACAGGTCTGTCCTTTATATTCGTGAACAGATAATCTGCCTCCCACCTGTCTTGAAAGCTCCTGTTGTCCATCTTTCATTTGGCCATTTTTGTGGAGGGTGAAATTAATTTGTCCGATGTGACTGGAGCACGTACCAGCCTCCCTGGGAAGGTCTATGCCAAGGTACTGGAGAGGAGAGTCCGGCCGTTGGTCGAACCTCGGATTCAGGAGGAGCAATGTGGTTTTCGTCCTGGCCGTGGCACATCGGACCAGCTCTTCACCCTCTCGAGAATTCTTGAGGGTTCGTGGGAGTTTGCCCAACCAGTTTACATGTGTTTTGTGGACTTGGAGAAGGCGTTTGACCGCGTCCCTTGTGGATTTTTGTGGGGGGTGCTTCGGGAGTATGGGGTATCGGGCTTGTTGTTACGAGCTATTCGGTCTCTGTACGACCGTTGTGAGAGTTTGGTTCGTATTGCCAACTCTCGGTCGGAGTCATTCCCAGTGAGAGTTGGACTCCGCCAGGGCTGCCCTTTGTCACCGATCCTGTTCATAATTTTTATGGACAGGATTTCTAGGCGCAGCCAGGGAATGGAGGGTGTCATGCTTGGTGACCACAGGATCTCATCTCTGTTGTTTGCAGATGATGTTGTCCTGTTGGCTTCATCCAGCAATGACCTACAGCTTTTGCTGGGATGGTTTGCCGCTGAGTGTGAAGCGGCTGGAATGAGAATCAGCACCTCCAAGTCCGAGTCCATGGTCCTCAGCCGGAAAAAGGTGGATTGTCCTCTCCGGGTTGGGGACAGGCTCCTGCCCCAAGTGGAGGAGTTTAAGTATCTTGGGGTCTTGTTCACGAGTGAGGGGAAAATGGAGCGAGAGATCGACAGACAGATTGGAGCAGCATCTGCAGTGACGAGGACGTTGTACCGGTCTGTTGTGGTGAAGAGGGAGCTTAGTTCTAAGGCAAAGCTGTCGATTTACCAGTCAATCTATGTTCCTACTCTCACCTATGGTCACGAGCTTTGGGTAATGACCGAAAGAAAGAGATCGCGGATACAAGCGGCTGAAATGAGCTTTCTCCGTAGGATTGCTGGACTCACCCTCAGAGATAGGGTGAGGAGCTCAGTTATCCGGGAGAGGCTCAGAGTAGAACCGCTGCTTCTCCACATTGAAAGGAGTCAGTTGAGGTGGTATGGGCATCTGATTAGGATGCCTCCTGGACGCCTCCCACTTGAGGTGTTTCAGGCACGTCCCACTGGGAGGAGACCCCGGGGCAGACCCAGGACTCGGTGGAGAGACTATGTCTCCCAGCTGGTCTGGGAATGCCTTGGTATCCCCTCTGAAGAGCTGGAGCAGGTGGCTGGGGAGAGGGAAGTCTGGACTTCTCTGCTTGAACTGCTGCCTCCGCGACCCGGACCTCCGGAAAAGCGGTAGAAGATGGATGGATGGATGGATGGTGACTGGAGCATGGTTGTCAATGACTGTCAACAGGAAAAAGGAGCGCTTGCCGGTTTCGACTGCGCGCCAACATACTAGCAAAGCATTGTGGGATTTGTAGTATTAGCGGTACAGTATATACCGCGGGCCAGCTCTAATGCACATTTGATATGATCTCGCGGGCCAATTATAATTACACTGTGGGCCAAATTTGGCCCGCGGGCCTGAGTTTGACACATGTGGTCTAGGACCTCCAGGCGGTGAAAAGAGCCATCATTCCTGGGGCTGTAACATTCCCAGACTCTCACACTATGTCAAATAACCTGCAACCACAAATGAAATTTTTCACAGTGATCGACATCAGTAATGCTTTTTTCAGCATTCCCATTCATACAGATCATCAGTTCTGATTTGCATTCACATTTGAAGGCAAAAGGTACACATTCATGAGGCTACCACCAGGGTTTTGTGAATCACCAACCATTTTTTCACAGGCAATGTCAGCAAATTTGGCCCAGTTTGTCCCACCTCATGGGAGTCAATTACTCCTGTATGTTGATGATATTTTGCTGACATCCCCTGATGAAAGCACATGCAAAAAAGACACCATTGCCTTGCTGAAATTTTTAGCTGAGCAGGGTCACAAGGTCAACAAAGCCAAGCTGCAATTGTGGAAGACAGAAGTGAAATATTTAGGCCACATTTTGTCAGCAGAGGGAAGACATGTTGATCCTGTTCACAAAGAGGCTATTTTGGCAGCACCCAAACCAATTACAAAAAGAGGCATGATGTCATTTTTGGGGACATTAAATTATTGTTGCTCCTGGATTGCAAATTATTCATTTGAAGTGCAACCATTGTCTGACCTTATCTACAAAAAGCCAATGGCACAGGTGGACAACATTGAGTGGACACCTGAGGCAAAGGAAGCATTTGTCAGGATGAAAAAGCTTTTGGTCAGCACTGCAGTTTTGGCACTCCCTGACTACAAAAAAACATTTATTCAAATGGCTGATTGTAGGGAGGAGCACATGACGTCTGTGCTCCTTCAGCCATTTGGTGCTAAAATGCGTCCAGTGGCATATTACTCCACAAAGCTGGACGCTGTTGCAAGAGCCCTGCCTCCATGTGTGCAGGCCATAATAGCTGCATCCATGGCAGTTCAAGCATCTGCAGGAATTGTTCTTTTTCATCCTTTGACCCTAAAGGTCATATATGCAGTGTCAGTTATTTTGTCTCAAACCAAAATATCAGTTTTCTCACCATCTAGACACCTTGCATGCATGACAGTGTTGCTGTCACAGCTATATTTAACCATTGAGCATTGCACTGTACTAAATCCAGCAAGTTTTTACCGATTTCCACTGAAGGTGAACCTCATGACTGCTTGGTAGAAACTGAAAATGAAACACTACCACGTCCTGACTTACAGGACACCCCTTTGGATGATTCAGATCTCACACTGTTTGTAGATGGATCATCAAAACGTGACTGTGATGGATTAAATCTGTCTGGCTATGCAGTTGTCACTTATGACACTGTTCTGAAAGCCCAAAAACTTCCATCACATTATTCAGCACAAGTAGCAGAGTTGATTGTTCTGACTGAAGCATGCAAATTGGCACAAAATAAAAAACTTACAGTTTACACTGACAGCCAATATGCATTTTCCACCATTCATCATTTTGCACAGCAGTGGAAAAACAGAGGCATGATCACATCAACAGGAGAGCCAGTTCAGCATAAACACCTCATTTCGGAGCTGCTTGAAAGTGTGAAACTCCCATCACAGCTGGCCATATGCAAATGTGCTGCTCATACAAATGGCAATGATTCAGTTTCTCAAGGTAATCACTTTGTGGATCAAACTGCAAAAGCAGTTGCACAAGACTTGCAACCTGAGCAAAACACATCTGATTCCATTTTGACACTGACAGAGGAGTTGTCACATGACATTCTTATTGAAGCTCAAAAAGCAGCACCACTGGCTAAAATTTACAAGTGGATTAAAAAGGGAGCTATTTTTGATGACACCTCAAAACTATACAAATGTAACAAAAACAAGCCCATTCTGCCACGCAAACTGTTTCACCAGGTCTCAACCTTGCTGCACCTTTGCATGTAGCAGGGGGGGGGGGGGAATGGTATCTACATTGAATAAAACTTTTACTGCCTATGGGTTTAACCAGTTTGCCACACAGTTTTGTAAAAAATGTCTGATTTGTGCAAAAAACAATGCACAGGGAAATTTTAGATCTGAGAAAGGCACTTTTCCAGCCTCCATTTATCCATTTCAGAACATTTGCATGGACTTCATTGAGCTAAATAAATGTGAAGGCAAGAAATATTGTCTGGTCATTTGTGATATGTTTTCTAAATAGACAGAGGCTTGTCCCTGTACACAACCAAATGCAATCAGAGTGGCGAAGAAATTGCTGGCCGAAATTGTACCTAGGTTTGGAATACCTGAGAAAATTTACTCAGATAATGGTACACATTTTGTAAACCAAGTTATATCACATTTAGGCACAGCACTGAACACCAGTTTGAAAAATCATTCAGCTTATCATCCACAATCTGCAGGATTGGTGGAACGCACAAACAGAACTATTAAAGAAAGACTCAGAAAATCAATGGCAGAAACAGGACAAAATTGCCTCCTATTGCCTCCCATTAGTCTTGTTTTACATGCGAATAATCTCCCAACCAAAGGGGGGTTATCTCCATTTGGTAACCCCCAAAGTAAAGTAAATAAGAACTGAAACAAAGATTTAATTTTTTCTGTGCACTACAGTTAAATGTGATTTAACAAACAGATTTGTGGAATGAATGTTTTCACTGAATTGTCTCATAAAGCACATTTTCCACATAAGTAATTATCCCTGCCAACATACTACACAGATATTGATCTGTTTTGGTTCCCCTTTTAAAAGTATGGATTTGGATGATTGCTGATAAGACAACATAGGGAATGCAGAATTAATTTATATCAAACTTTTTATTATTATAAATATACTTGCTATATTTATACTTGCTCCCACCTTTAAGACCATTCAACTCAAGTGATGAGGAGATATTGTTTAGCTGATTACATGGGAAGGATGTTGACAGAGATGTTATTGCTGCTACTCTTCCCAGGATGGCTCACAAGGAAACTGCACCAATCTTGGCCAAGCCAGGGGACCTTGCCCTTATCAAAGTCATCAAAAAGAAGAATTGGATTAATTCACCTTGGCAAGGACCACATAAAGTTGTTTTGTTAACACCAACAGTGGTGAAAGTTGAAGGACGGGACTCCTGGGTGCATTGCAAACTTTACCCCACTCAGAACTCACAGCTAGGGACTGTTGAATAAATGCTTCCAACTTTATTTCATTAAAGACTTTCAGCAAGTGACTCAAATACAAGTGTCGACTGAAGACGTCCCACATGGGGCAGACAGTACTTGGTATAGCACTATACCAAGTACTGTACTTGGTATAGTACTATACCAAGTACAAGTATATACAGCACTATACACTTGGTATAGTGAAGCAAGCGTTCGACCATCATGGAGAGACAAGAAGCGGAAGGAAGATGCTCAGTCAGTAAATGGTGTGGTTGTTGTTTCCTTTGCATCATCATCCTTGGGGTGACATTTTTGCTCTGGTTTCTTTTAGTTACTCCACAAACTATGGTTTGTGCTAGGGATCTTGCACAAGTCCAGCATGATTGGCTGGAGCTTCAAGAGCATCAGGATCATGAATATGCTGCCAATACATGGTGGAGGTATGCTAACTGTACAACTAAGTCAGCTAATCGCACTAATTGTTATGTTTGTTCCTTGGTGCCACTGTCAACTGGACAGACTGCTGTCATGGTTAGAATAATAAAACCAGCAAAGGCTCTCTGTTTCTTACAGAAGGCTATGGAAAGGGACTACACAAGAAAGATTATTCTGAATTGCTCTTGTAAAACCTTTCATCACTCCACTAATCAGAAAACCTGTGGCACCCCTTACTCTGTAAGGGCAAGGTTAGGGTCATCAGGGAACTTCAGGGGAAGTGGTAACAACCCTCTGGGCGACCTACCCCTTTCTCGGTGTGCAATGGTGTACAGTGTATACCGCACCTGTGATGCTGGTACCCTGACTGATCACGTGGGCAGGTGGTGCCTGCAAGTTAACCTTTGTCATTACGGACCTGTCTCCATGTTGGAGCTCTGCAGTGCTGCTGTCTGCAACTTCCACATGTATGGTGCACATATGGTGGCAGGTGGTTGGTGGCTGTGTGGTCATAGGGCATATTCACATCTGCCTATGAATTGGGCAGGAGTCTGTGCCCCCATCCTTGTGACTGATCACACCCTCATCATGTCAGCGGGTCAGGTGGGCAGGGTGAAGAGAGACCAATGCCACTTTCCGATGCCACTTTCACACCACATGATTCCATCATGAGTATGGACATGCCTGAACAGTTTAAACTACACACCACAAGACAAAAGGTTCTTCAGTCGCTGTTCCCTTGGGTGGGAGTGGCAAAGAACACTTTGTGGGTTGAGACTCTTAATTATAGATTACAGACTTTTGTGAACTTTTCTTTGGCTGCCTGGAAAGGTGAAAGGGAAGAAATGACCACTATAAGACTCATGGTGACACAAAATAGAATGGTACTTGATCAGTTGACAGCCACCCGTGGGGGTGTGTGCACTATTGTGGGTCAGTACTGTTGCACCTTCATTCCTGCAAATGATGCAGATGGATATGTCATTGCTTCAGCCATATGCAATGTTACTGCTCTACAGGCTGCTGGAGCATCATGGATAATGGATAATGTTAATGATGTACAGCCCTGGATAAACTGATTGTTTTCCTCATGGAGGAGTCTTGCCATAAACTTGGTGGTGATTTTTGTATTGATATTTTTGATTTTTTTCATGTGTCATTCCTTGCATCCGTGATATGATGATGAGACTTGTTCGTGTGAACCTAATGATGTATCATGAGGCCATCACTGGAGATGATGGGGAAACAACACTAGCCTAAGGTTTTTATGAGTACAGAGTAAAAGTATGACTGACATGCAGAAAACCAAAAGGAGATGTATGTTCATGATGTGAATTTGAAATGTACTAAGTTGCAAAAGTGACCAAACGTTTTGAAGTTCTGAGATGTTGTTTTATCCTTGTTTGAGATTTTTCACTTCACTCTGTTTTAATACATTGCATTTGAAATCATCATGTTAATCACAATTTAGCCATAATGCAGTTTTACTGTAGTGGTTGTTTTGATTCTTGTTTGTTTACATTTGTACATTAAGGTATTAATATAGGTTAGGATGCTAACACATATATATCTTTAACACGTGCATACATACGTATATAATCATTTTTGATCATTTTTATTGTTCTTCATTAAGGTTTTATTAGGTTATGTATACTAGCTTGTTTCATTAAATTACTGCTAATTTGCTAACATGTAGAACGACAACTACATACACTATTCATCTCATTTTACTGTTAATCAACACTACTGATTTATTTTTTCTCTTTTATGATTTGATTAAATGATTGATTTCTTTTCTGGAACAAAGGATATCTTCTCATGCTCCCCAGGAAATTAAACATCACAGCGGCGATCGGGAGTGGCAGCGGGGCTGATGGTGGATTTTCCTCATTAAAAAGTAAGTTAGGATCTCTTGCAATAAAATGCTTTCTGCATAAAACGCAGAAAGCATTTTGAGTGAGCTGCCCAATGAGGTTTTAGAAGCCATAGTGTTTCATCTCTGATGCTTTTTAAGCATCAAGGGGGAAATGATAGGATAATTTCATGTTTCTTTATATTATTCTATATGATTTTAACTCTGTATTATTCTTTTTTATATGATGTCTGTATTTGGTGCGTATAATGAGCCATTGTTTGATTCTCTGTGTTTTTCCTGTCTCAGAACCTGTAAGAGAGAATGTCTGTTTTTCACTGTTGAGATTTGGCTAAGCAAAGGCTGTAAATAATGATGTAGGTAATGACCCAGGTTTTATTGCTCTTGTCATACCAACCTGCTCTGGTCAGGATGTCAGAAATCATCTATAGATTAAAGCAGTTAAGCTATCTCCAGGGGGATATCTCCTGGAGCTGTCTTCAGCTGTCTCCAGCCTATTGATAAACTCAGAGACTGTTTTGCTTAGGGTATAAGAATCCCAGATTTGTAATACATCTTAGGGAGAACGGGTGAGCAGGCTCTGAGACGGTTGATGCTGTAACTCTTCCCTCCTCTGATCAGAGTGGAATAAATGGCTCAGAACTTGGAAACCGACTATTGATTATTGATTCAGTCTCAATCAATTCAATTTTATTCCATCAGTCCCCATCTGGCTGCTTGTGGGGATATAGAAGTCTCTATTTGCTCCTCCTCTGTGTCTTCCCTGATAACAGCAGTGCAGGTCTTCTTTTCGTTCATGGTGTGTACTCCCGATGCATGACACCTGTGACATATGACGCCACTTGCTTGGTGGTCTCATGATGGTGGTTGTAGGCCTGGGCCAGTGTCTGGGACCATTTCTCTAACAGCTTCTGTACAATTTCAACATCTCCTACAGCACTGGTGAAAACTTCAACGCCTATGGCGTCAGTCTCAGTCCTGTTGCTGTAGGCCACTGACACGTTCTCATAAATTTCGTCTCTCAGTACATGAAGAACTTCACCTGATTTACGCTGTCTCAGCTCAATCGCCACTGCAACTGCATGCTCTGAAGAGGGGCCATATGCAGTTTCCAATTCCTCCACCAGGCGGCACTATGAAGATGGGGGGATTCTGTGTACAACTGCTCTTGCTGCACCCACCATGCAGAACTTAAACTGGATGGCCTTAGTCTGACCAGCAGTTTGCTTTGGCACAACTTTCAAACCTGTGGAGAAACTCTTTTCAGGGGGTGATGCCATCATACTGACCGGGGCATAATGTTGGAACTTGTTCTCTCTGATCATAGTCATCCTCACTCTCAGATGAAACTTGGTAATGTGCCCGGCAAGCCTGACGTGCATATGATCTTGGCTGCACAGATTTGGGGGAAGGGCTCTTTAGCTGTGCAGTCTGATCGGGTCCTTGCTCAGGTGAATATTCACTGTTAAAGTTTATTGGCAGACTACAGCACGAGGCCCATAGTTCTGAGCATGTGGAGCATGGGAGGTGGTGTGATGCTGGTGTACTCTGGTGGAAACTCCTCATATTGACACAGGAGAAGGGGTTTGTGGAGACAGCAGCTGGGGGTGCCGTTGTGTGCTGCTCACATGGTGTTTGTGCTGCTTCATGCCTCATTTCAAACCACTCCTCCTCACAGAGAAAGGGATTAGTACTTCCATATCTCTTATTCTGTTCACTCACACTGTCCTCTTGCTGCTCGCTAATTGCAGTAAATGTCATGAACGGGTTGGAGTAATTTGTTACATTTCCAGATGCACCCCACTGGTCTTAGCATTAGCAGGACATTGGCTAGTGGCCGCCATTTTACTTAGCATCTGGCTCAGTAACTGTTTAGCTTAATAGCACTTATTGTCCGTATGGATTCCACTGTTTAATACTCACCACTGCTGCTTAATTTAGCCTTGAGTGTCCCTTCGTGGTCGCCAGTGTTGAACTTTCCTACTCCGCCCTCTGACCATGGTTGGAGGGCATAGGGAAGACCACCTCTTCAGGGCTGAAGACGGAAGTCTGCTTCAGGTTCAATGATCCAACCAAAAGCTACTCCACACAGCAATAGGTGATAGACAGGCGGACACCTGTGCCTTCATTTAAAGTGTGTTTATTTCACCACCAATACATTTTAATACCTCCAGAATGGTTTTCTCATGTGCTAACCTGCTCCCGCCAGTACATCCACACACTCTTCTGCTCCCGAATCACACACGTGCACCACCACACACATCACCACAGCACACCCTCTCGCTCCCTCTTCTCTTAAAGGGACGCACACAGCTCACTTCCAACTGCTCTCATAAAACAGGGGTTTGGTTGGTGGTGCTGTGTGCTGTGCAGCAGCACCCGGTGTGTGGCTGTGCACCATGGCAGGCAGCAGCAGACAGCTTCAGTAACTTGTCCCGTTGACATGGTATTAAAATGCCAGTCAGCATGGAGTTTTCGGTAGAAGACTGCAGTCTGGCAGTTCTAGAGTTTGTGGGGTATGAAAGTCTTAAGGCAGCTTCAAGAATGAATAGTGCCGTTGTTATTTTTTTGGATTCAATTGACAAGGCAAACACTGTGGTTGAGCACGGTCTTGTATTGAGAGACACACATACAGCAGTTTTCCCCCTCGCAAATCCTGCTAAAAGAGTAATATTGTCTAACGTGCCACCTTTTGTTAGTAACGAGATGCTGGAAAGGGAACTTTCACGCCATGGGCAGATTGTTTCATTTATAAAAATACTTCCGTCGGAATGCAAGTCGGATAAGTTGAAAAATATTGCGTCTTTTAGGAGACAAGTGTTTATAATTTTGAATGACGAAAATGATGACAAATTTAGTTTTGAAATTTAGAATTAATGGTTTTGATTACGTGGTTTTTCTAGCCTCTCACTCTATGAAATGAATGAAATGTTTTGGCTGTGGACAAGAGGGGCATTTGGTGTGTAGTTGCCCGGAGGAAGCTCCGGAGACAGAGGTGGAGCCTGCTCCAAGTGCTGGGGCACATGGGGGGGAGTCTAGTGTGCAGTGTGGAGGAGCAGGGGGAGAAAAAGGAAACTCAGGGGTCTGACAGGAGCATGCAGCAGGACAGACAATGCTCCACTACTGCAGCTGCAGGTTCTTCTGAGCAGAGACAAATCAGTGTAGAAGGGGAGGAGCAGGAGGAAATGAATATTGAGGAACTTACAGATTATGGTGTAAAAACAATGGGAGAAGATGAAACTGTCTTTAAGGTGCATACATCTAAAAGAAAAACAAAGTCACAATCTCCAGGGGCAAAGCCAAATAAAAAACCCTTAAAAGAAAGGAAGGTACATGGAAGCGATTCAGAAGATTTTTCTGAATCTGACAGTGAGCAGGAGCTATCTGACTCATCACTTCCCGATGATCAGAAAAATAATGGTTACACCCTTGAGCAGACATAAGATAAAGATAAGATAAGATAAGATAAGATAAGATAAGATAAGATAAGCATTTATTAGTCCCACAATGGGGGAATTCCAGGATTGCAACAGCACAGGGATAGCAACACTCAGAGCAACAATCAGAAGGCAAGAAAAAACAAGAGCAGCGAGTATACATATGTACATATAAGATAAGATAAGATAAGATAAGCCTTTATTAGTCCCACAATGGGGAAATTCCAGGATTGCAACAGCACAGGGATAGCAACACTCAGAGCAATAATCAGAAGGCAAGAAAAAAAAAAAAAAACAAGAACATCTAGTAAACATATGTACATATTACTATAAATGTGTATATATATAGACACACATTATGGTTGGTGAATGTGCAGCATATAACATAAATATATAAACACACAGTGCGGAGCATTGTAGCTAGATGGAATAAATATATGACTATATAAACAGTGCGGAGCATTGTCGCTAGATGGAATAAATATGTAAATATATAAACACACACAGTGTGGAGCATTGTCGCTAGATAGAATAAATATTTAAATATATAAACACACACAGTGCGGAGCATTGTAGCTAGATGGAATGAAACAGTATAACATGTCTACTTAGTTATCCTACATGGTATGATTATGTACCCATACATATTCTCACCCTCCGTAGCTACCGGTATTTTCCTAGTTGTATACCGGAGGGGACCATTGTTTAAGTCTATTGCGTCTTTTGCATTCAATACTATTAGGTTGTCATGTCTTTTTGCTATCTCTGCAAGCAGCCCTGCTTAGGTTGTACAGTCTGACAGCCGTAGGTAGGAAGGACCTGTGAAACCTCTCGGTTGTGCACCTAGGATGATGTAGTCTGTTGCTAAATGAGCTCCTCAGTGCATTCAGTGTGTCCTGCATAGGGTGGAACTTGGACTCCAGCAGAGATGACAGTTTAGCCACCATCCTTCTCTCTCCCATCTCCTCCACTGGGTCAAGGCGCTGCCCCAGGACAGAGCTAGCTTTCTTGATCAGTTTGTTCAGTCTCTTCCTTTCGGCTGCTGTAACGCCACTGCCCCAACAGACCACTCCAAAAGTGATGGCTGATGCCACCACCGTGTCGTAGAATGTCTTCAGCAGCACCCGTTGTACACCAAAAGACCTGAGTCTCCTCAGTAGGAACAGCCTGCGCTGTCCCTTCTTGTAGAGTGTGTCAGTATTGTGTGACCAGTCTAGTTTATTGTTCAGATGAACACCTAGGTACTTGTAGGATGTCACCATCTCGATGTCTGTTCCCTGTATATTTACTGGTGCTGTGAGGGGTTGTCCTTGCCTGCGGCAGTCCACCACCAGCTCCTTAGTTTTCCTCGTGTTGATCTGAAGGCAGTTCCGATGGCACCAGTCCACAAAGTGCTGGATAAGCCCTCTGTACTCAGCTTCATCTCCGTTGGAGATGAGGCCGACGATCGCAGAGTCGTCAGAGAACTTCTGTAGATGGCAGTGTGTTGTGTGAGAAGTCCGCAGTATAAAGGGTGAACAGGAAGGGAGCCAAAACCTTTCCCTGGGGGGCTCTAATGCTACCGATGATCGTGTCGGACACAAAGTCCCGGGTTCTCACAAACTGTGGCCGGTTAGTGAGGTAGTCCAGGATCCATGATGACAGGTGCTGGTCCACCCCTGTGCACAGCAGCTTGTCCTTCAGGATCATCGGTTGGATGGTGTTGAAAGCACTGGAGAAGTAGGCCATGAGCAGCTCCCTCAAAATGTGGTTAGAAAATGATTTTCGTGGCACCCAACTGGGAACTATGGGATCTTTGATGATTTCTATGTAAAAAAATCTTCTGAATCCGAAAATCGATGTTCCCACTGTCAAAGGTGTGGATAGCTATGTCAAATTTGCATAAATCCAAGATGGCTGCCACGACTAACCAAGGGAATGAATGGCCTAACATTTCAACCAGTCTACCTAGAAACAGGTTTGAGGCCTCTTTTTCGGATAATGTTGAGCCGAGGAATCGATTTCTGAGGTCGACTGTGTGATTGAGGGTCAAAGAACCACACTAATTTGCATAAATCCAAGATGGCTGCCATGAATGGCCTAACTTTTTTATCAGTACAACTAGAATCACGTTTGAGACATCATTTTCCGATAATGTTATTCCCAGGAATCGATTTCTGAGGTCACTTGTGTGATTGAGGGTCAAAGAACTCCACTCATCTAAATAAATCCAAAATGGCCGTCATAGGCATGGATAGCCTAACCTCTTAACCACTCTACCTAGAATCACATTTGATACATCTTTTCCAAATAACGTTGACCCGAGAAATCGATTCCTGGTCAGTTATGTGATTGAGTGTCAAAGAACTCTGCTAATTTATATAAATTCAACATGTATAGCTGTCATATCCTGATACAACCTGTATTCAACCTCCACCTTATTCATCACCAGAATCATCTCCCTCATTTTCTTCCTCCTCTGCTTCCACAGATCTTTCAGATTCTGTAAGAACACAATTCACGCAATCGATGCAGGCGCATAGATCAGTGCAGCTGAGATCTGATGCCTTGCATGTACATCTGCTGGCCTCACACCTACTCCGCTTGCATGAACAGTGCACATAGTTCAAGATCTCTTCAGGTGCCGGACCAGTTGCCATCCAGTCTACAGCCAGTTCTTTCTGCAATAAAATCCAGCCATGGCCCACTGGACTGGGGGCAGATATTGTTTGCTGAACGGCACAGCGATGAATGGCTGCTTGATAATTTGACCTCTCTACATGTTTTCGAAGAGCATCCTGGTTGGGTGGTAATGCATCATCGCAGGAGGCATTGATGCAGAACAGACTGTAGCGAGCCTCATTCACATCATTTGTATTTTGACCGTACAGATCACATACAAACTGTTCGAGTGAAGACTGAAGAGAAGACGCCACATCAAAGTCTCTCCCAAGCTGTGTGAATACCTCCTGGTATTCAGTGTTTTTCAGGACAAGGTCCAGTGGACGGCGTTTCCCTTTTCCATGAAAGGCACTTGTGGAGTTGCATCCTGTAAAGACATGTAACCCTATCAATGACCGACAGACAGTGTCACCAAGTGACTCCCGCACATTTCGTAGAGCAAGAATCCTTCTTCTTTTTTTGGTACCAGTCAGAAAGTAAATGTCTGATCCAATGTCTTGCCATCAGAGACAGAAGAATGATGGCCACATCAGTATCCGAACTTTTGACTGCAATGTTCGCATAGGTGACAGCAGTGGAGCGCAATCCTGGTATCAGCTTCCTCATGGTCGCAGGTCAACTCTGGTACTGACATCTCTGATGTCGCAGAGATCAGGTGACAGGATCACGTGACAGGATTCGCCATGTGCCATGGTCAATGCTTTCCAGATCTACTGACATAGTAGACCAAGCACGGAAGAAGAACTTGAACAACTCCTCCTTATTCTTTCCATTATTGAGGAAACTGTTCCACTGAATTGGGAGTTCCTGTTCCTCAGACAAAATTCTGCACAACTGGCTTCCCGCTGCTGCCCTTCTTGCATGTTCTCCGCCCTTGATGCTGACGGGGGGATATCTGTCACCAATGAAGTCGACACAGCTACACTTCAGCATTTTTGCCAGGCACACGATATGACGAACATACTCTGCAAGTTGTCTGAATGTTGCTGGGAGTGGCCTTGATAGGCCATGTACAACACCCATGCCATCAATGACCAGTGCTGATTTGGCCGGGATGTGGTCCACCATGATAGATGGGCATTTGGACTCAATGTACTGTAACAGCATGGCTTTGTTTTTGCCAGTGATCCATCAGGTGAAGCCAATGAGGAAGGTACAACACTTAAGGGATACGACAAGACTTCTTTCATGTCTACTGATCGACTCCTGCTAATGATCACCAACCGGGCAAACAACTTCAGGTCACTCTTCAAGATAACCTTCTTTCCTGTTTTCATTGTTGTCTTTGTTTTGCAGGGATCTGAAAACATTTTGAGCTTTGACTGTTTGATTGGTTCGTGAAATCCAGTTGTGTGGTTTATCAATCTAGCTGTCAGAAATTCAGCTGCTGCATATTCTCCAACATCTCTTGCTCCAAGCAAGTCAGTCCTTACTTCTGTAGTAGCCACAACCCCATTACTGATGTTCAGCAACTCGTCGCCTTCATGGGAGAATGGATTTAACATTTCATTCATGCAATCCATGATGGCCTGGACACCTTCCTCATCCTTTGCATGCCTTGTATGGTCGAGGTCTTTCCTCTTCCTGCCATCTTGTCTACAACCAGCCATAACTTCACACTGTCTTGTAATGCCCGCTCATTCGCTTTGTGATAGCACCCATCGATTCACAGCATTCCTCCCAAGTGTCAATCCTGTGATTCCTCCCATGGTTTTGCAGTCCCGGTTGCAGGTCTGTTCAATCACCTGGTCACATGCCGTTCCTGAGAATCCATAGCGATGCTGCTGGTGGACAGTCCATTTTCCAGAAACAAATTGGTCAAAAATGGCAGGATGTGTGTGCGACAGGCTCATCATCTCAATCCAGTATGCTGACAGATAGTGAGCGTAATGTGTCTTATCATAGGCAAAGAACCACGGCAACATGGAATGAACAGCCGCAAGGTGGAGATCCCAATTGGATTCCCTTGTAGCTCGAATGAACCACAGAAGCAACTCCACCATGTCAAGATACAAAGACCACAAGGCAAACGTTGGGCTCTTCTGAGACTGGTTGCGTCGGAATTCCTCATACAGTGCTACAAAGTCACTGAGTTCTGGGCCTAAACATAAGTCTCGAAAGAGCTGAGATGGGTAGGCCTGACTCATATGGTTGATGAAAGTTTGCAACTTGTCACTCATCTTGGGAGACAATGTTTCGGTGAAGCACATGAAGAGTAGGCAATGCAGGGCCTCAAACATCAACTTGTGAGCACGCACCGATCTGTTGTAATGTTTTCCCTCCATTACATGATGGCTTGAACCTGCTGCCACAACTCCCGATTCTACCAGAATATCCATGAGGCCTGCGTCACCGAAGCACTTCCACAGAACAGACAGGAATGACATGCAGGTGTGAAACGCACCCAATCTCACAACAATACGATCATGATAGGTATCGTTCTTCCAACGTATTTCTTGGGCCTTGGCATAAATTGCCTGATCAAAGACAAGTGTCACTGTATTCAGATCCAGCTTGTCAGCCATCTGTAAACTTCGGCTCAAGATAGTGTTGACGGTATCCAGCTCTGTTGGAGAGGCCTCTATGGTCGGTAAGTACGCCACGTGAGACAGATGAAGTTCATCACAGTCATGTAGTTGTGTGTTGAATCCTATCCATCCAGGCAATTTATGTTGTCCTCCATCCACGAACTTGACAAAGACATAAGCCATATCTGAAAGGTGAGCTGATCGATAGAACTTGGCATACATCTTCTCGTCAATCTGTTCAGCAGAAATCACCCTCATGGTGGGACCAGTCCTCTTAATTGGATGATAAGGGTTGATGGAGGTACATCCAGGGTTCGCTGGCTCTTCTTTATTGTTGGCCCTTCAATGTTTGAAGGAATGTCACCACTTGACTCTTGTATAAGGATGCCATTTGTATGGTGAGTGGTTCCATGTCCTGAGGCTGTCTCCTCACCAAAATCTATATTATCCCAAACAAGGATTATAGGACTTCTGGATTCCTGCTGGGATGGAAATTTCTCCCTGTACGAGCTGCAGCTGAGCAAGGGCCATATCAAATCGTAAAATACTGTGGTAGGATGCACAGTGTCCCAAACTGCTGAGCAGCTGCAACACTTGTGAAGATCTTGTGAGGTGCCTCATGGTCAGACCCAGACACAATGACTTCGGGGTCTGCTTCAAACCGTTGGACTGCAAATAAATGTCTTGTAGTATTGACAACATTTTCAAGTGGAATGCATCAGACACCTCCACGTAGTCAGCCAGTGTTGCATCATCAGAGGTACCAATGATCCAGGCAAGCATATTGAAAAGGGCAACTGGGATGAGTTCCTTTGCCTTTTCAATGATGAAATCTTTTGATGTGGGTGGCCAAGGTCCTTGCATACCTTGGCAAGATGAAAGTTCCCTGCAAATCATCAGAGCTGAGTTGTAAAGGGAATACAGAGATGCGTCTGTGCTTGTAGGTGGAGCTGGTAGTGCAACGTCACTACAGGCGCTTGATGTTTCTGTGTCTGTTGTTGACATTGACAGTTGTCAGCAACATCACCAGTGGCAATATTCTCAACAAATACTATCTCACTTGCTGATTTCTTTGATGGTGAATGGAATTTCAGTTGAGGGAATCTTTGCTTAAGCCGTCCTTTAATCTGCTGGACCTGTGGAACAAAGAAAAATTAGCTTTAACAGAGAAATCTTGGCTTCCATTTCATGTAGATACCGCCAATATGCAAAGTTCTTCAGGTAATTTTGATTTGTAACTAAATATATGATTGCCAGTTTTTGTCATTTCAATCTTCTTTATTGGTAAGAATCTCAAGATTTTTTTAAACATCTTCGGTTGAAATTGTATATATGTAAGCCATGGAAATCTGTCCCGTACCTGTAGCTTGATGCATCAAGTCTTTCATGCTTTTTGGCCATTGACACAAAAATGTCCAACAGCCTGTTCAGTCTTAGGATTTCTTGGTTTTGGATGATGCACTGCTTAACCACCTCTACCCACAAAATAGGTCAAAGGTTTTCTGGAAACCAAGTCTCTCACTGCTCGATGATCTGGAAATAAAATAAAAAATAATGCTATCTGGAGTAAAACTACACAATATTATATAAAAATATAAAACTAGTGTTTCAGTGAGTTTGATTTAGCAGAGACCTATGACATTTTCCCTTTTGACATTTTGACAACCATGACTTTACTCATTTGTAAGAATTTGTATAGCCCCAAAGGATCTCTGAATTCATATATTTGAAAATAAAAAGAAATAAATTACTAACTAACTAACTAACCTGCACTTATATAGCACTTTTCTAGTCACAAAGACCACTCAAAGCGCTTTCATTAATACTAACCCTCCAGGTTGTAACTAAATTACAACCTGGAGGATTCAGACTGACTCCGTAGAAATCTTGTATACTGACGATAGCAGCTGCCATGGTATTTGACCTCAATGGCAGCACAATCACGGTCTCTTATGTGTCTGAGAATGGTTTCATCTGCTTTCTCAGGAGCTGATTGTCTTAAAAGACCTGTGTGCAAATAAATCAAAAGTCATTAAATTAATAGTAAAACTCAGTCAACCTCCCTGTTCTATTCCATCATTCTATTCCATCTATTCCATCCATGAGAAATAACATACCAGTAATTAATGTAAGATTAAATAATTATTTTTCTTTAAACTTTCACCACTCCAAATTGTAAGATCTACCAATTTTCTTACCAGTCTCAGCTTGCATCAGTTTTACAGTGACACGATTTGTCCGTGGCCCTTCTCTGAGCATTTCCTTCTTGCAGATGATGCAGATGTTTGGCAACACATTGCTTGACCTTGCAGATGCTTGGCTGATGGTTGCTGCAGCATGGTGAGATCGCAGTCGCTTTTTAGGAGATGGTGTTGGGGAACTAAGTTCTGGTCTGCATTGCTCCTGAGGCTCAGGAATGTGGGCTTCAGCCAGTCGTTTTTTACGAGCTTCAGCATGTTCCACTCTTGTTTTGTCCGTAAAACGGCTATTGTACACACGATGGTAGCCAAATGTTGGCTGCACGGTGGTGCAGTGGTTTAGCACTGTGGCAGCACAGTTTACCCTCGGCCGGGGGATTGCAGGGATCGTGGGTTCGATCCCAGCCCCCGACCAACAGTGAGCTGTGTGGAGTTTGCATGTTCTCCCCGTGTTGCACGGGTTTACTCCGGGATTTCTCCGGTTTCCTCCTGCATACCAAAAACATGTAGGTTTAGGGCGCTCGCTCACGCAGCGACCGGCAGCCGGTGGCTTGTCACCAGACTACAAACCAAATCTACCTACAGGTACAAATAAGTAACAAAAAAAAAAAAAGGTTGTTTAGATCTGAAAACATATTATATGGACCATAGGGTATTATAACATTAGCCCTACCTTGTACCCATATAGATATAAAACATATACAGAGTGCAGATAATTTTCACATTAACAGTGAGCTTATGCAACCTAGTCACTGCTCAATGTAAACTTGCAAAATGGCAAGAACAGACCGTGTGCCCATATTTATTGAGAGCATAAAGTATAAAGGCGACTGCTGCTGCCATGAGTTTAACCTTTCTTGGGTGACACATACCTATGGACTTTCCTTAAAAGGCCATTTTCCATCTGCCTAAGGCTTGATAGTATGGGTGTAACTATGTGCAAACTATATAAATGTATGCTCAAACTTGTTCCTCCCTCACCTACTAGTACACTGCACCCCTTGGGCTTGGCTGAGAAGTACATCCAACCCTCAGACTCAGAGTTAAGCTCATTGGGATTGCTACCCATTTCCCATTTGAGCTACTTTGTGGTAGTGGTATATTTTGACTATAATTCAGGCCCAGAGTGGGTTCTGGGGATAGATGCATCATCAGAGTGAGTCGATCTGCATCATCTAGATCTATACTAGGACTATGTTATCTGGCACGCAGAGTCCCTTGGTTATAAGCCTCCACACCCCCAGATCGGCCATGAAACTAAGCGAAAAGTGGCAGCTGCTCACGGCCTAAAGGTAGAAACTTGAGTACAATCAACAAAGCTTAGCTTCTAAATCAGTGAGAATAGATAGAATGGCAGCAAGTCGAAAACCTGCATACAAACACTGAATCGAAGATACTGTGTCAGCACGAATGCACAGAATTGCAGAAAGTTGGAAATTTTTGAAAATCATTGAAGCTAAGCTTCCATGTAAGTGCGAACAAATAAAATGGGTGTAAGATTAAAACATGCCTACAATCAAGGGATTTCAGCGTGAATACACAAAATTTGAGAACGTTTAAAATTTACGTACATTCACAGAGGCTAAGAAACTTTGCAGCATGAACAAACAGAATTGGACTAAGTTGCAAACTTGCCTAAAATCACAAAAGCAAAGCTTCTATGTCAGCGTGAATTCAAAAAAATTTAGAAAGTTACAAACTTTCGTACATTCACTGAAGTTAAGAAACTTTGTAAGCATGAACACAAGCAAGTCACAAACTTGTGTACAAGCAATGAAACTAGGCTTCTGTGAAAGTGCGAATATAAAGAACAGCAGCATGTTGCAAACTTGTGCACCATCACCGAAGATAAGGTTTAGTGTCAGCCCCAAAATACAGAACGGGAAGAAGTCGCTAACATTCCTGAAATGACCGAAGCGAAGGTTCTTAGTCAGCTTGAATACAAAAAATTTGAGAAGGTTACAAACGAGTACATTAAGGAGAAGCTAAGAAACTTTTTCAGTCTGAAAAAAATGAATGGCAGCAAATCACAAACTTGTGTACAATAAGAGAAAAAGCTAAACGTCTAGTTCAGCATGAACACACAGAATTGCAGAAAGTCAGAAACTTTCAAAAATCATTGAAGCTAAGCTTCTGTGCCAGTGCGAACACATAGAATGTAAGCAAGTTTCAAACATGCCTACAATCACCTAATTGATGCTTCTGTCAGCATGAATACACAAAATTGTTGAAAGTTCAAAACTTGTGTACAATCGAAGCTAAGAAATTTTGTAAACATGAAAACAGAATTGGAGAAAGTTGCAAACATGTACAATCACCGAAGCTAACACACAGAATAGCAGCAAATTGCAAACGTGTACAATCACTGTCACTCAGCTTCTGTGAAAACCCGGATATACAGAATTGAAGAATATTGCAAACTTGTGAACAAACACCGAAGAAAAGCTTTAGTGTCAGCGTGGAAACACAGAATGGGAGCAAGTTGAAAATTTGGATAGAATCACGTTAAGAAACTTTGTCAGCACAAACACACACAATCGTATCAAGTTGCAAACTTGAGTACAATCACTGAAATTAGTTTGTGTCAGCAAGAAAACAAAGAATTGCAGCAAGTTGCAACTTGCTTAAATCATTAAAGCTAAACTTCTGTGTCAGTGTGAAGACATAGAATGGCAGCAAGTTGCAAACTTCCAATCTCCAAAGCTAAACTTCTGTGTCAGTGCAAACGCACAGAATTGAAGCAAGTCGCAAAACTGTGTACAATCAAAAAAGCTAAGATACTTTGTCAGCGCAATGACACAGAATTGGAGCAAGTGGAAAACTTGCCAAATAACACAAAAGTGACGCATCTGTTTCAGGATGAATACACAAAATTTGAGAAAGTCTCAAACTTGCATACATTCACGGAAGCTAAAAAAAACTTTGTCAGCACAAACACAATGAATGGAAGAAAGTTGCAATCTTGTGTACAGTCATTGAAACCAAACTTCTCTGTCAGTACAAACACAGAGAATTGATGCAAGTTGCAAACTTGAGTACAATCACCGATGATGTTTAGTGTAAGCGCCCAAACAAAGAATTTGAGCAAGACAAAAACTTGCACAAAATCACCAAAGTGAAGCGTCTATGTCAGCGTGAATTCACAAAATTTGAGAAAGGTACAAAATAACTACCAAACTTACATACATTCACGGAAGCTAAGAAACTTTGTCCGCATTAAAACAATGAATGGCAGAAAGTCGCAAACTTATGTCCAATCACCAAAACTAAACTTTCTGTGTCAGCTCGAACACAGAGAATAGTAGCAAATTGCAAACTTGTGTACAATCACTGAAACTAAGCTTCTCTCTAAGCACTCATAGACAGAATAGCAGCACATCGCAAACTTGAGTACAATCTCCAAAGCTATGCATCTTTCAGCGCAAACACAGAATGGGATCATATTGAAAACTTGCATACAATAACCGATGCAATACTTCTTTGACAACATAAATGCAATGAATGGCAGAAAATCGCAAACTAGCATACAAACACCAAAGCTAAGATTCTTTGTCTGCGCAAACACAAAAAATGGGAGAAAGACGCATGCTTGCCTACAATTACTGACATGAAGGTTCAGTGTCAGAGTGAATACACAAAACTGGAGAAAGTTCAAAACTTGTGTACATTCACAGAAGCTAAGAAACTTTGTAAGCATGAACACAAAATGGCAGCAAGTCGCAAACTTGCATAAAGTCAGCAATGCTATGCTTCTTTGTCAACGAGAATCCACCGATTGGCAGCAAAATGCAAACTTCAATGCAAGCTTCTGTGGAAGTGCGAATATAAAGAATAGCAGCATGTCGCAAACTTGTGCACAATCACCGAAGATAAGGTTTAGTGTCAGCCCCAAAATACAGAATGGGATCAAGTCGCGAACTTGCCTAAAATGACCAAAGCGAAGCTTCTTAGTCAGCTTGAATACAAAAAATTTGAGAAAGTTACAAACTTGAATACATTAAGGGAAGCTAAGAAACTTTTTCAGTATTAAAACACAGAATGGCAGCAAATAAAAGTGTACAATAAGTGAAGAAGCTAAACATCTAGTTCAGCATGAACACAGAATTGCAGCAAGTCGGAAACTTTCGAAAATCATTGAAGCTCAGCTTCTGTGTCAGTGTGAACAAATACAATGGGTGTAAGAATAAAACATGTCTACAATCACCTAAGGGATGCTTCAGTTTAAGCGTGAATACAGAAAATTTAAGAAAGTTTAAAATTTATGTACATCCAAAGAGGCTAAGAAACTTTGCAGCACAAAAAAACAGAATTGGACTAAGTTGCAAACTTGTCTAAAATCACAAAAGCAAAGCTTCTATGTCAGCAGGAATTCAAAAAATTTTAGAAAGTTACAAACTTTCGTACATTTACGGAAGCTAAGAAACTTTGTAAGCATGAACACAATTAAGGGCAGCAAGTCACAAACTGTACAAGCAATAAAATTAAGTTTCTGTGAAAGTGCAAATATAAAGAACGGCAGCATGTTTCAAACTTGTGCACCATCACCAAAGATAAGGTTTAGTGTCATTCCCAAAATACTGAATGGGAACAAGTCGCTAACATTCCTTAAATGTCCAAAGCGAAGCTTCTTAGTCAGCTTGAATACAAAACATTTGAGAATGTTACAAACTTGAGTACAGTAAGGAGAAGCTAAGAAACTTTTTCAGTCTGAACACATAGAATGGGAGCAAATCACAAAATTTGTTATAATAAGTGAAAAAGCTAAACGTCTAGTTCAACATGAACACACAGACTTGCAGAAAGACGGAAACTTTCAAAAATCATTGAAGCTAAGCTTCTGTGCCAGTTCGAACACATAGAATGTAAGCAAGATTCAAACATGCCTACAATCACCCAATTGACGCTTCTGTCAGCATGAATACACAAAATTGGTGAAAGTTCAAAACTTGTGTACAATCAAAGAAGCTAAGAAATTTTGTAAACATGAAAACAGAATTGGAGCAAGTTGCAAACTTGTGCACATTCACCGAAAATAAGGTTTAGTGTCAGCCCCAAAATACAGAATGGGATCAAGTCACTAACTTGCCTAAAATGACCAAAGCGAAGCTTCTTAGTCAGCTTGAATCCAAAAAATTTGAGAAAGTTACAAACTTGAATACATTAAGAAACTTTTTCAGTAAGAACACACAGAAAGGAAGCAAATAAACGTGTACAATAAGTGAAGAAGATAAACATCTAGTTCAGCATGAACACAGAATTGCAGCAGGTCGGAAACTTTCGAAAATCATTGAAGCTAAGCTTCTGTGCCAGTGCTAACACAATGTAAGCAAGTTTCAAACATGCCTACATTCACCTAATTGATGCTTAGTGTGAAAACACAAAATTGGTGAAAGTTCAAAACTTGTGTACATTCATAGGAGCTAAGAAATTTTGTAAACATGAACACAGAATAGGAGCAAACCACAAACTTGTTTACAAACACGGAAGCTAACACATAGAATAGCAGCAAATCACAAAACTGTGTACAATCACTGTAAGTAAGCCTCGATGAAAACACGAATATAAA
>CM035846.1:299303689-299368689 GCA_020510985.1 Pholidichthys leucotaenia
GTCCAATTCTGTTTGTTCGTTGCTACAAAGTTTTTTAGCCTCTTTGGATGTACGTAAATTTTAAACTTTCTCAAATTTTGTGTATTCACGCTTAAACTGAAGCATCGCTTAGGTGATTGTAGACATGTTTTAATCTTCACCCATTGTATTTGATCGCACTGACACTGAAGCTTAGCTTCAATGATTTTCAAAAATTTCCAACTTTCTGCAAATCTGTGTGTTTGTGCTGACACAGTATCTTAGATTCGGTGATTGTATGCAGGTTTTCGACTTGCTGCAATTCTGTCTATTCTCACTGACACAGAGAGCTAAGCTTTGTTGAATGTTCTCAAGTTTGTAACTTGATCCCATTCTTTTTTTTTTGTGCTGACAAAGTTTCTTAGCCTCCGTGAATGTAAGTAAATTTTCAAACTTTCTCAAATTTTGTGTATTCACACTGAAAAAAAGCATCCCTTAGTTGATTGTAGGCATGTTTGAAAGTTGCTAACATTCTATGTTTTTGCACTGACACAGAAACTTTTCTTCAATGATTTTCACAAGCTTCCGACATTCTGCAATTCTGTGTGTTCTTGCTGACACAGTTTCTTAGCTTTGGTTATTGTACGCAGGTTTTCAACTTTCTGCCATTCTGTTTATTCTCGCTGACACAGAAGCTAACTCAGGTTTGCAACATAATCCGTCCTTTTTGTTCATTCTGACAAAGTTTCTTAAATATCCGTGATTATATGCAGGTTTTCAACTTGCTCCAATTCTGTGTTTTGGCAATCACACTACACCTTATCTTCGGTCATTTTGCCCAAGTTTGTGATGTGCTGCAATTCTTTATATTCGTGTTTTCATCGAGGCTTACTTACAGTGATTGTACACAGTTTTGTGATTTGCTGCTATTCTATGTGTTAGCTTCCGTGTTTGTAAACAAGTTTGTGGTTTGCTCCTATTCTGTGTTCATGTTTACAAAATTTCTTAGCTTCTATGAATGTACACAAGTTTTGAACTTTCACCAATTTTGTGTTTTCACGCTGACACAGAAGCATCAATTAGGTGAATGTAGGCATGTTTGAAACTTGCTTACATTGTGTTAGCACTGGCACAGAAGCTTAGCTTCAATGATTTTCGAAAGTTTCCGACTTGCTGCAATTCTGTGTTCATGCTGAACTAGATGTTTATCTTCTTCACTTATTGTACACGTTTATTTGCTGCCATTCTGTGTGTTCATACTGAAAAAGTTTCTTAATGTATTCAAGTTTGTAACTTTCTCAAATTTTTTGTATTCAAGCTGACTAAGAAGCTTCGCTTTGGTCATTTTAGGCAAGTTAGTGACTTGATACCATTCTGTATTTTGGGGCTGACACTAAACCTTATCTTCGGTGATTGTGCACAAGTTTGCAACTTGCTCCAATTCTGTTTTCATGTTTACAAAATTTCTTAGCTTCTTTGATTGTACACAAGTTTTGAACTTTCACCAATTTTGTGTATTCATGCTGACAGAAGCGTCAATTGGGTGATTGTAGGCATGTTTGAATCTTGCTTACATTCTATGTGTTCGAACTGGCACAGAAGCTTAGCTTCAATGATTTTTGAAAGTTTCCGTCTTTCTGCAAGTCTGTGTATTCATGTTGAACTAGACGTTTAGCTTTTTCACTTATTGTAACCAAGTTTGTGATTTGCTGCCATTCTATGTGTTCAGACTGAAAAAGTTTCTTAGCTTCTCCTTATTGTACTCAAGTTTGTAACTTTCTCAAATGTTTTGTATTCAAGCTGACTAAGAAGCTTCGCTTTGGACATTTAAGGAATGTTAGCGACTTGTTCCCATTCAGTATTTTGGGGCTGACACTAAACCTTATCTTTGGTGATGGTGCACAAGTTTGAAACATGCTGCTGTTCTTTATATTTGCACTTTCACAGAAACTTAGTTTCATTGCTTGTACACAAGTTTGTGACTTGCTGCCCTTAATTGTGTTCATGCTTACAAAGTTTCGTTGCTTCCGTAAATGTACGAAAGTTTGTAACTTTCTAAAATTTATTGAATTCACGCTGACATGGAAGCTTTGCTTTTGTGATTTTAGGCAAGTTTGCAACTTAGTCCAATTCTGTTTGTTCGTGCTACAAAGTTTCTTAGCCTCTTTGGATGTACGTAAATTTTAAACTTTCTCAAATTTTGTGTATTCACGCTTAAACTGAAGCATCCCTTAGGTGATTGTAGACATGTTTTAATCTTCACCCATTGTATTTGATCGCACTGACACTGAAGCTTAGCTTCAATGATTTTAAAAAATTTCCAACTTTCTGCAAATCTGTGTGTTTGTGCTGACACAGTATCTTAGATTCGGTGATTGTATGCCGGTTTTTGACTTGCTGCAATTCTGTCTATTCTCACTGACACAGAAGCTAAGCTTTGTTGAATGTACTCAAGTTTGTATCTTGATCCCATTCTTTTTTTTTTTGTGCTGACAAAGTTTGTTAGCCTCCGTGAATGTAAGCAAATTTTCAAACTTTCTCAAATTTTGTGTATTCACACTGAAAAAAAGCATCCCTTAGTTGATTGTAGGCATGTTTGAAAGTTGCTAACATTCTATGTTTTTGCACTGACACAGAAACTTTTCTTCAATGATTTTCACAAGCTTCCGACATTCTGCAATTCTGTGTGTTCTTGCTGACACAGTTTCTTAGCTTTGGTTATTGTACGCAGGTTTTCAACTTTCTGCCATTCTGTTTATTCTCGTTGACACAGAAGCTAACTCAGGTTTGCAACATAATCCGTCCTTTTTGTTCATTCTGACAAAGTTTCTTAAATATCCGTGATTATATGCAGGTTTTCAACTTGCTCCAATTCTGTGTTTTGGCAATCACACTACACCTTATCTTCGGTCATTTTGCCCAAGTTTGTGATGTGCTGCAATTCTTTATATTCATGTTTTCATCGAGGCTTACTTACAGTGATTGTACACAGTTTTGTGATTTGCTGCTATTCTATGTGTTAGCTTCCGTGTTTGTAAACAAGTTTGTGGTTTGCTCCTATTCTGTGTTCATTTTACAAAATTTCTTATCTTCTATGAATGTACACAAGTTTTGAACTTTCACCAATTTTGTGTTTTCACGCTGAAACAGAAGCATCAATTAGTTGAATGTAGGCATGTTTGAAAGTTGCTTACATTGTGTTAGCACTGGCACAGAAGCTTTGCTTCAATGATTTTCGAAAGTTTCCGACTTGCTGCAATTTTGTGTTCATGCTGAACTAGATGTTTATCTTCTTCACTTATTGTACACGTTTATTTGCTGCCATTCTGTGTGTTCATACTGAAAAAGTTTCTTAATGTATTCGTTTGTAACGTTCTTAAATTTTTTGTATTCAAGCTGACTAAGAAGCTTCGCTTTGGTCATTTTAGGCAAATTAGTGACTTGTTCCCATTCAGTATTTTGGGGCTGACACTAAACCTTATCTTTGGTGATGGTGCACAAAGTTTGAAACGTGCATATTTGCACTTTCACAGAAACTTAGTTTCATTGCTTGTACACGTTTGTGACTTGCTGCCCTTAATTGTGTTCATGCTTACAAAGTTTCGTTGCTTCTGTAAATGTATGAAAGTTTGTAACTTTCTAAAATTTATTGAATTCACGCTGGCATGGAAGCTTTGCTTTTGTGATTTTAGGCAAGTTTGCAACTTAGTCCAATTCTGTTTGTTCATGCTAGAAAGTTTCTAAGCCTCTTTGGATGTACGTAAATTTTAAACTTTCTCAAATTTTGTGTATTCACGCTTAAACTGAAGCATCGCTTAGGTGATTGTAGACATGTTTTAATCTTCACCCATTGTATTTGATCGCACTGACACTGAAGCTTAGCTTCAATGATTTTAAAAAATTTCCAACTTTCTGCAAATCTGTGTGTTTGTGCTGACACAGTATCTTAGATTCGGTGATTGTATGCCGGTTTTTGACTTGCTGCAATTCTGTCTATTCTCACTGACACAGAAGCTAAGCTTTGTTGAATGTACTCAAGTTTGTATCTTGATCCCATTCTTTTTTTTATGTGCTGACAAAGTTTGTTAGCCTCCGTGAATGTAAGCAAATTTTCAAACTTTCTCAAATTTTGTGTATTCACACTGAAAAAAAGCATCCCTTAGTTGAGTGTAGGCATGTTTGAAAGTTGCTAACATTCTATGTTTTTGCACTGACACAGAAACTTTTCTTCAATGATTTTAACAAGCTTCCGACATTCTGCAATTCTGTGTGTTCATGCTGACACAGTTTCTTAGCTTTGGTTATTGTACGCAGGTTTTCAACTTTCTGCCATTCTGTTTATTCCCGTTGACACAGAAGCTAACTCAGGTTTGCAACATAATCCGTCCTTTTTGTTCATTCTTACAAAGTTTCTTAAATATCCGTGATTATGTGCAGGTTTTCAACTTGCTCCAATTCTGTGTTTTGGCAATCACGCTACACCTTATCTTCGGTCATTTGGCCCAAGTTTGTGATGTGCTGCAATTCTTTATATTCGTGTTTTCATCGAGGCTTACTTAGTGATTGTACACAGTTTTGTGATTTGCTGCTATTCTATGTGTTAGCTTCCGTGTTTGTAAACAAGTTTGTGGTTTGCTCCTATTCTGTGTTCATGTTTACAAAATTTCTTAGCTTCTATGAATGTACACAAGTTTTGAACTTTCACCAATTTTGTGTTTTCACGCTGACACAGAAGCATCAATTCGGTGAATGTAGGCATGTTTGAAACTTGCTTACATTGTGTTAGCACTGGCACAGAAGCTTAGCTTCAATGATTTTCGAAAGTTTCCGACTTGCTGCAATTTTGTGTTCATGCTGAACTAGATGTTTATCTTCTTCACTTATTGTACACGTTTATTTGCTGCCATTCTGTGTGTTCATACTGAAAAAGTTTCTTAATGTATTCAAGTTTGTAACTTTCTCAAATTTTTTGTATTCAAGCTGACTAAGAAGCTTCGCTTTGGTCATTTTAGGCAAGTTAGTGACTTGATACCATTCTGAATTTTGGGGCTGACACTAAACCTTATCTTCGGTGATTGTGCACAAGTTTGCAACTTGCTCCAATTCTGTTTTCATGTTTACAAAATTTCTTAGCTTCTTTGATTGTACACAAGTTTTGAACTTTCACCAATTTTGTGTATTCATGCTGACTGAAGCGTCAATTGGGTGATTGTAGGCATGTTTGAATCTTGCTTACATTCTATGTGTTCGAACTGGCACAGAAGCTTAGCTTCAATGATTTTTGAAAGTTTCCGTCTTTCTGCAAGTCTGTGTATTCATGTTGAACTAGATGTTTAGCTTTTTCACTTATTGTAACCAAGTTTGTGATTTGCTGCCATTCTATGTGTTCAGACTGAAAAAGTTTCTTAGCTTCTCCTTAATGTACTCAAGTTTGTAACTTTCTCAAATGTTTTGTATTCAAGCTGACTAAGAAGCTTCGCTTTGGACATTTAAGGAATGTTAGCGACTTGTTCCAATTCAGTATTTTGGGGCTGACACTAAACCTTATCTTTGGTGATGGTGCACAAGTTTGAAACATGCTGCTGTTCTTTATATTTGCACTTTCACAGAAACTTAGTTTCATTGCTTGAACACAAGTTTGTGACTTGCTGCCCTTAATTGTGTTCATGCTTACAAAGTTCCGTTGCTTCCGTAAATGTACGAAAGTTTGTAACTTTCTAAAATTTATTGAATTCCCGCTGACATGGAAGCTTTGCTTTTGTGATTTTAGGCAAGTTTGCAACTTAGTCCAAGTCTGTTTGTTCGTGCTACAAAGTTTTTTAGCCTCTTTGGATGTACGTAAATTTTAAACTTTCTCAAATTTTGTGTATTCACGCTTAAACTGAAGCATCGCTTAGGTGATTGTAGACATGTTTTAATCTTCACCCATTGTATTTGATCGCACTGACACTGAAGCTTAGCTTCAATGATTTTAAAAAATTTCCAACTTTCTGCAAATCTGTGTGTTTGTGCTGACACAGTATCTTAGATTCGGTGATTGTATGCCGGTTTTTGACTTGCTGCAATTCTGTCTATTCTCACTGACACAGAAGCTAAGCTTTGTTGAATGTACTCAAGTTTGTATCTTGATCCCATTCTTTTTTTTATGTGCTGACAAAGTTTGTTAGCCTCCGTGAATGTAAGCAAATTTTCAAACTTTCTCAAATTTTGTGTATTCACACTGAAAAAAAGCATCCCTTAGTTGAGTGTAGGCATGTTTGAAAGTTGCTAACATTCTATGTTTTTGCACTGACACAGAAACTTTTCTTCAATGATTTTCACAAGCTTCCGACATTCTGCAATTCTGTGTGTTCATGCTGACACAGTTTCTTAGCTTTGGTTATTGTACGCAGGTTTTCAACTTTCTGCCATTCTGTTTATTCCCGTTGACACAGAAGCTAACTCAGGTTTGCAACATAATCCGTCCTTTTTGTTCATTCTTACAAAGTTTCTTAAATATCCGTGATTATGTGCAGGTTTTCAACTTGCTCCAATTCTGTGTTTTGGCAATCACACTACACCTTATCTTCGGTCATTTGGCCCAAGTTTGTGATGTGCTGCAATTCTTTATATTCGTGTTTTCATCGAGGCTTACTTACAGTGATTGTACACAGTTTTGTGATTTGCTGCTATTCTATGTGTTAGCTTCCGTGTTTGTAAACAAGTTTGTGGTTTGCTCCTATTCTGTGTTCATGTTTACAAAATTTCTTAGCTTCTATGAATGTACACAAGTTTTGAACTTTCACCAATTTTGTGTTTTCACGCTGACACAGAAGCATCAATTAGGTGAATGTAGGCATGTTTGAAACTTGCTTACATTGTGTTAGCACTGGCACAGAAGCTTAGCTTCAATGATTTTCGAAAGTTTCCGACTTGCTGCAATTTTGTGTTCATGCTGAACTAGATGTTTATCTTCTTCACTTATTGTACACGTTTATTTGCTGCCATTCTGTGTGTTCATACTGAAAAAGTTTCTTAATGTATTCAAGTTTGTAACTTTCTCAAATTTTTTGTATTCAAGCTGACTAAGAAGCTTCGCTTTGGTCATTTTAGGCAAGTTAGTGACTTGATACCATTCTGTATTTTGGGGCTGACACTAAACCTTATCTTCGGTGATTGTGCACAAGTTTGCAACTTGCTCCAATTCTGTTTTCATGTTTACAAAATTTCTTAGCTTCTTTGATTGTACACAAGTTTTGAACTTTCACCAATTTTGTGTATTCATGCTGACAGAAGTGTCAATTGGGTGATTGTAGGCATGTTTGAATCTTGCTTACATTCTATGTGTTCGAACTGGCACAGAAGCTTAGCTTCAATGATTTTTGAAAGTTTCCGTCTTTCTGCAAGTCTGTGTATTCATGTTGAACTAGATGTTTAGCTTTTTCACTTATTGTAACCAAGTTTGTGATTTGCTGCCATTCTATGTGTTCAGACTGAAAAAGTTTCTTAGCTTCTCCTTAATGTACTCATATTTGTAACTTTCTCAAATGTTTTGTATTCAAGCTGACTAAGAAGCTTCGCTTTGGACATTTAAGGAATGTTAGCGACTTGTTCCCATTCAGTATTTTGGGGCTGACACTAAACCTTATCTTTGGTGATGGTGCACAAGTTTGAAACATGCTGCTGTTCTTTATATTTGCACTTTCACAGAAACTTAGTTTCAGTGCTTGAACACGTTTGTGACTTGCTGCCCTTAATTGTGTTCATGCTTACAAAGTTCCATTGCTTCCGTAAATGTACGAAAGTTTGTAACTTTCTAAAATTTATTGAATTCACGCTGACATGGAAGCTTTGCTTTTGTGATTTTAGGCAAGTTTGCAACTTAGTCCAAGTCTGTTTGTTCGTGCTACAAAGTTTTTTAGCCTCTTTGGATGTACGTAAATTTTAAACTTTCTCAAATTTTGTGTATTCACGCTTAAACTGAAGCATCACTTAGGTGATTGTAGACATGTTTTAATCTTCACCCATTGTATTTGATCGCACTGACACTGAAGCTTAGCTTCAATGATTTTCAAAAATTTCCAACTTTCTGCAAATCTGTGTGTTTGTGCTGACACAGTATTTTAGATTCGGTGATTGTATGCCGGTTTTTGACTTGCTGCAATTCTGTCTATTCTCACTGACACAGAAGCTAAGCTTTGTTGAATGTACTCAAGTTTGTATCTTGATCCCATTCTTTTTTTTTTGTGCTGACAAAGTTTGTTAGCCTCCGTGAATGTAAGCAAATTTTCAAACTTTCTCAAATTTTGTGTATTCACACTGAAAAAAAGCATCCCTTAGTTGAGTGTAGGCATGTTTGAAAGTTGCTAACATTCTATGTTTTTGCACTGACACAGAAACTTTTCTTCAATGATTTTCACAAGCTTCCGACATTCTGCAATTCTGTGTGTTCATGCTGACACAGTTTCTTAGCTTTGGTTATTGTACGCAGGTTTTCAACTTTCTGCCATTCTGTTTATTCCCGTTGACACAGAAGCTAACTCAGGTTTGCAACATAATCCGTCCTTTTTGTTCATTCTTACAAAGTTTCTTAAATATCCGTGATTATGTGCAGGTTTTCAACTTGCTCCAATTCTGTGTTTTGGCAATCACCCTACACCTTATCTTCGGTCATTTGGCCCAAGTTTGTGATGTGCTGCAATTCTTTATATTCGTGTTTTCATCGAGGCTTACTTACAGTGATTGTACACAGTTTTGTGATTTGCTGCTATTCTATGTGTTAGCTTCCGTGTTTGTAAACAAGTTTGTGGTTTGCTCCTATTCTGTGTTTTTTACAAAATTTATTAGCTTCTATGAATGTACACAAGTTTTGAACTTTCACCAATTTTGTGTTTTCACGCTGACACAGAAGCATCAATTAGGTGAATGTAGGCATGTTTGAAACTTGCTTACATTGTGTTAGCACTGGCACAGAAGCTTAGCTTCAATGATTTTCGAAAGTTTCCGACTTGCTGCAATTTTGTGTTCATGCTGAACTAGCTGTTTATCTTCTTCACTTATTGTACACGTTTATTTGCTGCCATTCTGTGTGTTCATACTGAAAAAGTTTCTTAATGTATTCAAGTTTGTAACTTTCTCAAATTTTTTGTATTCAAGCTGACTAAGAAGCTTCGCTTTGGTCATTTTAGGCAAGTTAGTGACTTGATACCATTCTGTATTTTGGGGCTGACACTAAACCTTATCTTCGGTGATTGTGCACAAGTTTGCAACTTGCTCCAATTCTGTTTTCATGTTTACAAAATTTCTTAGCTTCTTTGATTGTACACAAGTTTTGAACTTTCACCAATTTTGTGTATTCATGCTGACAGAAGCGTCAATTGGGTGATTGTAGGTGTCTTTGAATCTTGCTTACATTCTATGTGTTCGAACTGGCACAGAAGCTTAGCTTCAATGATTTTTGAAAGTTTCCGTCTTTCTGCAAGTCTGTGTATTCATGTTGAACTAGATGTTTAGCTTTTTCACTTATTGTAACCAAGTTTGTGATTTGCTGCCATTCTATGTGTTCAGACTGAAAAAGTTTCTTAGCTTCTCCTTAATGTACTCAAGTTTGTAACTTTCTCAAATGTTTTGTATTCAAGCTGACTAAGAAGCTTCGCTTTGGACATTTAAGGAATGTTAGCGACTTGTTCCAATTCAGTATTTTGGGGCTGACACTAAACCTTATCTTTGGTGATGGTGCACAAGTTTGAAACATGCTGCTGTTCTTTATATTTGCACTTTCACAGAAACTTAGTTTCATTGCTTGAACACAAGTTTGTGACTTGCTGCCCTTAATTGTGTTCATGCTTACAAAGTTCCGTTGCTTCCGTAAATGTACGAAAGTTTGTAACTTTCTAAAATTTATTGAATTCCCGCTGACATGGAAGCTTTGCTTTTGTGATTTTAGGCAAGTTTGCAACTTAGTCCAAGTCTGTTTGTTCGTGCTACAAAGTTTTTTAGCCTCTTTGGATGTACGTAAATTTTAAACTTTCTCAAATTTTGTGTATTCACGATTAAACTGAAGCATCGCTTAGGTGATTGTAGACATGTTTTAATCTTCACCCATTGTATTTGATCGCACTGACACTGAAGCTTAGCTTCAATGATTTTAAAAAATTTCCAACTTTCTGCAAATCTGTGTGTTTGTGCTGACACAGTATCTTAGATTCGGTGATTGTATGCCGGTTTTTGACTTGCTGCAATTCTGTCTATTCTCACTGACACAGAAGCTAAGCTTTGTTGAATGTACTCAAGTTTGTATCTTGATCCCATTCTTTTTTTTTTGTGCTGACAAAGTTTGTTAGCCTCCGTGAATGTAAGCAAATTTTCAAACTTTCTCAAATTTTGTGTATTCACACTGAAAAAAAGCATCCCTTAGTTGAGTGTAGGCATGTTTGAAAGTTGCTAACATTCTATGTTTTTGCACTGACACAGAAACTTTTCTTCAATGATTTTCACAAGCTTCCGACATTCTGCAATTCTGTGTGTTCTTGCTGACACAGTTTCTTAGCTTTGGTTATTGTACGCAGGTTTTCAACTTTCTGCCATTCTGTTTATTCCCGTTGACACAGAAGCTAACTCAGGTTTGCAACATAATCCGTCCTTTTTGTTCATTCTGACAAAGTTTCTTAAATATCCGTGATTATGTGCAGGTTTTCAACTTGCTCCAATTCTGTGTTTTGGCAATCACACTACACCTTATCTTCGGTCATTTGGCCCAAGTTTGTGATGTGCTGCAATTCTTTATATTCGTGTTTTCATCGAGGCTTACAGTGATTGTACACAGTTTTGTGATTTGCTGCTATTCTATGTGTTAGCTTCCGTGTTTGTAAACAAGTTTGTGGTTTGCTCCTATTCTGTGTTCATGTTTACAAAATTTCTTAGCTTCTATGAATGTACACAAGTTTTGAACTTTCACCAATTTTGTGTTTTCACGCTGACACAGAAGCATCAATTAGGTGAATGTAGGCATGTTTGAAACTTGCTTACATTGTGTTAGCACTGGCACAGAAGCTTAGCTTCAATGATTTTCGAAAGTTTCCGACTTGCTGCAATTTTGTGTTCATGCTGAACTAGATGTTTATCTTCTTCACTTATTGTACACGTTTATTTGCTTCCATTCTGTGTGTTCATACTGAAAAAGTTTCTTAATGTATTCAAGTTTGTAACTTTCTCAAATTTTTTGTATTCAAGCTGACTAAGAAGCTTCGCTTTGGTCATTTTAGGCAAGTTAGTGACTTGATACCATTCTGTATTTTGGGGCTGACACTAAACCTTATCTTCGGTGATTGTGCACAAGTTTGCAACTTGCTCCAATTCTGTTTTCATGTTTACAAAATTTCTTAGCTTCTTTGATTGTACACAAGTTTTGAACTTTCACCAATTTTGTGTATTCATGCTGACAGAAGCGTCAATTGGGTGATTGTAGGCATGTTTGAATCTTGCTTACATTCTATGTGTTCGAACTGGCACAGAAGCTTAGCTTCAATGATTTTTGAAAGTTTCCGTCTTTCTGCAAGTCTGTGTGTTCATGTTGAACTAGACGTTTAGCTTTTTCACTTATTGTAACCAAGTTTGTGATTTGCTGCCATTCTATGTGTTCAGACTGAAAAAGTTTCTTAGCTTCTCCTTAATGTACTCAAGTTTGTAACTTTCTCAAATGTTTTGTATTCAAGCTGACTAAGAAGCTTCGCTTTGGACATTTAAGGAATGTTAGCGACTTGTTCCCATTCAGTATTTTGGGGCTGACACTAAACCTTATCTTTGGTGATGGTGCACAAGTTTGAAACATGCTGCTGTTCTTTATATTTGCACTTTCACAGAAACTTAGTTTCATTGCTTGAACACAAGTTTGTGACTTGCTGCCCTTAATTGTGTTCATGCTTACAAAGTTCCGTTGCTTCCGTAAATGTACGAAAGTTTGTAACTTTCTAAAATTTATTGAATTCACGCTGACATGGAAGCTTTGCTTTTGTGATTTTAGGCAAGTTTGCAACTTAGTCCAAGTCTGTTTGTTCGTGCTACAAAGTTTTTTAGCCTCTTTGGATGTACGTAAATTTTAAACTTTCTCAAATTTTGTGTATTCACGCTTAAACTGAAGCATCGCTTAGGTGATTGTAGACATGTTTTAATCTTCACCCATTGTATTTGATCGCACTGACACTGAAGCTTAGCTTCAATGATTTTAAAAAATTTCCAACTTTCTGCAAATCTGTGTGTTTGTGCTGACACAGTATCTTAGATTCGGTGATTGTATGCCGGTTTTTGACTTGCTGCAATTCTGTCTATTCTCACTGACACAGAAGCTAAGCTTTGTTGAATGTACTCAAGTTTGTATCTTGATCCCATTCTTTTTTTTTATGTGCTGACAAAGTTTGTTAGCCTCCGTGAATGTAAGCAAATTTTCAAACTTTCTCAAATTTTGTGTATTCACACTGAAAAAAAGCATCCCTTAGTTGAGTGTAGGCATGTTTGAAAGTTGCTAACATTCTATGTTTTTGCACTGACACAGAAACTTTTCTTCAATGATTTTCACAAGGTTCCGACATTCTGCAATTCTGTGTGTTCTTGCTGACACAGTTTCTTAGCTTTGGTTATTGTACGCAGGTTTTCAACTTTCTGCCATTCTGTTTATTCCCGTTGACACAGAAGCTAACTCAGGTTTGCAACATAATCCGTCCTTTTTGTTCATTCTGACAAAGTTTCTTAAATATCCGTGATTATGTGCAGGTTTTCAACTTGCTCCAATTCTGTGTTTTGGCAATCACACTACACCTTATCTTCGGTCATTTGGCCCAAGTTTGTGATGTGCTGCAATTCTTTATATTCGTGTTTTCATCGAGGCTTACTTACAGTGATTGTACACAGTTTTGTGATTTGCTGCTATTCTATGTGTTAGCTTCCGTGTTTGTAAACAAGTTTGTGGTTTGCTCCTATTCTGTGTTCATGTTACAAAATTTCTTAGCTTCTATGAATGTACACAAGTTTTGAACTTTCACCAATTTTGTGTTTTCACGCTGACACAGAAGCATCAATTAGGTGAATGTAGGCATGTTTGAAACTTGCTTACATTGTGTTAGCACTGGCACAGAAGCTTAGCTTCAATGATTTTCGAAAGTTTCCGACTTGCTGCAATTTTGTGTTCATGCTGAACTAGATGTTTATCTTCTTCACTTATTGTACACGTTTATTTGCTGCCATTCTGTGTGTTCATACTGAAAAAGTTTCTTAATGTATTCAAGTTTGTAACTTTCTCAAATTTTTTGTATTCAAGCTGACTAAGAAGCTTCGCTTTGGTCATTTTAGGCAAGTTAGTGACTTGATACCATTCTGTATTTTGGGGCTGACACTAAACCTTATCTTCGGTGATTGTGCACAAGTTTGCAACTTGCTCCAATTCTGTTTTCATGTTTACAAAATTTCTTAGCTTCTTTGATTGTACACAAGTTTTGAACTTTCACCAATTTTGTGTATTCATGCTGACAGAAGCGTCAATTGGGTGATTGTAGGTGTGTTTGAATCTTGCTTACATTCTATGTGTTCGAACTGGCACAGAAGCTTAGCTTCAATGATTTTTGAAAGTTTCCGTCTTTCTGCAAGTCTTTGTGTTCATGTTGAACTAGACGTTTAGCTTTTTCACTTATTGTAACCAAGTTTGTGATTTGCTGCCATTCTATGTGTTCAGACTGAAAAAGTTTCTTAGCTTCTCCTTAATGTACTCAAGTTTGTAACTTTCTCAAATGTTTTGTATTCAAGCTGACTAAGAAGCTTCGCTTTGGACATTTAAGGAATGTTAGCGACTTGTTCCAATTCAGTATTTTGGGGCTGACACTAAACCTTATCTTTGGTGATGGTGCACAAGTTTGAAACATGCTGCTGTTCTTTATATTTGCACTTTCACAGAAACTTAGTTTCAGTGCTTGAACACGTTTGTGACTTGCTGCCCTTAATTGTGTTCATGCTTACAAAGTTCCATTGCTTCCGTAAATGTACGAAAGTTTGTAACTTTCTAAAATTTATTGAATTCCCGCTGACATTGAAGCTTTGCTTTTGTGATTTTAGGCAAGTTTGCAACTTAGTCCAAGTCTGTTTGTTCGTGCTATAAAGTTTTTTTAGCCTCTTTGGATGTACGTAAATTTTAAACTTTCTCAAATTTTGTGTATTCATGCTTAAACTGAAGCATCCCTTAGGTGATTGTAGACATGTTTTAATCTTCACCCATTGTATTTGATCGCACTGACACAGAAGCTTAGCTTCAATGATTTTGAAAAATTTCCAACTTTCTGCAATTCTGTGTGTTTGTGCTGACACAGTATCTTAGATTCGGTGATTGTATGCAGGTTTTTGACTTGCTGCAATTCTGTCTATTCTCACTGACACAGAAGCTAAGCTTTGTTGAATGTACTCAAGTTTGTATCTTGATCCCATTCTTTTTTTTTTGTGCTGACAAAGTTTCTTAGCCTCCGTGAATGTAAGCAAATTTTCAAACTTTCTCAAATTTTGTGTATTCACACTGAAAAAAAGCATCCCTTAGTTGATTGTAGGCATGTTTGAAAGTTGCTAACATTCTATGTTTTTGCACTGACACAGAAACTTTTCTTCAATGATTTTCACAAGCTTCCGACATTCTGCAATTCTGTGTGTTCTTGCTGACACAGTTTCTTAGCTTTGGTTATTGTACGCAGGTTTTCAACTTTCTGCCATTCTGTTTATTCTCGTTGACACAGAAGCTAACTCAGGTTTGCAACATAATCCGTCCTTTTTGTTCATTCTGACAAAGTTTCTTAAATATCCGTGATTATATGCAGGTTTTCAACTTGCTCCAATTCTGTGTTTTGGCAATCACACTACACCTTATCTTCGGTCATTTTGCCCAAGTTTGTGATGTGCTGCAATTCTTTATATTCGTGTTTTCATCGAGGCTTACTTACAGTGATTGTACACAGTTTTGTGATTTGCTGCTATTCTATGTGTTAGCTTCCGTGTTTGTAAACAAGTTTCTGGTTTGCTCCTATTCTGTGTTCATGTTTACAAAATTTCTTAGCTTCTATGAATGTACACAAGTTTTGAACTTTCACCAATTTTGTGTTTTCACGCTGACACAGAAGCATCAATTAGGTGAATGTAGGCATGTTTGAAACTTGCTTACATTGTGTTAGCACTGGCACAGAAGCTTAGCTTCAATGATTTTCGAAAGTTTCCGACTTGCTGCAATTTTGTGTTCATGCTGAACTAGATGTTTATCTTCTTCACTTATTGTACACGTTTATTTGCTGCCATTCTGTGTGTTCATACTGAAAAAGTTTCTTAATGTATTCAAGTTTGTAACTTTCTCAAATTTTTTGTATTCAAGCTGACTAAGAAGCTTCGCTTTGGTCATTTTAGGCAAGTTAGTGACTTGATACCATTCTGTATTTTGGGGCTGACACTAAACCTTATCTTCGGTGATTGTGCACAAGTTTGCAACTTGCTCCAATTCTGTTTTCATGTTTACAAAATTTCTTAGCTTCTTTGATTGTACACAAGTTTTGAACTTTCACCAATTTTGTGTATTCATGCTGACAGAAGCGTCAATTGGGTGATTGTAGGCATGTTTGAATCTTGCTTACATTCTATGTGTTCGAACTGGCACAGAAGCTTAGCTTCAATGATTTTTGAAAGTTTCCGTCTTTCTGCAAGTCTGTGTATTCATGTTGAGCTAGACGTTTAGCTTTTTCACTTATTGTAACCAAGTTTGTGATTTGCTGCCATTCTATGTGTTCAGACTGAAAAAGTTTCTTAGCTTCTCCTTACTGTACTCAAGTTTGTAACTTCTCAAATGTTTTGTATTCAAGCTGACTAAGAAGCTTCGCTTTGGACATTTAAGGAATGTTAGCGACTTGTTCCCATTCAGTATTTTGGGGCTGACACTAAACCTTATCTTTGGTGATGGTGCACAAGTTTGAAACATGCTGCTGTTCTTTATATTTGCACTTTCACAGAAACTTAGTTTCATTGCTTGTACACAAGTTTGTGACTTGCTGCCCTTAATTGTGTTCATGCTTACAAAGTTTCGTTGCTTCTGTAAATGTACGAAAGTTTGTAACTTTCTAAAATTTATTGAATTCACGCTGACATGGAAGCTTTGCTTTTGTGATTTTAGGCAAGTTTGCAACTTAGTCCAATTCTGTTTGTTGGTGCTACAAAGTTTCTTAGCCTCTTTGGATGTACGTAAATTTTAAACTTTCTCAAATTTTGTGTATTCACGCTTAAACTGAAGCATCCCTTAGGTGATTGTAGACATGTTTTAATCTTACACCCATTGTATTTGATCGCACTGACACAGAAGCTTAGCTTCAATGATTTTCAAAAATTTCCAACTTTCTGCAATTCTGTGTGTTTGTGCTGACACAGTGTCTTAGATTCGGTGATTGTATGCAGGTTTTCGACTTGCTGCAATTCTGTCTATTCTCACTGACACAGAGAGCTAAGCTTTGTTGAATGTACTCAAGTTTGTAACTTGATCCCATTCTTTTTTTTTTGTGCTGACAAAGTTTCTTAGCCTCCGTGAATGTAAGCAAATTTTCAAACTTTCTCAAATTTTGTGTATTCACACTGAAAAAAAGCATCCCTTAGTTGATTGTAGGTATGTTTGAAAATTTCTAACATTCTATGTTTTTGCACTGACACAAACTTTTCTTCAATGATTTTCACAAGCTTCCAACATTCTGCAATTCTGTGTGTTCTTGCTGACACAGTTTCTTAGCTTTGGTTATTGGATGCAGGTTTTCAACTTTCTGCCATTCTGTTTATTCTCGTTTACACAGAAGCTAACTCAGGTTTGCAACATAATCTGTCCTTTTTGTTCATTCTGACAAAGTTTCTTAAATATCCGTGATTATATGCAGGTTTTCAACTTGCTCCAATTCTGTGTTTTGGCAATCACACTACACCTTATCTTCGGTCATTTTGCTCAAGTTTGTGATGTGCTGCAATTCTTTATATTCGTGTTTTCATCGAGGCTTACAGTGATTGTACAGAGTTTTGTGATTTACTGCTATTCTATGTGTTAGCTTCCGTGTTTGTAAACAAGTTTGTGGTTTGCTCATTCTGTGTTCATGTTTACAAAATTTCTTAGCTTCTATTAATGTACACAAGTTTTGAACTTTCACCACTTTTGTGTTTTCACGGTGACACAGAAGCATAAATTAGGTGAATGTAGGCATGTTTGAAACTTGCTTACATTGTGTTAGCACTGGCACAGAAGCTTAGCTTCAATAATTTTTTAAAGTTTCCGACTTGCTGCAATTCTGTCTTCATGCTGAACTAGATGTTTTTCTTCACTTATTGTACATGTTTATTTGCTTCCTTTCTGTGTGTTCATACTGAAAAAGTTTCTTAATGTATTCAAGTTTGTAACTTTCTCAAATTTTTTGTATTCAAGCTTAGAAGCTTCGCTTTGGTCATTTTAGGCAAGTTAGTGACTTGATACCATTCTGTATTTTGGGGCTGACACTAAACCTTATCTTCGGTGATTGTGCACAAGTTTGCAACTTGCTCCAATTCTGTTTTCATGTCTACAAAATTTCTTAGCTTCTTTGATTGTAAACAAGTTTTGAACTTTCACCAATTTTGTGTATTCATGCTGACAGAAGCGTCAATTGGGTGATTGTAGGCATGTTTAAATCTTGCTTACATTCTATGTGTTCGAACTGGCACAGAAGCTTAGCTTCAATGATTTTTGAAAGTTTCCGTCTTTCTGCAAGTCTGTGTGTTCATGTTTAACTAGACGTTTAGCTTTTTCACTTATTGTAACCAAGTTTGTGATTTGCTGCCATTCTATGTGTTCAGACTGAAAAAGTTTCTTAGCTTCTCCTTACTGTACTCAAGTTTGTAACTTCTCAAATGTTTTGTATTCAAGCTGACTAAGAAGCTTCGCTTTGGACATTTAAGGAATGTTAGCGACTTGTTCCCATTCAGTATTTTGGGGCTGACACTAAACCTTATCTTTGGTGATGGTGCACAAGTTTGAAACATGCTGCTGTTCTTTATATTTGCACTTTCACAGAAACTTAGTTTCATTGCTTGTACACAAGTTTGTGACTTGCTGCCCTTAATTGTGTTCATGCTTACAAAGTTTCGTTGCTTCTGTAAATGTACGAAAGTTTGTAACTTTCTAAAATTTATTGAATTCACGCTGACATGGAAGCTTTGCTTTTGTGATTTTAGGCAAGTTTGCAACTTTGTCCAATTCTGTTTGTTGTTTCTACAAAGTTTCTTAGCATCTTTGGATGTACGTAAATTTTAAACTTTCTCAAATTTTGTGTATTCACGCTTAAACTGAAGCATCCCTTAGGTGATTGTAGACATGTTTTAATCTTCACCCATTGTATCTGATTGCACTGACACTGAAGCTTAGCTTCAATGATTTTCAAAAATTTCCAACTTTCTGCAATTCTGTGTGTTTGTGCTGACACAGTATCTTAGATTCGGTGATTGTATGCAGGTTTTCGACTTGCTACAATTCTGTCTATTCTCACTGACACAGAGAGCTAAGCTTTGTTGAATGTACTCAAAGTTTGTATCTTGATCCCATTCTTTTTTTTTTTTGTGCTGACAAAGTGTGTTAGCCTCCGTGAATGTAAGCAAATTTTCAAACTTTCTCAAATTTTGTGTATTCACACTGAAAAAAAGCATCCGTTGATTGTAGGCATGTTTGAAAGTTGCTAACATTCTATGTTTTTGCACTGTCACAGAAACTTTTCTTCAATGATTTTCACAAGCTTCCAACATTCTGCAATTCTGTGTGTTCTTGCTGACACAGTTTCTTAGCTTTGGATATTCTACGCAGGTATTCAACTTTCTGCCATTCTGTTTATTCTCGCTGACACAGAAGCTAACTCAGGTTTGCAACATAATCCGTCCTTTTTGTTCATTCTGACAAAGTTTCTTAAATATCCGTGATTATATGCAGGTTTTCAACTTGCTCCAATTCTGTGTTTTGGCAATCACACTACACCTTATCTTCGGTCATTTTGCCCAAGTTTGTGATGTGCTGCAATTCTTTATATTCGTGTTTTCATCGAGGTTTACTTACAGTGATTGTACACAGTTTTGTGATTTGCTGCTATTCTATGTGTTAGCTTCCGTGTTTGTAAACAAGTTTCTGGTTTGCTCCTATTCTGTGTTCAATTTACAAAATTTCTTAGCTTCTATGAATGTACACAAGTTTTGAACTTTCACCAATTTTGTGTTTTCACGCTGAAACAGAAGCATCAATTAGGTGAATGTAGGCATGTTTGAAACTTGCTTACATTGTGTTAGCACTGGCACAGAAGCTTTGCTTCAATGATTTTCGAAAGTTTCCGACTTGCTGCAATTTTGTGTTCATGCTGAACTAGATGTTTATCTTCTTCACTTATTGTACACGTTTATTTGCTGCCATTCTGTGTGTTCATACTGAAAAAGTTTCTTAATGTATTCAAGTTTGTAACTTTCTCAAATTTTTTGTATTCAAGCTGACTAAGAAGCTTCGCTTTGGTCATTTTAGGCAAGTTAGTGACTTGATACCATTCTGTATTTTGGGGCTGACACTAGACCTTATCTTCGGTGATTGTGCACAAGTTTGCAACTTGCTCCAATTCTGTTTTCATGTCTACAAAATTTCTTAGCTTCTTTGATTGTACACAAGTTTTGAACTTTCACCAATTTTGTGTATTCATGCTGACAGAAGCGTCAATTGGGTGATTGTAGGCATGTTTGAATCTTGCTTACATTCTATGTGTTCGAACTGGCACAGAAGCTTAGCTTCAATGATTTTTGAAAGTTTCCGTCTTTCTGCAAGTCTGTGTATTCATGTTGAGCTAGACGTTTAGCTTTTTCTCTTATTGTAACCAAGTTTGTGATTTGCTGCCATTCTTTGTGTTCAGACTGAAAAAGTTTCTTAGCTTCTCCTTACTGTACTCAAGTTTGTAACTTCTCAAATGTTTTGTATTCAAGCTGACTAAGAAGCTTCGCTTTGGACATTTAAGGAATGTTAGCGACTTGTTCCCATTCAGTATTTTGGGGCTGACACTAAACCTTATCTTTGGTGATGGTGCACAAGTTTGAAACATGCTGCTGTTCTTTATATTTGCACTTTCACAGAAACTTAGTTTCATTGCTTGTACACAAATTTGTGACTTGCTGCCCTTAATTGTGTTCATGCTTACAAAGTTTCGTTGCTTCTGTAAATGTACGAAAGTTTGTAACTTTCTAAAATTTATTGAATTCACGCTGACATGGAAGCTTTGCTTTTGTGATTTTAGGCAAGTTTGCAACTTTGTCCAATTCTGTTGGTTGTTTCTACAAAGTTTCTTAGCCTCTTTGGATGTACGTAAATTTTAAACTTTCTCAAATTTTGTGTATTCACGCTTAAACTGAAGCATCCCTTGGGTGATTGTAGACATGTTTTAATCTTACACCCATTGTATTTGATCGCACTGACACAGCTTAGCCTCAATGATTTTAAAAAAATTTCCAATTTTCTGCAATTCTGTGTGTTTGTGCTGACACAGTATCTCAGATTCGGTGATTGTATGCAGGTTTTCGACTTGCTGCAATTCTGTCTATTCTCACTGACACAGAATAGCTTGTTGCAGCTTTGTTGAATGTACTCAAGTTTGTATCTTGATCCCATTCTTTTTTTTTTGTGCTGACAAAGTTTGTTAGCCTCCGTGAATGTAAGCAAATTTACAAATTTTTTGTATTCACACTGAAAAAAAGCATCCCTTAGTTGATTGTAGGCATGTTTGAAAGTTGCTAACATTCTATGTTTTTGCACTGACAGAAACTTTTCTTCAATGATTTTCACAAGCTTCCAACATTCTGCAATACTGTGTGTTTGTGCTGACACAGTATCTTAGATTTGGTGATTGTATGTAGGTTTTTGACTTGCTGCAATTCTGTCTATTCTCACTGACACAGAGAGCTAAGCTTTGTTGAATGTTCTCAAGTTTGTAACTTGATCCCATTCTTTTTTTTTTTGTGCTGACAAAGTTTCTTAGCCTCCGTGAATGTAAGTAAATTTTCAAAGTTTCTCAAATTTTGTGTATTCACTGAAAAAAAGCATCCCTTAGTTGATTGTAGGCATGTTTGAAAATTTCTAACATTCTATGTTTTCTCACTGACACAGAAACTTTTCTTCAATGATTTTCACAAGCTTCCAACATTCTGCAATTCTGTGTGTTCTTGCTGACACAGTTTCTTAGCTTTGGTTATTGTACGCCGGATTTCAACTTTCTACCATTCTGTTTATTCTCGCTGACACAGAAGCTAACTCAGGTTTGCAACATAATCCGTCCTTTTTGTTCATTCTGACAAAGTTTCTTAAATATCCGTGATTATATGCAGGTTTTCAACTTGCTCCAATTCTGTGTTTTGGCAATCACACTTATTGTACATGTTTATTTGCTTCCTTTCTGTGTGTTCATACTGAAAAAGTTTCTTAATGTATTCAAGTTTGTAACTTTCTCAAATTTTTTGTATTCAAGCTTAGAAGCTTCGCTTTGGTCATTTTAGGCAAGTTAGTGTCTTGATACCATTCTGTATTTTGGGGCTGACACTAAACCTTGCTTTTGTGATTTTAGGCAAGTTTGCAACTTAGTCCAATTCAGTTTTTTCGTGCTACAAAGTTTCTTAGCCTCTTTCGATGTATGTAAATTTTAAACTTTCTCAAATTTTGGGTATTCACGCTTAAACTGAAGCATCCCTTAGGTGATTGTAGACATGTTTTAATCTTCACCCATTGTATCTGATCGCACTGACACTGAAGCTTAGCTTCAATGATTTTCAAAAATTTCCAACTTTCTGCAATTCTGTGTGTTTGTGCTGACACAGTATCTTAGATTCGGTGATTGTATGCAGGTTTTCGACTTGCTACAATTCTGTCTATTCTCACTGACACAGAGAGCTAAGCTTTGTTGAATGTACTCAAAGTTTGTATCTTGATCCCATTCTTTTTTTTTTTGTGCTGACAAAGTGTGTTAGCCTCCGTGAATGTAAGCAAATTTTCAAACTTTCTCAAATTTTGTGTATTCACACTGAAAAAAAGCATCCCTTAGTTGCTTGTTGGCATGTTTGAAACTTGCTCACATTCTATGTGTTTGCACTGACACAGAAACTTTTCTTCAATGATTTTCACAAGCTTCCGACATTCTGCAATTCTGTGTTCTTGCTTACACAGTTTCTTAGCTTTGGTGATTGTAAGCAGGTTTTCAACTTTCTGCCATTCTGTTTACTCTTGCTGACACAGAAGCTAAGCTTCGGTGATTGTACTCAAGTTTGCAACATATTATGCTGACAAAGTTTCTTAAATATCCGTGATTATATGCAGGTTTTCAACTTGCTCCAATTCTGTGTTTTGGCACTCACACTACACCTTATCTTCAGTCATTTTGCCCAAGTTTGTGATGTGCTGCAATTCTTTATATTTGTGCTTTCACCGAAGCTTACTTACAGTGATTGTACACAGGTTTGTGATTTGCTGCTATTCTGTGTGCTAGCTTCAGTGATTGTATACAAGTTTGCGACTTGCTCCAATTCTGTGTTCATGTTTACAAAATTTCTTACCTTTGTTAATGTACACAAGTTTTGAACTTTCACCAATTATGTGCATTCACACTGACACAGAAGTATCAAAAAAGTGATTGCAGGCATGTTTGAAACTTACTTACATTCTATGTGTTCGCACTGGCACAGAAGCTTAGCTTCAATGATTTTTTGAAAGTTTCAGACTTGCTGCAATTCTGTGTGTTCGTGCTGAACTAGACGTTTAGCTTCTTCACTTTATTGTACACAAGTTTGTGATTTGCTGCCATTCTGTGTGTTCATACTGAAAAAGTTTCTTAGCTTCCATTATTGTACTCAAGTTTGTAACTTTCTCAAAATTTTTGTATTCAAGCTGACTAAGAAGCTTCGCTTTGGTAATTTTTGGCAATTTAGTGACTTGTTCCCATCCTGTATTTTGGGGCTGACACTAAACCTATCTTCGGAGATTGTGCACAAGTTTCTGACATGCTGTTGTTCTTTATATTCGCACTTTCACAGAAGCTTAGTTTCATTGCTTGTACACAAGTTTGTGACTTGCTGCCATTCATTGTGTTCATGCTGACACAGTTTCTTAGCTTCCGTGAATGTATGAAAGTTTGTTACTTTCAAAATTATTTTGAATTCACGCTGACATAGAAGCTTTGCTTTTGTGATTTTAGGCAAGTTTGCAACTTTGTCCAATTCTGTTTGTTCGTGCTGCAAAGTTTCATAGCCTCTGTGAATGTACGTAAATTTTAAACTTTCTCAAATTTTGTGTATTCACGCTTCAACTGAAGCATTCCTTAGGTAATTGTAGACATGTTTTAATCTTACACCCATTGTATTTGTTCGCACTGACACAAAAGCTTAGCTTCAATGATTTTCAAAAATTTCCAACTTTCTGCAATTCTGTGTTTTTGTGCTGACAGTATCAGATTCTGTGATTGTATACAGGTTTTCGCCTTGATGCCATTGTGTCTATTCTCACTGACACAGAAGCTAAGGTTTGTTGATTGTACTCAAGTTTGTAACTTGATCCCATTCTATCTTTTTGTGCTGACAAAATTTCTTAGCCTCCGTTAATGTAAGTAAATTTTAAAACTTTCTCAAATTTTGTGTATTCACAATGAAAAAGAACATCTCTTAGTGATTGTTGGCATGTTTGAAACTTGCTCCCATTCTATGTGTTTGCACTGACACAGAAACTTTTCTCAATGATTTTCAAAAGCTTCCGACGTTCTGCTATTCTGTGTGTTCTTGCTGACACAGTTTCTTAGCTTTGGTGATTGTATGCAGGTTTTCAACTTTCGACCATTCTCTTTACTGCTTTGGAGATTGTACTCAAGTTTGCGATGTGCTGCTATTCTGTCTATGAGTGCTTATAGAGAAGCTTAGTTTCAGTGAATGTACACGTTTGCAATTTGCTAGTATTCTCTGTGTTTGAGCTGACACAAAAGTTTAATTTTGGTGATTGAACATAAGTTTGTGACTTTCTGCCATTCATTGTTTTAATACTGAGAAAGTTTCTTATCTTCCGTGAATGTATGCAATTTTGTTAATTTCTCACATTTTTTAAATTCACCCGGACATAGAAGCTTCATAATTTTCCACTTGCTCCAATTCTGTGTTTTGGCGCTGACACTAAACCTTATCTTAGGTGATTGTGCTCAAGTTTGCAATGTTCAGCTTTTCTGTATTTTTGTGCTTTCTCCAAAGCTGACAGTGACTGTACACACCTTTGCAATTTGCTTTTATTTTGTGTGTTAGCTTTGGTGGTTGTACAAAAGTTTGAATTGCTCCAATCCTTTGTTCATGCTGACAAAATTTCTTAGCTTTAGTGAATGTAAGCAAATTTTCAATTTTCTCAAATTTTGTGTATTCACACTGACACAGAAGCATCCCTTAGGTGATTGTACACAAGTTTGCATTTTGCTCCTATTCTGTGTGGTCGCACTGATGCAGAAGTTTAGCTTTTTGTACACATGTTTGCTACTTGCTTCAATTATCTGTGTTCAGACTCAAACAGAAACAGCTTCAATGATTTATGCAAGTTTGTGACTTTTTGCAGTTCTGTGTGTTTGTGCTGACTCAGTTTTTTTTAGCTTCGGTGATTGTATGAAGGTTTTTGACTTGCTGCCATTCTGTCTATTCTCGCTTACATCGAAGCGAAACCGGTGATTGTACTCAAGTTTGCAACTTGATCCCAACCCTTTTGTTTTTGCTGACAAAGTTTCTTAATGTCCATCATGGTATGCAAGTTTTCGACTTGCCCCATTCTTGGTTTTGGCACTGACACTAAACCTTATCTTCGAAGATTGTACACAAGTTGGCGACATGCTGCTATTCTGTATATTTGTGCTTTCACTGAAGCTGACTGATTGTACACAAGATTGCGATTTGTCTCTATTCTGTGTGTTAGCTTCGGTGATTGTACACACATTTGTGATTTGCTCCAATTCTCTGTTCATGCTTACAACGTTTCTTAGCTTTTGTGAATGTAGGCAAGTTTTGCTCTTTCTCCATTTTTGTATATTCATGCTGACACAGAAGCTTCACGTCGGTAATTGTAGGCAAGAATGTGACTCCCATTCTTTGTGTTTGTGTAGAAACAGAAGCTAAGCTTTGATGATTTTATGCAAGTATGCAATTTGCTGCCATTTGGTGCATATACATTGACACCGAAGCATAGCATCAGTTATTGTATGCAAGTTTGCGACTTTCTCCCATTATATGTATTTGCGCTGAAACAGAGGCATAGCTTTGGAAATTGTACTCAAGTTTATGAAATGCTGTGATTCTGTATATTAGTGCCTACAGAGAAGCTTAGTTTCAGTGATTGTACACGTTTGAGATTTGTTCCTATTCTCTGTGTTCGAGCTGACACAGAAGTTAATCTTCAGTGATTGTACACAAGCCGTGACTTGCTGCCACTCATTGTGTTCATGCTGACAAAGTTTCTTAGCTTCCATGAATGTACTCAAGTTTGTAACTTTCTAAAATTTTTTTAATTCACGCTGACATTGAAGCTTTTGCTTCAATGTCAGCAAAGCAAAGCTTTGCAAGTCGCAAAGACTTGCTCCCATTTTGTGTTTTTGGGCTTACACTAAAACTTAGCTTCAGTGATTGTGCACAAAGTTTGCGATGTGCTGCTATTCTTTATATTTGTGCCTTCACAGAATCTTAGTTTCAATGCTTGTACACAAGTTTGCATTTTGCTGCCATTTGGTGCATTCTCATTGACACAGAAGCTTCGCTTTGGTGATTGTATACAAGTTTGTGACTTTCTGCCATTTGGTGCATTCACGTTGACACAGAAGCATAGCATCAGTGATTGCATTTTTGCGACTTCCTCCCATTCTGTGTGTTCACGCTAACACAGAGGCTTAGCTTTGGTGATTGTATGCAAGTTTGCAACTTGCTGCCATTCTGTGTGTTCTTGCTGACAGCTTGCTATCTTCTACAAATCTGTGTCTTCACTTGACACAGAATCTTTGCGTTGTTTATTGTATTCAAGTTTTCAACTTACTCCCATTCTGTATTTTGGCGCTGACAGTAAAGCTATGCTTCGGAGATTGTGCGCAAGTTTGCGACGTGCTGCTATTCTTTACATTCGTGCTTTCACAGAAGCTGAGTATCATAGTTGCACACAAGTTTGCGTTTTGCTGCTCTTCTGTGTGTTCGCACTGACACAGACATTTAGCTTTGGTGATTGGATGCAAGTTTGCGACTTGCTGCCATTCTATGTGCTCGCACTGACACAGAAACTTAGCTTCAATGATTTACCCAAGTTTGCGACTTGCTGCAATTCTGTGTGTTCATGCGGACACAGTTTCTTAGCTTTGGTGACTGTACGCATGTTTGCGACTTGCTGCCATTCTGTGTATTCTTCCTAACAAATAAGCTAAGCTTCGGTGATTGCATGTATTTTGCTGCCATTCGGTGTGTTCGCGTTGACACAGAAGCATAGCATCGGTGATTGAATTTTGTGACTTGCTCTTTCTATCTATTGTACCCAGAATTTTTAAGTCTTCACCCACATATACAGAACTGGCATATAACTTTAGTATATCCTAGACAATTCACCCTAATGCATTTCCTGTTTTGACTTTTTATGACCCATTAATGGTGGACAAGAGACAGGCCCCTGGAGCCCCTCATGGCCCACAAAGATCCACAGCTCAATATTGCCTTAAACTCTGGGACATGCCGAATTTAACCAGCAAACCTTTTATAATCACACCCTTAAGACTCATCTCTAAACCTCTTCCTCTTTTTCAGGACACCATGGGAAAAGCAAATGGACTTGATGTTTATTCTGGATAATCAGTAATTGGTTTGAAATATATAATAATAATAATAATAATAATAATAATAATAATAATAATATATGAAATCCATGATTTTATATATATATACAATATATGTTATATATAAGTTATATATAAGTTATATATATATATATATATATATATATATATATATATATATATATATATATATATATATGTTATATGTTATATATGTTATGAAATGAATAAACATTCATTTCATAACTTTTTAACATGCATATATACAGTATATATATATACAGTATATATATATATATATATATGCATGTTAAAAAGTTATGAAATGAATGTTTATTCCTGCATGTTAATTTATAAGCACTGGATATAAGTTGCATGATCACTAAGACTAGGTTAGAGAATATACATAAATGTATAGAGAATATTCCAGTATTAAAAATGTGTATTAGAGTGCAAAGCATCTCTGTCGTGACTGCCAGCAGCCAATCTCTGCTTGACAACAGTTCTTAGTGTTGCTCGTTCAGACAAAAGACTGTTATCTACTGACTATTGACTGTTGTCAACAGTCTGCTGACAACACACTGTTGACAACAGACTGTTGTCCAGCCTATTGGCTGGGGGCTCCTGTCAATCACGGAGGCCCGCAAAAATTCTCCACAGATAAAAGGGATCTGTATCCTCTTTTTCACCTGATTTTTCTCTCTTCACCATCCCTTTCTTGGCCTTTCACTTCCATTGTCTTAGTATCTACACAGCAGAGAAAACCACTGGAGAACAAAGGGACTTTTTGTTCTCCAGAGGTTTCTTGTTCTCCAAGTGTTGCTTTTTGATGATCACAGAGCAGATAACTCGTAACTTTGTGTTCTGTAACTATGTATTTTAATGTTTTTCTTTTCTTTTAAACATCTGGGAATTGATTCTTTTTTTTCTGAGCTCATTCTAATCAGGAGTTAAACTCCATTCCTAAATGTTTATTCCTATCACTTTTTCCCTTAACATAATACAAGTACGGGTTTTCCTTTCTTTTTCTCCATGAAATTTTGTGACTTTTCCTCATCTAGGGTCATGGACGTGTAAAATCTGGACACTTTGATGTGTACTGGAATGCATGTGCAGAGTTTGTATACAAAGGTGATGTTGCTGGTCATTTTGACCCGGACACTTTTATGTGGGTAAGTAGCTGTACAGATCCAAAATAAACATGCCTCTTTGATGTACTTTATTTTGACTGCCCAGTTAATTATATTTTGACTGCCAGAGACCCAGGTATGTGTCGAGGAGGGATTTTCTCTCCCTTGTCCTTGTCACTTTTCTCTTGCCATCTCTTTGACAAACACACCAAAAATGAGCTCCAGAAGGTTTACAGCTGAAGAAGCTTCATCACATATTTTGAACTGGGATAGTGACACAGAGGAAGAGATTTCAGAGACCGAGGACAATGTAATTGATGATCCAGATTGTCAATTTTCCAACGATGAGGAGGATTCAGAGGATGAGCCTGGCATTGTGTCTCCATTGGATGAAAGCCAAGGAATGCAGCAATCATCATCCACAGAGGGGACATGGGCATCTAAAGATGGTAATATAAAATGGTCAACATCACCACACCAAAACCGAGGTAGACTGTCATCTTCCAGTGTCATCAAAATGACTCCCGGTCCTACAAGATTTGCTGTCACACGAGTTGATGATATTCAATCAGCATTTCAGCTCTTCATATCCCCGCCAATAGAGAAGATTATACTGGAAATGACCAACTTGGAGGGGAGGCGTGTATGGGTGATTCCATTTATTAGGGGTCCAATGTATGACATTGGTGGAAAAATTTAAAATTGATCAAATCTGCACATGAAATTGACTAATCACTATCCAATTGTGTCAGGTTTATGAAACTATTAACTATTTTTGTAACGACATTCGCGTTCAGGAACAGATAGCATGCAAGTGTGCACACACGTGTCCATTTTTCTGGTGTAAAGGGGACACCAAACCTAAAAAGGGTTTACACTTTCATTCTTTGAAAGTTGGCATGTGTTAGGTACTCTAGTCTGACTACTTTCCCAAATAGCATGACCTATTTAAAGCCTCTTTTCATGAAAATGAAATTTTGAGTATCTTTATAGACTTGTTTGAGTCCTTGTTTACGTCTTGATCTCACTCAAGGTACAGCCACTCATTTCGACACATATTTCTAATTTTTTACCTTAAAACATACAGGTACTTGCAAAATGATCTATGGTAACAAATATAATGCGAAATAAACCGACATTGACTTGATTTCCAGAAAACGACCTGGTGCAGGCGACGTAAATGGAGACGCTATTGTTTTGGTTTCCCTTTAATTTGCTTTACGTTATGGCATTTCCCTCGTTTTTAGATTATACTTTATAAGCGACAACTCCAATAGGTATTTTATGAGGATAAAGAAGCACCAGAAACAAGTATATAATTCAAATGTCCAAAACTCTTGAGGATGAGAGCTCACTTTAACTACTTGTAAGTTAAGGCGTAAATGGGACACTAGGGTTTTTGTTTCCCAGTATGGAGTTGAATGCACTTTGCAATGGCACACGTTTTACATGAAACAACTTCAACACTTCCGGTATTTTTAACACATCAAAACTCATCAACAGCTACATTTTCATGACATATATATTAAGATGTGATAACGTGTATACATACCTTCAAATTCTCCCTATTTGTTGGATAAGACGTAAAATCACAAAATGCGTAAATGTGGGACACGGAAGTTTGGACCTTCGATAACTTCTGATCCAAAATGGCCACGGTAAATCCTCTCCACATGGGTTGAGCACATCCGGGGTAGAGAAAATCCAGGGCTTTCCCAGGGCGGTCACCTCGCCAGACGGGCTGCGCACGGCCGACCAAGACCGAAGATGTAAATTTTTTAAGGGACACCATATTCGATTTTGTCATAAATGAGATTTTATTGAAATATTCTACATCTGAGCTTCATAAAGACTGATCTCCTTTTTATGTGTATGGTTTGGGATTTGAAAGGTGCAAAGTGAAAAGCATCAGCACTTCTTTTTTTCTTGTTACTTTACAGAATAACTTGCATGTTGATGCGTAAATTCGGGGACACAAAAATTGACGTCGTACGAGTAAATTTGCAGGGGTCGCCGTACAAAAACCATAGATACGATCACATTGGGGAATGTTTTATTTTGAATTTGTATTACAACTCGTTATCTCTTGCATAAATGAGTAGAAAGAGTTACTCAGAGATCCCTTTAAGGTACTTTGAAATTGATGCGATTGTCATGTCACTCAAAAACTGGGAAAAATGAGGGGACACCACCAATAGTTTCGATGGTAATGGCAAAATCAATGATTTTTTTAAAAAATTGCAATGCAAGTCTGAAACTCTTTTATATTCCCTTGCATGTTATAAAAACGAAACCGACATCTGCAAATTACAGAAAAAGAGAGAGCGCTTGAAAGTCGGATACCCCTTATATAGTGCACTGGACCCCAAATAAATGGAATCACCCATATTTCAGGAGAAGTGGAAGCCACTGGATCAGACTGACTTGCATCCTTGCATTGGAATTCTGGTATTAGCTGGAGTGTACAGGTCAAAGGGAGAAGCAACTGCAAGTCTATGGGATGAAGAATATGGAAGGCCAATCTTTCTAGCAACAATGTCTCTGGAGACATTTCACATGAAATCTCGTGTGATCCCATTTGACAATCGTGACACCAGAGCTGGTCGACGTGAAAGAGACAAACTAGCTGTGTTTAGAGATGTATGGGATAAACGGGTTGAAATTCTACCATTGTTGTACAATCCTGGTCCCCATGTTACTGTAGCATTCCTTGTACCAGCATTCCATGTTACCTTGTACCATTCAGGGGGCGCTGTCCTTTCAGACAGTACATGCCCAACAAGCCTGTCAAGTATGGCATCAAAATGTGTGTAGCCTGTGATGAAAAATCTAGCTATGCATGGAATATGCAAGTGTATACTGGAAAGCTACTGGAAAGCTACATGGAGGAGCATCTGAGAAGAATCAGGGGATGTGTGTGGTGCTGGAGATGAGTGAAGGGTTGCAAGGGCATAACATCACATGTGACAACTTCTTTACATCCTACCGTCTTGGAGATGAACTTCAGAAGAGAAAGCTATGTTGGGAACAGTCAGAAGAAATAAGCCAGAACTTCCCAGTGAAATTCTGAAGATGCAGGGCAGACCTCTGCATTCCTCAATATTTGTTTTCACTGAGGAAGCAGCAGTTGTTTCATACTGCCCAAAGAGAAACAAGAATGTTCTTGTAATAAGTGCAATGCACACAGATGCATCTCTGAGCACAATTGAAGACATGAAATGATCCTGGACTACAACTCCACCAAAGGAGGAGTTGACAATCTGGACAAAGTCACAGCAACATATAGCTGCAAGCGCAAGACTGCTCGTTGGCCCTTGGTGATTTTCTACAACATTGTTTATGTGTCTGCTTACAATGCCTATGTCCTGTGGACTGAAATCGACCAGCAATGGAATGCCGGCAAATTGTACCGACGTCGGCTTTTGCTGGAAGAACTCGGCAAAGCAGTTGTCACTCCCAAGATCCAGAGGCGAGCCAGGCCAGCTCGATCCCCAGCAGCTTCAGCTGTCATTGAAAAGGTCAAGGTCAGGTCATCCAACCAATCTGCAATGGATCCAGTGGACACAGGTGTAAAGAAACGGAAAAGATGCCAGGTCTGTCCTTCCTGAGAGGACAGTAAAACAAGTACCTCTTGTGTGAAATGCAAGAATTACATCTGCAGAAAGCACACAGTTACATTCTGTCCATCATGTGGAGAGCACTGAAAATGTTGAACATTGAAAATGTGAGAAAAAGGGGCAAGTTAAATGAACAAAAAATGCAGAGGGAAAAACTTGAACAAAATAGTTCTTAAATATAGAGTTGAAATTAAAAATGTATTATGTCTATTTTATAAATGTTTATATAATCTAAAATAAAGTTATTGGTTTATCCGGTTAACCTGTTTTTTGACTGTTTTGAGTGGATTTACTAACTAACTAACTAACTAACTAACCTACACTTATATAGCGCTTTTCTAGTCACAAAGACCACTCAAAGCGCTTTCATTAATACTAACCCTCTATTCTAAGGGCCTATAGGAAACAGATATCTAAGGACAATTTAGAACAGCCAATTAACCTAACATGCATGTTTTTGGCATGTGGGAGGAAACCGGAGAAATCCCGGAGTAAACCCACGCAACACGGGGAGAACATGCAAACTCCACACAGATCACTGTTGGTCAGGGGCTGGGATCGAACCCACGATCCCACGATCCCCACAATCCCCCGGCCAAGGGTAAACTGTGCTGCCGCAGTGCTAACCACTGCGCTGCGGCAGCACAGTTTACACAGTACGGGTCAAAATGACCCACAACATAATCAATGTAATTTTTTTTTCAACATAATACAAGGGTTAAACTTTCTGTAAAAGTATAGGAGGGGGTTATGCAGCATCTTAGACAGAGACAAGGACATGGGAGAACAATGCCCAGAGAGTTCCTGGAGATATAGCAGGAAGGAGTCAGAGGCATAGGGGGTTGAATGCTGTGTGATGTAAATGTCATGCTGTGTGAGAGGAAAACACCATGAAATGTGTGAAGAGGATTTGAGGGGAGAGAGCAGAGCTTGTTGGTTTCATTCATTGTGAGATGTGAAGTGTGTAATAAACCGTCTGTCCATGGATCTGCCTCTTATTTGACACACTCCACACTGGTGACCCAAGACGTATTATGGAACACGAAGCAAGAACCCCGGAGCCGGCCCGGTCGGGAAGCCCCAGCGACGCAGCAGCCATCCCACAGCCATCCCAGACTGGAACCCCCAGCCACGCGTGCGCGGTTTCAGTCAAGCTACCGGACTTCTGGCAGCACAACCCGCGCTCTTGGTTCCACCACACCGAGGCCCAGTTCGCCCTCCGGGGAGTAATGACAGACGACACCAGATTCTACCATGTGGTAGCAGCGCTGGATGCCCGCACAGCTCAGCAGGTAGCGAGCCTGCTTAATCAGCCACTAGCCCACAACAAATATGAGGCGCTCAAGGCTGCGCTCACCCGGCGCTACATGCTCTCGGAATGTGAGAGAGCGGAGAGGCTCCTGGCGCGGTTCGAGTTAGGAGATGGGTCGGCCATCGACCTGATGGAGAAGATGCTGGCGTTAATGGGCACGGACGACGGGCACTTTCTGTTTGCCCACCTTTTCCTCCGGAACCTTCCAACAGTGGCGAGAATGGTTCTGGCCAATTCACCATTGCTGGCTGCGCATGACCCGTGAGCTAGCCCAGGAGGCGGACCGGATCATCCTCACCACCAGGGCGATCACAGTCAACGCGGCAGTGGCGAAGCCCAGTGAGACAACCAGAGGAGGCAAGGAGCCATCGACGGTAGCAGCAGCGGGGGCCAAGGAGCGCCAGAGAGACACGCTCTGTTTCTACCACCGCTGCTTCGGAGAGAACGCATGCAGATGTGTGCCACCGTGCCAACGCAAGCACTCGGGAAAACGCCGAGGCCGGTGGTCGGTAGCAGCTGCGACCCTCGGTGAAGAGAACAAGCTGCTCTACATGATGGACGCGTGCTTGGGGAGGCGTTTCCTCATGGACACTGGAGCCCAGAAGAGCTTCATCCTGCCGACCTACGCCGACCGGCTGGAGGGACCTAGCGGCCCCGTGATGTTGGCAGCAAACGGCTCAGAAATTAAGACCTTTGGTGAGAGGACACTGATCTTATCTGTACACGGCCGTACATACGAGTGGACTTTTGTCGTAGCAGCACTGAATTACCATATCCTGGGGGCTGATTTTCTGTGTGCACATAGTTTACTGGTTGATGTTGCTAACAGGCGCCTGGTTAATGCACTGTCCTTTGACTCTGTATAGCTCAAGTGACCCAGCCAACAGCACAAGCCAACGTCACAGCTCCAGGCGGTAAGTTCCACGCACTGCTCACTCAGTTCCCAGCACTCACAGTTCCGACGTTTTCGGTGGCCATCGCTAAACACGGGGTGGAGCACTTTATCACCACCACCGGGCCGCCCATTTTTGCAAGACCTCGGCACTTGGATGCAGCTAAACTGGCCATAGCGCACGAGTAGTTCGCCAACCTGGAAAGGTTGGGCATCATCAGGCGTTCGAACAGCCCATGGGCATCCCCACTACACATGGTCCCTAAGGCTGAGGGATCGTGGCGACCATGCGGTGATTTCAGCAGGTTGAACAACGCCAAAGCACACGACCGCTACCCGATTCCCCACATACAGGATTTTTCTGTCCACCTCGAAGGAGCATGCATTTTTTCCAAAATAGACCTGGTCCGTGGTTACCATCAAGTCCCAGTGCGCGCTGAGGACGTACCCAAAACAGCGGTAATAACTCCATTCGGTTTACTCGAGTTCCTGCGCATGCCATTCAGGTTAAAAGGCGCAGCACAGACGTTCCAGCGCATGATGGACGCAGTGCTGTGCGATCTCCCGTTCGTGTTCATCTACCTGGACGAAATCCTGGTAGCCAGTGCATCCGAAGATGAACACAAAACCCACCTCAGGATGGTTTTCTGGAGGTTGGAGGAGCACGAGTTAATAATCAACCCAGCGAAATGCCAGTTCGGCATGACGTAGATTGATTTTTTGGGGCACCATGTCTCTCCTGAAGGAGCGATCCCGCTGCCTGACAAAATGCGCACCGTGGCGGATTTTCCCCAGCCTCAGACTGTCAGGGCACTGCAGGAATTTTTGGGGATGGTGAACTTTTATAACCGTTTCCTTCCCCGTGCGGCGCAGCTCATGCAACCATTGTACGCTGCGCTCAAGAGACAGAAACCCGCGGATAGGATCGAATGGACCCCGGAGCGAGAGCGGGCGTTCTCGGAGGTTAAAGCAACCCTGGCTAATGCCGCACTGCTGGCGCATCCAGACCCGGCGGCCCAGATAGCGCTCACCACCGACATTTCAGATGTGGCCATAGGGGCTGTCGTAGAGCAGTGCGTCGCTGGGGCCTGGCAGCCGCTCGCTTTTTTCAGCAGAACTTTGCGCGACAGCCAACATAAATAGCGCGTTTGACAGGGAGTTGCTGGCCCTCCACCTGGCCATACGCCACTTCCAGTTCTGGCTGGAAGGGCGCAGCTTCACCGTGTTCGTGGATCACAAGCCACTAACGTTCGCGATGGCCAAGGTTTCAGAACCGTGGTCGCGCTGGCAGCAGAGACAGCTGGTCGCGATCTCAGAGTTTACTACCGATATTCAGCATGTGTCGGGTAAACTGAATGTGGTGGCGGACTGCCTCTCACGCGCCGTGGTGGCCCTGGTCTATGTGGGGATAGATTATGCAGCCATGGCCGCTGAGCAGATTAGCAATGCAGACGTGCGTGCACTCCAGTCTGGACCAACAGGGTTAAGGCTGGAGAGCAGATTGCTGCAAGATGGTGCCCCCCCCCCCCAATCTGCGATGTCTCCACTGGGCGCCCCCATCCGGTGGTCCCGTTCGTGTGGCGCTGCTGTGTGTTTGAGTCGGTTCACACTCTGGCACACCCAGGAGTGCGCGCGTCGGTCAAAATGGTGGGAGAGAAGTTTGTGTGGCCGAGCCTACGCAAACAAGTAAAAGAGTGGGCTGCAGCCTGCGTGGCGTGCCAACGAGCCAAGGTACACAGACACACGAAGGCTCCCTTGGAGCCATTTCGGGTACCGGCTAAGAGGTTCAACCACGTTCACGTGGACCTCGTGGGCCCCCTCCCGCCATCACAGGGGTGCACGCACCTCCTGACAGTGGTGGACCGCACCACACACTGGCCAGAAGCAGTCCCACTGGCGGCAACCACGTCCGCAGACGTAGCACGCGCTTTTTTAACAGCATGGGTTTTTGGAGTCTCGTAGGACATTACGTCCGACAGGGGCCCTCAATTTGTTTCTGAACTCTGGTCCACGATGGCCCGCAGCCTGGGGGTTGCAATTCATCGCACAACCACGTACAACCCACAGGCCAACGGGTTATGCGAGCGTTTTCATAGATCACTGAAAGCAGCACTCAGGGCTTCACTGACGGATGCAAATTGGATGGACAGGTTGCCGTGTCCACCCAATTGTATTGGGGTTGCGCTCCACGCCAAAAGAGGATTTGGAAGCTTCCCCGGCAGAGCTGGTTTTTGTGCAGCCCCTACGGCTGCCCGCAGAATTTCTGCCAGATAATCCCGCGCCAGACAGCTGCCTGTCTCAGCTTTTGCAGTGTAGCGCAAACACAGGCACGCTGCCGGGCCCTGCCCACCACTGTTTTCCGTGTGTTTTCGTGCCTAAAACTTTGAAGAACGCGGAGTTCGTGTTTGTCAGACATGATGCCCACCCTGTGATGGACCGTTCAGAGTGTTGGAAACAGGGGATAAGCATTTTGTGCTAGACTTGGGGGGTAGACGGGAGAAAATTGGCATAGACAGACTTAAACCCACCTTTGTAGCAGCGGACGAGCAGGTGCTGTTGGCTAGGGCCTCTCGGCGTGGAAGACTCCCACAGAGAGCTCCCCAGGGAAGCAATGCAATAGAGCAGCCACACAGACAGGGCGAAGTCCCCTCCCCCGGCCACGCCCACCTGCAGTCAGACATACTCCCAGCAGCCCCCCACTGGCACAGTAGTAGAGTCATTTTTGGGGGTTTCGTGACCAACCTCCCAGGACCTTTTTTTCTCACTGGATTTAGCATTCTAGACCCATTTTAATGAAAATAAGCTCCCATGTACCTCCCAAAAATTACGGGAAACCTTTTTTTTGCCCAAAATTCAAAATGGCCGCCAAAATGCATACCACCACCTATATCTCAGTAACTAATTCAGCTAGGAGGTTGATTTTGGTGTCTAGACATAGGTTTTTGGGGTCAAGCATTCCATTAATGCTATTAGTTTACTTGTGAAACAAACCCATCACGATGAAATCCAATATGGCCGCTAATATGGCCACCGATTAACATTTTTTTTGTTTCTTGACTACTAAGGCACCTAGAAAGCTGATGTTGGTGTCAAAACAGAGGTTTAAGGGGTCATACTATCTGTTTATTCCAATAAAAGTGTGTTTAAATGATTACATAATCGAGAAATCCAAGATGGCGGCCGGCTGTCATTTTCACATGCAATGGACTTTTTCATATCCGTCACCAAATGAGCTAAAAATGTCAAATGAGGTATCCTTACATTCATTTTTAATAATTATTAGAAAGCTCCTGCATTGATTCAGTGATTTCACTGAGGAACACTTGGGTAATCCCCTTAGGATTCCTGGAATCCTATGCTTGATTCATTGATTCCTTTTTGCATAGCAAGAGAGAGGATGCAGTGATTTTGTAACGTCTGTGCTGCCATAATATGTAGTCCTAATCTTTCCAATTTAACCAAGGTTGCCAGGTATGTATAAATTTAGCTTTAAACTTATCTGGAGAGGTTAGAATTCTGAATCTTGTTCCATACTGTATAGTCAGGTAATGTTAGCATATTGACCATGCTGCTTGCTTAATGCTACCGTAATGACAGTAGACAGTACAAGGGCCTTTGACTCTAGGTCTTGTCATCCCTCCTTTTTCTCTCCTCTGTTCTGATAATGACAAATTTGTTTTTGTTTTCAGACACTTATTCATATAAAGTGAGGGATAAAATAGATACTGCAAGTGACAACGATGAATTACCATCACCGTCTTCCGGTGAATATGAATGCATTCTACGTTGTGGTCAACCATGTACCAAAAGTGACTCTTTGGATAATACCAAGGACCAAAAATGGAATTCAATTCGTGAAAAAACTCTACGATGGAAAGGACTTGATCGGTTTCAATGTGGGAATATTGATTGGGCCAAAGGGCCAAAAGGGCATTATATGCACCAGACATGTTACACCACGTTATCTAACAAGCGTTGTCTATCTCAAGCCGAGAAACGTAAGCATAAATTAGAGGAAAAATCTTGAAAGAGACAATCAATCAGTTCAGGGGGATCCATCTCCATCTGCTTCTCTCTTTTCACCGAAGAGGCTCCGGTCCAGCATTGGTATTGTGGTATATACCAGACGCAGACAGTCTGCATCATCACCTCCTCAGGACAAACTACCTTGCGTACTTGCTGACGAACTTCCACCTTCAAAGTCACCCATCACCAATCGGTCATGGGTGGCATTTGGTGAATGGTCTATGTCTACCTGTACGATCGACTCAACCGCCACTTCCCCTGTCAATGCCGAAACCGAACACAGAAGTCAACAGTGAGGAGAGCAGCAGTGGTGAAGACAGTGCTTCAGATAGCGCAAGTTCATACAGTGACTCATTCATTGATAGTGAATCAAGTAGTGATAGTGATGTGTAGTTGGACATCTTAGTATGATGTGATGTACAATGATACAATGATACAATGATACAATTGTATGATACAATCAATCTATGTGCAACACATCAGATTGATTGTAGTTGGACATCTTAGTATGATGTGATGTGGTGATTGATAGTGGACTACATGTAATTGAGTTGGACGTTTGCGTGGCATTAACATAACTAACTAACTAACTAACTAACCTGCACTTATATAGCGCTTTTCTAGTCACAAAGACCACTCAAAGCGCTTTCATTAATACTAACCCTCTATTCTAAGGGCCTATAGGAAACAGATATCTAGGGACAATTTAGAACAGCCAATTAACCTAACATGCATGTCTTTGGCATGTGGGAGGAAACCGGAGAAATCCCGGAGTAAACCCACGCAACACGGGGAGAACATGCAAACTCCACACAGATCACTGTTGGTCGGGGGCTGGGATCGAACCCACGATCCCACGATCCCCACAATCCCCCGGCCAAGGGTAAACTGTGCTGCCGCAGTGCTAACCACTGCGCCACCGTGCAGCCCCACGGTGCTCTACCACGCTCTCCCACGTGCACATTTTCTCTAGCCCCATAAGGGCTAGAGAAAATGTGCCTGCGTAAAGTGTATTCCAAGATGGCGGCTGGGGGCCATTTTGAGCTTGATAGACAATGAGGGCACTAATGAACACAATGGATGGTTCACAGGAGCCTCACTTGACTTTTTTAGCTCATTTGGTGACGGATATGAAAAAGTCCATTGCATGTGAAAATGACAGCCGGCCGCCATCTTGGATTTCTCGATTATGTAATCATTTAAACACACTTTTATTGGAATAAACAGATAGTATGACCCCTTAAACCTCTGTTTTGACACCAACATCAGCTTAATAGGTGCCTTAGTAGTCAAGAAACAAAAAAAATGTTAATCGGTGGCCATATTGGCGGCCATATTGGATTTCATCGTGATGGGTTTGTTTCACAAGTAAACTAATAGCATTAATGGAATGCTTGACCCCAAAAACCTATGTCTAGACACCAAAATCAACCTCCTAGCTGAATTAGTTACTGAGATATAGGTGGTGGTATGCATTTTGGTGGCCATTTTGAATTTTGGGCAAAAAAAAGGTTTCCCGTAATTTTTGGGCGGTACATGGGAGCTTATTTTCATTAAAATGGGTCTAGAATGCTAAATCCAGTGAGAAAAAATGGTCCTGGGAGGTTGATCACGAAACCCCCAAAAATGACTCTACTACAGCAGCGCCACGGAGGCGGTAAACCCCAGTTACAGCAGATATGGGAGGAGACTGAAGCCAAGAGAGCATGTGGACTAATGTTCTATCTTTGATGCTGGGGGGCAGTATAGGAGGGGGTTATGCAGCATCTTAGACAGAGACAAGGAATAAACATGGGAGAACAATGCCCAAACAGTTCCTGGAGATATAGCAGGAAGGAGTCAGAGGCATAGGGAGTTGAATGCTGTGTGATGTAAATGTTATGCTGTGTGAGAGGAAAACACCATGAAACGTGAAGAGGATTTGAGGGGAGAGAGTAGAGCTTGTTGGTTTCATTCACTCTGTTCTGTGCTTGTGAGATGTGACATAAGATAACAAGATAAGCCTTTATTAGTCCCACAATGGGGAAATTCCAGGATTGCAACAGCACAGGGATAGCAACACTCAGAGCAACAATCAGAAGGCAAGAAAAAACAAGAGCAGCTAGTATACATATGTACATATACAGTATATATACTGTATATATATACAGTATATATATATATATAGACAGTGCAGAGCATTGTAGCTGGATGGAATAAATATATGAGTATATAAACACACAGTACGGAGCATTGCAGCTAGATGGAATAAATATGTAAATATATAAACACACACAGTGCGGAGCATTGTTGCTAGATGGGATGAAACAGCACAACCGTCTACTTAGTTATGGTATGATTATGTACCCATACATATTCTCACCCTCCATAGCGACCAGTATTTTCCTAGTTGTATGCCGGAGGTGTGTAATAAACCGTCTGCCCATGGATCTGCCTCTTATTTGACATACTCCGCACAGCCACCATTTTTAATTTTAATTTAAGTTTTAATCTTGACTTTCTTTTTTTTAAAAAAAATTTATATTGACCAACTTACACACTAGAAACTATTTTCATCTCCACCAGTCCAAAAGATCTGTTAATTTTGCTATTGGATCAGATATTATTATTATTATTGAATTCCTCATGAGAAGCCGCAGATCCTGGATGCAGCTTGCCATGACCACGCACAGCACGAGGAGGAGAATCCCTGGGCTAGATCGCAGCCTGGGTGATAAAAACATCAAAATCTCACCTTGTGGCAACCAAATATTTGCTAGACAAATATTCTGGGTTTTGACACTTTTCCCCATCGAAAGCTTCACAAGGACAACGAAAGAATGCAACTTCAAATCTTCAACAAGAAAGCACTTGAGCTGCACTTTCTATCCATCTGCTGAATCAAACGTCTGAGATTTGAGGATAATTCAATATTTGATCAAATGCAAAATTAAGGAGCCATTATAACTCCTCTTTTCATTAAAATTCCATTTTTATTTTCTTAGAGTAATCCAGAACCTTTCATATAATTAGTAAAACTTTCCCCATAAATTTGCATTGTTTCCATAATCTAACTCAAACTGATCTAAATTCATTTCACAGTTAACCCTGGTTCTGCAAAGGTTGACATTGTTAATCTATCATTTACAAGAGTAATTTCATGGTTAATGAAATCACTGCAATGTCTGTTAATCATCATTTCGTTTAATAAATATGTGAAAATGAGAGAAGTTGTTGAGAATTTATTTCATTCTGAGTCTGGTTCATGTCCCCAGTATCGAATTCACTAAAATTTTGAGACTGATTATTAATTAAATTATTGAGTGATTAAACAGGTATAACGTGAAATTAAAGATTAAATTGCTTCTTAGAGATAGAAGCTGGTGCCCCCCTAGGTGTTATTAACTTCCCTGGTGTATGTGAACCGAGAATTCATCTCATGTTCCAATACATTAATATAAATTAAATAATTTTTATACCTGATAATAATTATTAATTCATATGCTGTTACACATGACACACAGCACGTTTGGGGGAGAAATGGCACTTCACATCAGCTCAAAACCACCATACCAACAGTGAAGTTTAGAGATGAGAGCATCATGATATGGGGGTGTTTTTCAGCACATGGTACAGGCAGACCATATAATTGAAGGAAAGATGAATGGACAAATGTACAGAGACACCCTTGATCAGAGCTTGTTGCCATCTGCCAAGATGCTAGAGATGAAACGAGGGTGGACATTTCAGCAAGACAATGATCCCAAACACGCAGCCAAGGAAACTCTTAACTGGCTCCAGAGAAGGAAAATAAAGCTGCTAGAATGGCCTAGTCAGTCACCTGACCTGAATCCAATTGAAAATGTATGGAACGAACTGAAGATCAGAGTTTATAAAAGACACCCATGGAACTTTTAAGATTTGAAGATAGTTTGTGTGGAAGAATGGGCTAAAATTACTCCTGAGCATTGCCTGTGTCTAGTTTCTCCATACAGGAGGTGTCTGGAAGCTGTTATTACCAGCAGAGACTTTTCTATTAAATTATTAAATGAATTTCACCTAGTGTGTTCAATACTTATTCCCTGTGTCATTCCACTTTATTAAATATAACTTGTTTTATGAGAACAGTTGTCTTGATTTCTTTGTATGTATGAATTACTTGGGTTATTACTGATATCTGGTGAACATTTCAGGTCAGTGGCTCCATCAGAAACATGTTTAATGAGAAAAATGTTGATGTGTTCAATACTTATTTCCCCTGCTGTAATACAAAAACTGTTTAGAATGAAAAGCTAAATGTGTAGCATGAGAACACAGAAAGGATTTATTTTAGACTGCTTTATTGGCTATCATCAGAAAAAAAAATACGATCTTTTTGCACAGATGGAGATCACTGGGTGACCAATGAAACATCAAAAATCGATCATATCTCAATGATCTCCTAAAGCCTCAAAAAAGCAATTTCTGTATAAATGTTTGAGAGCTTAGTCAATGATTTTCATTATGATCTATAGAAATGTTTGAAAGATCCCATTAGTCCCATTGTGTGTCCCATTACATCCGACATTCCAAACAAGGGAGAAACGATATCACTTCAGAGGAACATGTATATTTCAAAAGCCTACAGTGAGAACAACCACCAAGCAACACTGTATTTCAGTGCAAGGAGTCAGATTATGGAACGATTATGGACCTGAATTAAAATCATGTACAACGCTTGGACAATTTAAACAAAAACTAAAGGAAGAAATACTCCAAACATATTTACAAGACGACATGCAAACTCACATAAGGATTGACATATCCAGCCTGTGTTGTGTTGTAGCTTAGTTTTTTTTTTTTTTCTCTCTGTGACATTCTGTCTTAGATTTGTCTTGAATAGTAACCGCTTAACTTAGCTTAGCTTAGTTTTCTTTTTTTTTTTTTCTCTCAGTCACACTTTGTCTTAGCTTTGTTCTAAATTGTAATCACTCTTGTCTTGTTTACTATTTTTTCTTTGAATTCTTGGATGGAATATGGGTGGGCAATATAAGCCGTGGCTTCAGCCATCACCCATTTCGGATAACTCACGTGGAATTGTTTAGTAGAAGGAGTCTTTGTCTAATTTGACCTTGTCTAATTTGACCCCAGTTTCTTTTAACCTGTACTATACTGTACTGTATTATCCGAAATAAATTCATTCATTCATTCATTCATTCACATAAAAGTAACAGCATTTCAGAAAAGGAACACCATACCACCACCATAACACAGTACCACCACCATACCAATGGTGGTGGTAGTATTATTGTCTGGGGCTGTTTTGCTGCTTCAGGACCTGGAAGACTTGCTGTGGTAAATGGAAGCATGAATTCTGCTGTCTACCAACAAATCCTGAAGGAGAATGTCTGGCCATCTGTTCCTGACCTCAAGCTGAAGCGCACTTGGGTTCTGCAGCAGGACAATGATCCAAAACACACCAGCAAGTCCAACTCTGAATGGCTTAAGAAAAACAAAGTGAAGACTTTGGAGTGGCCTAGTCAAAGTCCTGACCTGAATCCTATTGAGATGCTGTGGCATGAACTTAAAAAGGCGGCTCATGCTCGAAAACCCTCCAATGTGGCTGAATTACAACAATTCTGCAAAGTTGAGTTGGCCAAAATTCCTCCACAGCACTGTAAAAGACTCATTGGCAGTTATCACAAACTCTTGATTGCAGTTATTGCTGTGAAGGGTGGCCCAACCAGTTATTAGTCTTAGGGGACAATCACTTTTTCACACAGGGCCATGTAGGTTTGCTTTTTTCCCCCTTAATAATAAACACCATTTAAAAACTGCATTTTGTGTTTACTTGTGTTATCATTGTCTGATATTTAAATTTGTTTGATGATCTGAAATATTTAAGTTTGACAAAAATACAAAAAATTAGAAATCAGGAAGGGGCAAACACTTTTTCACACCACTGTACACGGTTCTTGAGAGGTTTGTTGTTCTGTTCTACCCCCTTTACAGGAGATTCTTGAGAGAGCTGAAGGATGAAGATTGTGGAGAGAGAAATAATCAGGCAGAGAGTTCCAGATCATATCAGGCTTTATTCACTCTCTCTCTACATTTCTCTAGAAACACAAGCAGCAAAAGAGTAACAGATCTCAGGCACCTCTGCTCTTAAATCATACCACTCGGTCAGCCTTCTCTGTGTGCTGCCTTAACATCAAAGCCTATTGTAATTCCCATTCTCTTTGTCACTGTTCACATCAATACACCACCCCCACATCTACACACAAACCCCCATGACAATTCCCTTTTGTCTTTTAAGTCAGAGTGTGACTGAGTGTGAATATGATGAGAGGGATTCCCACAAGACATAACCAGATCTCTCAATGATCTTTCAATGATCTCTTAGTAATGGCTAAGATCTTTCAATGATCTTCCAGTGATCTCCATGGTCACCACAGTTGTTTTGACTCAGTCCAAAAGAGTCTCTCAACGGTCACCAAAGCAAACTAATCTTTCAGGAACCTTTCAATGAACTCTCAAGGAGCACTTAGTGATCTCATTAATCTCCCACTCACTGATCTTTCAGTGAACTCTACTGGTCTTTCATCAAACACTCAGCGATCCCTCACTGATGTCTTAGCCACCTCAACCTTCAGAGTGGAAAAATTTGGCATTCATAGATCACTGAGAGAAATATCTGCTCTCACTGCAACAGCAACATCCCGGATAGCTATATGCATGCTATGTGGTCCTGTGCACCTATTCAAAAGTTCTGGCAGAAGACATGTGAAGACCTGTCGGCATGGCTTGGGTATAGTGTCCCACCCTCACCCACACTTTGCATATTAGGTGATTTAAGTGAAATAAATATAGATGCAAGGATGTCACACATGGCTCTCACTGCCTTATGCTGTCATGCGGTGACCCTCGCGGGCCACCATAAGACGCCAAAAGTCGCCAGTGAGTTTTGCATAATGTTTAATATACAAGAACACAAGACAATAACACAAAACTATGAGCCGCTGTGGGCAACAACACACACTACTAAGTACAAGGGATCATAGGGCTAACCCCAGCTACTATGACCTAAACTATGACATGAACTTATACTACAGAATACGAGGGATCGTAGGGCTAACCCCAGCCACTACGACCTTAAGTATGGCATGAACAAGAACACAAACCTGACACGGACGAGGGATGTTTGACGATACTCCAGCATCAATCAGCTGTCAGTGCCCGCTAATAAAGCCGGCAGCTAATGAGCTGTGATGCCGAACAGCTGATTGAACTTGACAGCCGGAAACCCCACCGAGCGCTGTCACAATAAGAGCCCGGTGGAGCCAGAATGTAATCCACAGCTGTCAAGGCCGGCAGAGATGATACATAGCCCGAGCGCGGATGAGATCATGACATATGCATCGCAAAGAAAACTATCCTCATGAATTGGAAATCAAGAAATAACTTATGCATGACATTATAATAACTTACTATTGGATTATATTAGCCTGGAGAGATTGTCAGCCTCCTCAAATAATCAATTGGTGGAATTCAATTGTCTCTGGTCCCCGCTTATTAATTATATAGTCTGAGGGGTGGCGGGCGGTGACTTGCTCTCCTTGGCACCTCTGGCGGCTGGCTGAGCCCCGACCGTGGGTGTCCGGGGGGCCTGTTCCGGGGTGGCCATCTGTCTGGCCCTGGGGGGGTGGGGGGTTGGTTGGGGTGGGCCAGGGGGGTTGGGCTGTGGCTCCCGGCTGGCTGGCCTCGCCCCTCGGGGGGGGTGTCTGGCCCTGGCCCTGGGCCCCTGGTGCTGGGGGAGGGGGCGTCCCCCCCCCTTGGTCCGGCGTCGGGTGTGCGCCGGTGGTGGGGGTTGTCCCCAGTGCATCCTTGCACGGCGGGGTCGTGTTTTCCCTGGGGCTCTGGTGACACCCTGGGGTTTGTGCCTGCATCCTGGGTCGTCCACTGGGATCTGCAGGTGTGGGTGTGCGCGTGTGTGTGAGAGTGGGTGTGAGTGTGGGCTTGTGTATGAGCAGATGCGGAAGTGGGTGTGTGTTGAGTGGGCAGGGGGGGCTGTGTGTGGGTGTAGGTGGGTATGTGTGATGGTGGGTGGAGGTACATGTGTAAGCGGTTACTTGGGGGTAGATGTCTGGGGGGTGGAGGATGTGTGTATGGGCAGGAGAACTTTTGTTGGGTGGCAGGGGTTGGGCAGTCCATCTCGTGGCATGGGGGCTGGCGTTTCAGGGCCTGCTTGTCCTGGCCGCCCTGCTGTTGTGTTGCGGAGTGAGGCACTTTGTCGCATTGCCCCTGGTGTCATTGGCGGCAGGTGTGTGTTGGTGCTTGGGGGAGGTTGGGGGGCCATTGGCGCGGGATGATGGCCGTGTTTCCATTGGGTTGCTCCGGGGTGGCTGTGGTTGCAGGGGGGCCTGCTGCTGTCGGTGTGCGTCTGGGGTGGGTGGTTTTGGGCCTGCGTGGGTGCTTGGGGGTGTCGCCTGGCGTGTTGGGAGCCGTGTGGGTCCAGCCTATTCTTCACTATTGTGACTGTTGTTGTCCATGTTTGTGTGTGTAAGATGAGTGGAAATATGTTTGGCTGCCCCATCATGTTAGTGGTGCTGGGAGCACCAGGGTGTGATGCTGGTGGGTCCTGGGCTGCTTCCACTGGTGGCCCTCACCCTGGGTTGGGATTTGGGGGCAGTGGGTGGCCTCATGAGCCAGTCTGCAAGCTTGCTTCTGAGGGGGGGGGGGCGGCCTCGCTTTTAGACCGCCTACCTCCCAGTCTTATTTCCCGCCCTCCCCCTCCCCCTGACTCTGGGTGGAATATACATCTTTTTTGTTACATTTAGGGCTTTGGGGTGAGGGTGTGCCGCACTGTGTCGGTGAAGGGGATACCTTTGCTGCGTGGTGGGGCTGCACTCACCTCAATTTTAATTCCATTTTAGACTCTGAGGGCTTGGGGGGATGGAGGCCCTGCTGCCCATCGCAGTGGCTGGCGATGCTCCAATCACTATCTCCACAATTTTAATTGCACCTTGGTAGTCCACATATTTACACACAATTATATCATATAACGGACACACACACACCATGTTCTGTGCGGGGGAGGGGGTGGGCGTCTTCCCCCACCCCTGTTGCCCTGCTCTTGCTGGGATCATGGGGGCCTGGTGGAGGGCCTGGGACCTATCATGTTGTCAAAATCCCTGGGTGCTACTGATTATATAGATACAACCAAGGAAGTGAGAGGGGGGCTGAATATGAGTCTGAGAGTGAGGGGGTGATGAATGGAGGTGGTAATGGTGGGTCGGTTTTGTGCAGCGATTTGCATGCTGGGTGGCATCTTGGGGCACCTGTGGTGGTCTGCTGATTGTTCACTCAGATGGGCACCAGGGGTGGGGGTCCGCTTCTGTGGCCTGTGCCGGTGGTGTCCCTGGTCACTGCCGGGCACTGGTGCGTGTTCAGGCTCACTGCATCTGCTTTGCAGCCGCCTTATGAAACAAAGGTGAATGAGGGGTGAGTTTGAATGGGTAGAGGAGTGAGAGAAAATGGGTTGGCCTGGGTGAGTGAGAGGGGTGTGCATGGGAGCATGTGGGTGTGAAGGTGTAGGGAGGGGTGTGTCTGCGAGTCCGGAGCTGCTGGATTAAGGGGGTAGTGCCTCTCGACAACGTGGGCTCCCTTGGGTGGGGGGACTTCTTTGGACGTGGGGGTCCCCGGGGTGTGCGACAGAGGCACTGGGGCAGGCCTGCTGTGGGGGTGCCTGGGGGGGGCTCACGCTGGAGGTCGCGGGCCGGTCTCTGCCCTGGGGGGTGGGGTTGCTGGCCTCCTGGTGCCTGGGGCCCGGGTCGGACGTTGGCCCCGCCGGGGGGGGGGGGGGGTCGGGCGTGTCCGGGGGTGTGGGCTCACCGTGCTGGCCGCTGAGCAGCCTGGCCTCCCTTGATCGTCCCTCCGGGGGCAGATGCCTGGCTTTCCTGGAGCTTGCTGACCTTGGGGCTGGGGGTTGGTGGCGCTGCCTTTCCTGCTCAGGGTTCCTGGGGGGAGAGCTGCTGCGACCGACCCTCCGCTCGTATGTTTCCTGACAAACCACTCACATGCACACACTTATTTTGAGCGTGTTTTCGCATATATGCACACAGACATACATGCACAAGTGTCTCTCCTTTAACAGGTGCGGAAACCAGACTCGTGTTGAGACATCTTCAGTGGAAGAAACATTGTCTTTTGTTTGTTTCAGTTGTTGGTTTGTTTGTTTTTTGTTTTTTTTTGTCTGTTCCCCTCCCTTTTCTTTTTCCCCTTCACACACTTCCTTTCCCTCTTCCCCACCCTGTTGGGGGTAAAACAATTAAAATAAAGTATTAAAAGTTATTAAAGGAGGAGTTTACAACAATATACAATACACAGTTAGGTACTGTATAAGCTCCTCTTGGCAAAGTAAATCTGTTTTGGCACAACAAGGGTGACTAGCTGCCTGACAGGACAAGGGGGAGAAAAAAAAAAAAAGATCACTGAGAGATCAGTGGTAGAGTGATGAGATCATTGAGCACTCATTGAGCTCTTCTTGACCTCTCAATAAAGTCTTTCAGTGGTCTCTCAGTGATTTTTAATGAATGCCAAAGTTTTCCACCCCAAAGACAGAGCTGGTGTTTCCCAGCTATGCGGCACCAATTTTCTCCTGAAGCAGACAAGCTGCAAATTCAGGAAACATCTGGGGCTGAGTTGTTTTAAAGTACTTCAGTTATTTTTATAATGCATATTTCTTCCTTTTTCTTCCATTAGAAATGGAATCTATGGCAACAACAGCAAAAAAAGAATCAGTCGATATGTTCACTGAATGGTTGGCCATGGTCATTTTGCTGTTTGAAAAGTACAAAATTAGGGAAATTATGCCAAATCAAAACCACACACCAATCCTCAAACAGATTATAATGAGTTCAGTCAGTGCCCAGTCCTAAACAGCATGGGGAGACAGAAATCATTCAGTATGACCGACCATTACTAAAAAACACAGCTTGGTGTTTCACGAACCTCCCACCCATAAACACATAACACAGAGGCCAACGCTGAGCCCATAAATGAGGACATGTAACAACCTTTGGTGATGCCCTGAGACTCTGACTGCTGATTAAAGCACACTTAAATGTGGGAACTTTTTATTTGTGTTTATAGAACAGTGAACTATAAGAACTGACTTGAAAATGAATGAATGGATTGTTAATTCAGTCTTCTGTAATTATGGTTTTGTACACACTGGTAATTAACAGGTGGCTTGCTGTTTCTATTTTAGCATGTTTTTTTTTTTTAATTCTGAAAGCAATTTCTTGCAAATTGTAGCTACTTGACTGAAATGTTTTGGGGACAGCAGTGATCCTTTTTCAATTGCTGTATCATCTCAGGTAATTATGGGATTTATTATGCAATACCAGAATTAGAGATAGTACATCCGTGCTTCTAAACACTGTTGTGTTTGTGTTTCTTCTCTATGATTTTAGCACACAGCTTTATTTTCATTTTTCACTGACTGCATAAATAAGGAGGAAGCTCCACTCAGTGTTTCTGAACTTTGAATTTTAAAGATTCAATGTGACGACTACCAAGTTGTCTAATGGGGCCATGATAGGGTCCATGCCCCAGTTTTAAACTTTTTCCAAATCAAAAGGTGATCCCATACTCAACAGTGCAAAAGAGAAATCTTAGTAGGAAAAAAATATCTTAAGGATAAAATTCTTGTTTTTTTGTCTGACAAGATATTTTTTCTTGTACAGTTTTCTGTAGGAAATTTTTGTTATAAGATTTTTTACTTGTTTTAAGCAATTTAAACTGGTTTTAAGTAAAATATTTCTGCCAACTGAGCAAGAAATGTTTACTTCTCAAATTGCTTAAACCAAGTATAATTTTTATTTATTTATTTTTTTTTGCCAAGAAATTTTTACTTGTTTCCAGCAATTTTATAAGTAAAATGTTCTTACTCCATTGGCAGGTTTGTTTTTTACTTAAAAATGTGCTTATACCAGATTTTCAGCTTGTCAAATTCTGGCTTGTAATTTTTTCAAAGATGTCCTGGAAGATGTCTTTAAATCTTCCATCATATGCTTTCAGAATGGTGTTTTTTGTGCTCATGTAATTGCTTAAAAAAAATCTTATAGCAAATAAAATTTTCTTACAGAAAGCTGCACAAGAAAAAAATATCTATTCAGACCAAAAACAAGAATTTTATCCTTGATTTAACCCAATGACTGCCACAGGCTCTCTGTTGTGCCATAAGCCCCTAGTGGTCAAGATTTTTTTCAAGAAAATATTCAGTTCAGATGTCAGAGATTTCCAAGGCTATAACTTGAAAGTGGTAAGAGATAATGGCTTACTGTCAATTAGAAAGATGTAGAATGTGATTCAAAGTTTGAGATAGGAGTAAATTTACTCACCTAATTTGCATACTGTCACGGCAGCCATATCAAATTACATAACTTTCAGTCAAAAGTGGACTTTGGAGACATTTACACAAAGAATGGTTTTGCTTTTTGTCAGTCTGTTGTTTTGGGGGTTTTGTTATCTTATCTTCAAAGTACAGTATATGAACCAGAAAATCAGTTACAGTGTAAACAAGCAAACAAATTCATCACTTACCACTGGCTGGGTGGCTCGCTTCATCTTTTTGCAACATCCTCGTCATTATTTTCTCTTCTGTCGGTCATTTTATTTTTCCCTTTCACATCCAGAAACTGTTATGGTTATTTATTTATTTATTTTTTTTTACTTATTTTGTACCCCTAGGTAGATTTGTTCTGCAGTCCAGTGACAAGCCACCAGCTGCTGGTCACTGCGTGCGCAAGCGCCCCTTAACTCCCTAACCTGCATGTTTTAGCATGTGGGAGGAAACCGGAGAAATCCCAGAGTAAACCCACGCAAACACGGGGAGAACATGCAAACTCCACACAGATCACTGTTGGCCGGGGGCAGGGATCGAACCCACAATCTCATGATCCCCGCAATCCCCCGGCCGAGGGTCAAACTGTGCTGCCGCGGTGCTAACCACTGCGCCACCGTGCAGCCCCAATTCAATTTTGCTTTTATCCCACCACTATTTTTTTCTCTTCAGTCACATGGGGCTGGGGACGATTGCAGATGAACATCAACCAGCTTCACCCACCCTCTGTTATAACAAAATGCATATATTTACCTTCATAAGCTAAATAATCTCTTTTTAGAATCGTAGTTGGAAAATTTGGGAGCAAATGCCTCCTCTGTCTTGCCATGGCGATGGTGATGGCGAACATCAACATTAGTTTAAAAACTCTTCTTCTGTGGTAGAGAGTGAGGTTTTAGGTTTTAGGTTTTAGGTTTTAGGTTTTCTATGTCCGCCATAAGTCCTCCAAGGCAAGAGCAGTAAGTTATATGTGCCTGCCACCTTGTGAGGTGGAATCCTTTGTACAACTTAAATCAACTGGGGAGCTTTTGGTCACGTCATATAACATCACATGACAGGTGCAGCGCTGTGCCTGTGGCAGTGGGGGCACTATCTGTCCTTGAGATCTTGCCACAAGAAGGGTTAAGTTTTTTTTTCTTATTACCCAGCCATCATGTCCCACCACAGGTTAAACTGGGCTGTCTTATGGGTCCCATTTGGGTTTGTCTGCAGGTTTCATCTGTGTTTGCCCACATGGACTTTGCTTGTTTGTCATAAATCGACCTGGCAAGGGCAGGCAGAAGACACCAAACGGCAACTGTGAGTTTGCAACATTTATTAACTTAAACACAGACACTACACAACACTTACAAATAAGGAAATGGTGAGAAGAATGCTGGAGGAGACCAGGGCTCACGTCGAGGGAAAAAGGGAAACGCATCGACAGGACCCAGGCTGAGGCGCTCGGACATGCCGGGGCGAAAAAGAGGAGAAAACTAGATGGAGTAACACCCGAAGAGAAACAGGGCTCACGTCTGGGGTAACAGGAAGAGGAATAATTCCAGGATTCAGCACACCCGTTCACATCTGTGGAAAAACACTTTTACTCAAAGTAACAGCTGGTCACTCTAAGGAAGCTAACAGTAGGACACAACAATGGGAAACATTGCCGTTGTCCTTAACTAAGTAAATGGGAAAAGGACAAATGAATCACAGGTGTGGATCACATGAGCAAGGAAATAATCAAACACAATCTGTGACAGGTATGCAGCTTGCAAAACAGTTTGACAGCAGGGTGTACACAAACGTCAAAATAAAAGCACAGACCGGATATAATACATAATGATACAGAGAGTAAAATAACAAAACCCCGAGACACAAATACAAGATGACACACAAAACTCTAGACAAGACTATAATGACACAACTAAGAATATAAAACAACTCATAAATAAACAGAGACAAAAACAACCCAGAGACAAAATACATAAGTGCATGAAAACCCTGAAACTAAGAACCATAGTAGATGCAAAATAAACAGATACAGAAATACAAAAGATGACATAAAACAACTTGAAGACTGAGCAGGACACCCCACCCATAATCAGAATCATGACAGTGCCCCTCCCTCGAGGGTGGACACCAGACACCCTGACGTAACATCAAAAAAGAAAAAAGACCCCCCCCCCACCCCCCACAAAAGCCCCCCACCCCAACAAGAACAAGAAAAACAATCCACCTCAGGAGGGAGGAGGGGGAACCCAGGCATGGAGGGACCGAAACAATGACAAAGAAGAAAAAAGCTCATTGATGACCACAACCAAAACAGAGGGTGGCATGGATGGTGAATGGAAAAACACAGCAGTTCAGGTGGTCTGCTAGAGTCCAAAGACCACCCGGTCATGAGTTGAACTGTGTCGGGTGGCCTCCCAGAGTGTCTAAGCCACCCAAGCAAGGAGCATAATCTGCTGGGTGGCCTCCTGGCATCCCTGAACCAAAAGACGACAGAAGATGACACCCCCCCCCCACCCCGGAGGCGGCAGCTGGAACAAGTGCTCCTTGTGGGCTGCAGGGGCTGAGGTATAGGTCAAGTGGACTCGTAGTGGGACAGCGTTGACCCCTGATGAGGACCGATGGCCAGTGGCAACCCCAGACAGCAATGGCAACCAACCAACGAGAAAACCAGGTGAAAGAATGGCTCACCAGGGCGGCTCACCAGCGAGCGGACCTGATGCAGAGAATGGCTGCTTAGCGGAGACCTCAGGCAAAGGCGGGGCTCCCATAGTGACCTCAGGCAGAGACGGGGAACCCTTGATGAACTAAGGAAATGACAGAGGACCCTCAACGACCTCGGGCGCGGACAGAGATGGAGGACCCACGGTGACCTCTGATAATACTGTTAATGTGAAGACAAAGAAGAGAACTTACCACCACCGTCCAGGACTCCGGCGACTCTGGTTGGGATGTCTCAAATCCATTCATCTGGCGCTCCAACCCTGGCTCAGCCACCTCAGACTGTGAGGAAGAGAAAAACACCAGAATATTACCAGCAACAGTGGAGCCCGTCGGGGAGAGCTCAGGAGCAGAGTACATCTGCATCTACAGAGTACATCTATTTACTCATGTATTAGCCACTTTTTTGTAAATTTGCAGCTTTTTTTGAATTTTTTATAAATTAATAATTTAAAGAATACATTTGTGACTTTTTTCTTGTAAATTTGCTAAATTTTTCTTGTAAGTTTGTAACTTTTTCAAGTAATTTGACTATTTTTTTCTTGTAAATTTGCAACTTTTTTGCCTAACTTCATTTTTTTCATAAATTTGCAACTTTTTTTTTTAGCATATTTATGACTTTTTCCCCCTAAATTTTCACATTTTTTCTTATAAATTTGTAACTTTTTTATTTGTGACTTTTTTGTCATCATGTTGGCACCAGTGTTACTGAAACCTGTTCACCCGTACTAAACCCACATGAGACCAAGATGGGTTTAAAGCAGGTAAACAGATTACATCCTCACCTGCACCACAGGTAAAGTCCATCTGGGCAAACACAGATGGAACCTGTGGACAAACCCACATGGGACAGATAAGAGCCCAGATTTAACCTATGGTGGGGCCCACATAGACAATCTATAACACCTTAAAACAATCGAACAAAAAAGCGATCTCCAGAAGGGCACTTAAGAGGGCAGAGGGGCAAGTGCTAGAGCCCCACACAGGGTTTATGTGTGCACATGCCTGCTTCTGCATCACTCATTTGACCAGACCACAGTCCAGCTGATTCCTGCACACATTCCACTACAAACTTGCTTGAAGACATCGTAGTGGAACAGGGCAGCTATAGAGATCTTCAGATATGCTTAGAATGTACTACTGCGATGCTTTCAGGTGCACTGCTGACAGGCTGTCATCTCATGTCAGTATGCAGGGGCGTAGAAAGCGTTTCAGAAGTGTGGTTGTTGTGAGTTCAGCCAGCCAGGAGGGGGGGGCGATATAATACACAATACATTTTTATAAAAAACACGGTCTTCATCATTACTTATGTTTACAGGACAAAGGGTAAATGACAAAAAAGAATAGGCAGCTTCCAGTGAAAAATAAATCTGTTGAAAATACATACATTCATTCATTCATCTTCTTCCGCTTAATCCTTTTCGGGTCGCGGGGGGGCTGGAGCCTATCCCAGCATCTTTGGGTGAGAGGCAGGGTACACCCTGGACAGATCGCCAGTCCATCACAGGGCCAACACAGAGACAGACAACCATTCACTCTCGCAGTCATACCTAAGGACAATTTAGAATCCCCAGTTTTGATGCCAATTAACCTAACTTGCATGTTTTTTGGCATGTGGGAGGAAACCGGAGAAATCCTGGAGTAAACCCATGCAGACACGGGGAGAACATGCAAACTCCACACAGATCACTGTTGGTCGGGGGCTGGGATCGAACCCAGGATCCCCCTGCCAAGGGTGAGTTGCTGTGCTGCCACAGTGCTAACCACTGCACCACTGCACCGCCCGGAAATACATACATCTTTGCAAAAATCTGAAAAAAGCTTTTCTTTCAATAAAATAATATTAAACCTGCATTTATATAAGTAAATCCTTTAAAAAAAAAAGGCCATTACCTTTGTCAACAAAATGAGCCAAATTCATCCCCTCTGTTAATCTGCCACCATCCATCCTCATAAAGACTGCAAGGATAGTTTATACAGGACAGCTTAGTTTAACAGTGAGAGGAAAGGAGCAAATGTACAAGAAAAATCACAAAAGTATGAAAAACTAGAGGGCACTCAGAAAGTGCATACCTCCACCAAGGCTCTGTCCTTCCCTCCCTTTGTCCTCCCCTCCGTCCCCTTTTCCGTCCATATCGCCATCGATCTGTACATTGCGAGACAGGGCCTTGGCGGAGGTATGCTCTCACAGATCACCTCCAACATCTAATGAGTTCATCTTTGGGCCAAGGGCCACCTCTGGTGAAAATATCATCCAAATCCATCTAGGAGTTTTTACATGATCCTGTTAACAGACAAACGGCAGCAAAAACAATAAGACTACATTATATGAGTACATTATAGCAAGCCTGTCATAATTATATTGTCCATACATTGAGGCTGGGCAATTCCACCTTAAATCAGCATCATGGTTTATTGAATCTGTCAGGTCGTTTTTTCCCTGCCTCTCTTCTCCCTTACAGTTTACTGACAAGGTTCATAATTATTAAACAATATGACACAACAGTGCGGTATCATATCACTGCGATGTATAGTAAACAAGCATAATAGAACCGTCCTATTGTGATTTCACAAACAAAAATATTAAACATTGTCCAGTGCTGAACTTTACTGTGTGTGTGTGGGTCATGAGTTTTGCATCTTTGTCTGCCGGCATGGCTGCATGCAGTCCAAACCCCATCTTAAACCTCACACTTTGCTTGCTTTTTCTTGGTGTCTTCAGATGAAATAATGTCAGTCATCACATACAATGTGGATGGAGACTACATTCCTTTTCATTCCAAGCTGTTTAGAGTGCACTGCTTCTTGGTTGTGGAGGTGCGTGGCCACACACGTAACGAAGTACATGAAAACCACAGTATTAATATATAAAATCACCACCAAAATCTAATCATCTGTTCCCCATGCCATTACACACCTTTCCTGAAAATTTCATTAAAATCTGCTCATAACTTCAGGAGTTATGGTGCTTACAGACAGAAAGACCAACAAACCAACCATCGCTGGAAAAAACACAACCTCCTCCCTTGGTAAGAGGTAAAAATGTTGCAAATTTTAAAAGAGTTGCAAAAGAGTTCTAAAAAAATAACAAATTTTGTAGAAAAAGGATGAAAATTTAAGATTATATTATTGTAAATCTGTGTGGGGGGAAAAGTAACAATTTTATCACAAAACATAGCAAATATACAGGAAAAAAATATATTTACTACAAAAATAATAAATGTCCCAGGAAAAAGTTGCATATTTATTAAAATCAAGTAATTTTCCAAGAAAAATGTTAGTTTACAAGAAAAACGTCACTGACGTGAGAAAATTGGACCATTATGAGAGAAAAACGTAAAAAAAAAAAAAGAATTAGAAATGCTCTATTTCTTGCGTGACTTCATTGTTGTAAATTTATGACTTTTTCTTGGAAATGTGGGATTTTTTTCAGCATTTGGAAGTTGTGTATTTTGTAACTTTTTTCTAGTAAATTTGGGACTTTATAAATCATAAATTAGCATCTTTTATCATATATCACCTTTATTCTAGCAAATATGTACTGAAATTACATTTACACCGTATACTACATTTATGAACCTCCCCTTGTTAAAAAAATAAATGACCAATTGTGTGTAAAAACTCTCCAGGAGGGCACTTCAGGGGGCAAAGGGGCAGTCCTCGAGCATCACAACATCACAAAATGAAATTGGGAATTTCATTTTTGCGCGCGCGCGCACACACACACACACACACACACACACACACACACACACACACACACACACACACACACACACACACACACACACACACACAAGTGGCTGCTCCTTCAATAAACCTCTTTCACAAAGAGGTTTATTGAAGGTAACTATGTAGGAGTCAAGAATTGAGGAGACTGGATGATTTTTCCAGTATCTGCTATAATTCTCATTCATCCTACGTCCTCTCTCGATCGAGAAGAGACAGGACGCAGTCACACACATACATTTATACACTCATCTCTAACAATACATCAAACAAAAGTCTCAATACTCAGCTACATCCTTTCATCTGTAATAGAACACCCAGAGTCCTTCTGTTCTCCTCTCTGACCCCCAAAGGTCAGGCCAGGTAATCTTTTCCTCTCTCCTGTGTCCCCAGGGGGTGCAGACACATCTTCCTCTTGAGGTGTGAAGTCAATACACATGGCTAGCTCAAAGTCTCTCTCGGCTGAATTCAGCCAGCCACATGTGAGTCACATAGGTTATATGGGCTCCACATCACTCCCCCCTTCCACGCAAAAGACTGGGCACCCACATACAGTCATACAACAGTCATACAGCACGTCACCCCCCCAACAGAATCTCACAGCAACCTAAACAACCTGACCAAAAAACACATCATTCTGCATGCAGCTTAGGTTTCAATCTTCTCCCAAATCTGCTGTATGCAGGTCTCCTGCTCTGTGTTGGGCCGTCCTGCTGTGCATCTGTGGAGTGAGGGGGAGAAGGGTTATTTGCCCCCCATGGGGGGTCCCGGGGGCGCCCCTTGGGAGGCCTGCCGCGTCGAGGCGCGCCCGCCGGCCGTACAGACTCGTTATGCAACACAAAAGCAGGTTTTAATCTATCGATACTGATCGTCTCCCTCCTGCCCCCCAAATCTAGCACAAAATATTTCTCCCCGGTTTCCAGCACTCGAAATGGACCGTTGTAAGGTGGGCGGAGGCTATGCCGCTACGCATCGTGCCTGACAAAAACAAACTCTGCGTCTCGTAAAGCCTGCGGCACGAACACACGCGGGAAAGAGTGATGAGCGGGGCCCGGGAGCATTTCTGCTCCCGTGTTACTCAGAGACCCCCGGATCAGGGGGGGGCCCTGGTGCCGTGTGGTTGGGTAAAAACTTGCCTGGCAGCCTGAGCGCTTGCGCGAAGACCAATTCTGCTGGTGAGGCATCTAGATCCTCTTTGGGTGCCGAACGCAACCCCAATAAAACCCATGGTAGTTTGTTTACCCAATCTGTGTCCATCAGTGACGCTCTGAGGGCTGCCTTCAAAGACCTGTGAAAACGCTCGCATAAACCGTTGGCCTGGGGATGGTAAGCGGTCGTGCGATGTACCGCCGCTCCTAAGCCGCTGGCCACTGCTGACCACAGTTCCGATGCAAATTAAGGTCCCCTATCAGACGTAATATCTGACGGGACCCCGAACCGCGCTACCCAGGCTGTTAAAAAAGCACGTGCCACCTCTGCCACTGTGGTCGATGTTAACGGGACCACTTCCGGTCAACGAGTGGTTCGATCCACCATTGTCAAGAGATGCGTGAACCCTTGTGAAGTGGGAAGGGGGCCCACGAGGTCCACGTGCACATGATCGAATCTTTTAGCCGGAATGTGGAACGGTTCTAAGGGCGCCTTAGTGTGCCTGTGAATTTTAGCCCGCTGGCAAGCCATGCAGGTTTTAACCCACTCCTTCACGTGCTTGCGCAGGCTCGGCCAAACAAACTTCTCCGCCACCATTTTCACCGAAGCGCGCACCCCTGGGTGCGCTAGGGAGTGCACGGCATCAAAAACGCGACGGCGCCACGTGGCTGGCACCACCGGGCGCGGTCGCCCTGTGGATACATCGCAGATAAGCGGGGGGATACCGGTTTGTAGATTCCTGCGTTCCAGCCTTAACCCTGTTGGTCCAGACAGGAGCGCGCGCACGTCCGCGTCCTCGCTCTGCTCCGCCGCCATGGCTGCATAATCTATTCCCATGTGGACCGGAGCCGCGCACGTGTCCGCGCTGTTACCACGCTCTGGGTAAGCGGCCGCGCAATCCGTTTCCGCACGGACGGGTGCTGTTACTGCGCGTGACAGACAGTCTGCCACCACATTGATTTTACCGGCTACGTGCTGAATATCGGTGGTAAATTCAGAAATTGCGGCCAGCTGTCTCTGCTGCTGCCCTGACCACGGTTCTGAAGTTTTGGACATCGCAAAAGTGAGCGGTTTGTGGTCGACAAACGCGGTGAAACGCCGCCCTTCCAGCCAGAACTGGAAATGGCAAATAGCCAAGTGGAGCGCCAGCAGCTCCCTGTCAAACGCGCTGTATTTTCGCTCAGCCTCACGTAGGGATCTGCTGAAGAATGCGAGTGGTTGCCAAACCCCGGCAACCTGCTGTTCTACTATGGCCCCTATGGCCACATCTGACGCGTCTGTGGTTAGCGCTATGCATTCTGCCGGGTCTGGGTGGGCCAACGATGCCGCGTTTGCCAGTGCTCGTTTAACCTCTGTGAATGCGCGCTCCCGCTCCGGGGACCATTCAATCACATGGGAGGGCTTCTGCTTTTTGAACACGGTGTACAAGGGCTGCATAAGCTGCGCTGCGTGGGGTATGAAACGGTTATAAAAATTTACCATCCCCAAAAATTCTTGCAACGCTTTTACCGTTCGAGGCTGGGGAAAATCTGCCACTGTGCTTACTTTGGCCAGCAGAGGAACTGCTCCCTCCGAGGAAACGTGGTGCCCTAAAAAATCGAATTGTGCCACGCCAAAATGGCATTTGGCCGGGTTGATTATCAACCCATCCTCTCTTAACCTCTGAAAAACTGTCGTGAGGTGTTTTGCGTGCTCCTCCTCGGAGGTGCTGGCTACCAAAATGTCGTCTAAATAGACAAAAACGAAAGAAAGGTCGCGCAACACTGCATCCATCATCCGTTGGAAGGTTTGTGCGGCGCCTTTAAGGCCAAAAGGCATTCGTAAAAACTCAAAATAACCCGAACGGGGTTATTACGGCTGTTTTGGGTATGTCCTCTGGTCGGACCAGGACTTGGTGATAACCGCGGACCAGATCTATTTTAGAAAAAATGCGCGCCTTCGCCAAGTGCACTGAAAAGTCCTGGATATGCGGAATTGGGTACCGGTCGTGCGCTGTGGCATTGTTCAACCTGCGGTAATCGCCACAAGGTCTCCATGAGCCGTCAGCTTTAGGTACCATGTGGAGGGGGGAAGCCCAGGCGCTCTTCGAGCGGCAAATTATGCCCAACCTTTCCAGGTTGGCGAACTCCTCGCGCGCAATGGAGAGTTTAGCTGCATCCAAGCGCCAAGCCTTCGCAAAAACGGGTGGGCCACTCATGGTAATAAAGTGCTCCACCCCGTGCTTCGCCACCTTAGCTGAAAAAGTAGGAACTGTGAGTGCTGGGAACTGGTGTAGAAGGCTGTGAAACTTATCACCTGCTGTAGCGACGTTGGTCTGTACTGTCAGCGGGCACACCCGAGCTGCACAAGGGATAGAACAGAAAGAGAGTGCATTTACTAGTCGTTTGTTGGCCAGATCAACTAACAAACCATGTGAACACAGAAAATCAGCACCTAACATATTGAAGCTCACTGCCGCCACGATGAAATTCCACTCATAGGCGCGGCCGTGGAAGGACAGAGACAAGGTTCTCTCTCCGTACGTCTTGATGCTGGAGCCGTTGGCCGTTGTCACTCCGTCTCCGCGGGGGCCCGCGACCCGATCAGCATAGGTGGCAGTGATGAAGCTCCTCTGGGCTCCGGTGTCCACTAGGAATTGCCGCCCGGAGCCCGCGTCTGTCAGATAAAGCAGCTTGTTCCGTTCGCCGAGAGTGGAAGCTGCTAACGGCTCCTAGCCCAGTCGTTTCCCTGCTTTTTGAACTTGCAGGGCGGGATGCATTTGTGCGCCTTCTCAGCGAAACGTCGATGGTAAAAACAGAGGCTGTCATCTCCCCTGCCACGGAATCTCGCCGCTGCTGTCACCGCTGAGGTGGTCACTGCTGTCTCTGGTCCCACACTGCCCCCGGCCGCCGCGCCGAGGTCTGCCGCTGCCACGGAAGCCTCTTGTTCCTCGCAGGCGTTGAGGAGCCGCTCCGCCTCTTGGGCCAGGTCGTGGAAGTCCTGCTGGGTCACACATCTCCTGCTGGACAGGGAACCTCTCGTGTGCACTGGGAGGGTTCTCAGGAAGATATGCTTGAAAAGGAACGCGTCGTTGTCCGTCCCGATCATTTGTAGCATGTCCTCCATGAGGACAGTCGGCCTGCGTCCACCTCTGTCGCATAGGTCCAGCAGCTACCTGGCTCTTGCCTCAGACAACGGCATGGAGCTCCTGATGAGGGTGGCTTTCAGCGCGTCGTATTTGCCGACAGCGGGTGGTTGCTGCACCAGGCTCCGCACACACCGAGCCGTGCGGCTGTCGAGCGTCGCGATGACATTATGGAATTTAATGTCATCCGCTGAAACTCCCCCAAGCAGGAACCGCAACTCCACATGCTGGAACCACGAGTGTGGGTCATTTTGCCAGAACTCGGGGAGCTTAATTAGTCCTGTGCCCCTGCTGGCATTCCCCGGTGAATCCGGGTCTGAGCGGCTGTCTCCCAGCTCTTCCATATCGATCACGAGGCTGTCCTCCAGCCTCGGCGTGCTCAGATTCATGCGTAGGTCACCAATTGTAGGAGTCAAGAATTGAGGAGACTGGATGATTTTTCCAGTATCTGCTTTAATTCTCATTCATCCTACGTCCTCTCTCGATCGGAGTGAGAAGAGACAGGACGCAGTCACACACATACATTTATACACTCATCTCTAACAATACATCAAACAAAAGTCTCAATACTCAGCTACATCCTTTCATCTGTAATAGAACACCCAGAATCCTTCTGTTCTCCTCTCTGACCCCCAAAGGTCAGACCGGGTAATCTTTTCCTCTCTCCTGAGTCCCCAGGGGGTGCAGACACATCTTCCTCTTGAGGTGTGAAGTCAATACACATGGCTAGCTCAAAGTCTCTCGGCTGAATTCAGCCAGCCACATGTGAGTCACATAGGTTATAACTATGGGCTCCACAACTACATACTTTTTCATACAAAAGTATGTAGTTATTTTAATCCCAAACTTATTTCATTGCTGACCTGTGAAGCTTTTAGCTTCACTTACAGGAACACAAATCAGGTGGTCACACTCACCGGCGTCATGTTTCAAGGAACAGGAGAGGAGTGGGAGAGCAGCGTGCAGAGAGGCCAGAGAAACTGATCAGCGTTTGTGGGAAATTGGGAAAACTGTGGGGGTTCCACAGTGTCCCCATGAAAACTTTGGGTGTTTGCGATGCTCATGTAATGACAGAGCTCTGAGAAACTGAAATACTAGCACTTAGCTGACAGCTCAGACAAATAAACTACAAACATAGACCCCAAATGCCTTCCAGCGTTGTTTTACAAACTAACGGGACATTGTTGAAACCACGCTCTGTGCCTTTATTCAGTAGCCCCTGTAACAGTTTCACCTCCACCCACAGTGCCCACCTCAGAGAAAGGTGGTTTCATTTTCAGACAAATTTTTTTTTTACTAATGTTTGATTCTACTAAACTGTGGATGACACTGAATTGACATATTTTAGATATTAATGTCAAGGAGTTGAACATTGCCTACACCTGTCAGCTGGTATAGCTGAAGGAAAAAAAAAAATACAGTCACTTGATCAGTGTTTTTCAACATTTCTAAGTCATGGAACATTTTTTGCACTGACAAAATTCTGTGGAACCCCAAACTCTAAAATGTTATAAAATGACATATTGTTAGCCTATTACAGTATATCTAATGACAATTTAATCTTCCAGTTTGGTCGTACTCAGTGTGAATAATGCACGATTACATACTTTGATGAAAGGACACAAACACATGCACAGTTGCATCTGTGCGAGTTGGATTTTGTTCAACTTGGGCCAGATGTTTGCTTGATGCTTTCAGTGATGCTGTTGGTATTAGTTTGAAAATGAGATATCACTTACCAGCAACGTCCCTTGTCAAGACGCACGCTCCCACAAAGGGGGTTGTTTTTATGCCAGACATGCTTTTCTCGGCTTAACACTGGCAGACCTCTGTATCCTCTGCTTGTTTTGTGTTGGGGGGCGGCCAGTGTCGGGATGCAGTATCTGGGTGAGGTGGTGACATTTTCTCCATCCAGATGTTGCTGTTGACTAGGGTTGTGTGATATGACAAAGCATTAATATTGCAATATAAGTCATCTTATATCATGATAACAATATATATCACGATATACATTGGGTAGAAGAGAAAACCTGCAGGGTCTTGGCCCTCCATGGCACATGATTGGACACCCCGGGTTTAGATGATCACATAAAAAAGACCATTGTGGAGAGAATAACCAGGCCGAACTTTTCTGAGCAGATGAAACTTTATTCCACTCGCTCTCACATTCACCAGAATCAGAAAACATAACCACCAGGTTGCAGGCACTCTACTTTTATATCACAGCACTAACACTTCTCTGCTACCTGGGGTGTTACATTAACATATCACTCCCCACATTCTCCACCTTTGATCTGCTACTTCAGACTGAGGGAAAACTTCTGAGTGGGTTCCCCACAACGCCCCCCCAGAGTCTCAGACTGAGTCTTAACCCCCGTGTCCTTTGAGCTTCAGCCTCCACCCACAGCTGATGTAATGGAGGGTCTTCGGCTCCGAGGCCCTGCTGTGCCGGTGGGGGGTTCCTGGGGGTGTGTCCGTCTGTGGGGGGACAATGGGAGGGGGGACCTTCAGCATGGTTGTGTGACTGATCTGACCATTCATTTACCTGGGGAGTTCTCCGTGGGGGTCTTCCATGCTGAGGAGCTCGGGCCAACACCACCTGCTCGTCTGCTAAAATAAAGACGGACTTAAGCCTGTCTATACAGATTGTCTCCCAGCGACCCCCCAAGTCTAACACAAAATATTTGTCCCCGGGTTCCAGCACTCTGAACGGGCCATCGTAAGGCGGGCGCAATGGGGTCCGGTGGGCATCGTACCTGACAAATACGAATGACGGGTCCTTCAAGGTTTTTGGCACAAAAATGCGGGGAAAGCAGTGGTGGGCCGGGCCGGGTAGCGTCCCTGCCTCTGCGCTACGTCGTGAATGTGGGTATGGATCGGTGTTCGGCTCAGGGTTATCTGGAAAAAATTTATTTCAGCCGCAGCGGCTGGGAAAAAAACCAGCTCTGCTGGGGAGGCTGCCAAATCCTCCTTCGGTGTGGAACGCAACCCTAATAGGACCCACGGCAACCGAGCCAAGCAATTTGCATCCGTAAGCAAAGCTTTGAGCGCTGCTTTAAGTGACCTATGGAAACGCTCACATAACCCATTGGCCTGGGGGTTGTACGCGGTCATGCGATTAATTTAGACGTCCAGGCTCCGGGCCATGGTGGACCAGAGGTTGGAAACAAACTGCAGGCCCCTATCGGACGTGATGTCTGAAGGAGTGCCGAAACATGCCACCCATGTTGTCAAAAAAGTGTGTGCCACATCTGCGGACATGGTGGAAGCTAGCAGGACTGCTTTGGGCCAGCGCATGGTGTGGTCCACCACTGTCAGGAGGTGCATGAACCCCTGCGATGGTGGGAGGGGGCCCACAAGGTCCACATGAACATGATCAAACCTCTTAGCCGGGATATGGAATGGCTCCAAAGGGGCCTTTGTGTGCCTGTGCACCTTGGCTTGCTAGCATGCAACGCAAGCTGCAGCCCAATTTTTCACCTGTTTGCGCAGGCTCAGCCAGATGAACTTTGCACCCACCATTTTGACTGACGCGCTCACTCCTGGGTGCGCCAGGGAGTGAACAGACTCAAAAACATGGCGGCACCAAGCGCATGGGACCACCAGTCGTGGGCGGCCTGTAGAGACATCACAGACCAGGGGGGCCCCCCGTGTTGCAGCACTCTGCTCTCCAGCCTTAACCCTGTTGGTCCAGACTGGAGCGCGCAAACGTCACATCGCCGATCTGCTTGGTGGCCATGTAATAATATCTGGTGTCATCTGCCGTAATTCTCCAGAGCACGAACTGGGCCTCAGTGTGAAGGAACCAAGACTTCGGGTCGTGTAGACAAAAGTCTGGGAGTTTGACTGAAACGGCGCATGCGTTGTCACATGTCTTAAAATGGGAAAATGATCCATGGCTGTCACCGACAGATATACATTAGCTGTTAATTTAAATCAATGAAAATTTAAGTGCAGACCTGCAGCCTGAAGATGCCATTCTGGCCTGATTTAACCTGTTTGCTTCTTAGTAAAAATATTTCAGATTGGTCATGATCTCAAAATCAAGGACCCAAACGGTAATGTAATAAAATACACGTGATGACTTTAATTTTATTCATTATCACTACTAGACTAA